>CM035845.1:211102267-211604767 GCA_020510985.1 Pholidichthys leucotaenia | reverse complement strand
GTTTCATCTTCAATGCCCTTGCTGATGGAAGGAGGTTTTCACTCAAAATCTCACGATACATGGCCCCATTCATTCTTTCCTTTACACGGATCAGTCGTCCTGGTCCCTTTGCAGAAAAACAGCCCCAAAGCATGATGTTTCCACCCCCATGCTTCACAGTAGGTATGGTGTTCTTTGGATGCAACTCAGCATTCTTTCTCCTCCAAACATGACAAGTTGAGTTTTAACCAAAAAGTTCTATTTTGGTTTCATCTGACCATATGACATTCTCCCAATCCTCTTCTGAATCATCCAAATGCTCTCTAGCAAACTTCAGACGGGCCTGGACATGTATTGGCTTAAGCAGGGGGACACATCTGGCACTGCAGGATTTGAGTCCCTGGCGGCGTAGTGTGTTACTGATGGTAGCCTTTGTTACTTTGGTCCCAGCTCTCTGCAGGTCATTCACTAGGTCCCCCCGTGTAGTTCTGGGATTTTTGCTCACCGTTCTCATGATCATTTTGACCCCACAGGGTGAGATCTTGCGTGGAGCCCCAGATCGAGGGAGATTATCAGTGGTCTTGTATGTCTTCCATTTTCTAATAATTGCTCCCACAGTTGATTTCTTCACACCAAGCTGCTTACCTATTGCAGATTCAGTCTTCCCAGCCTGGTGCAGGTCTACAATTTTGTTTCTGGTGTCCTTTGACAGCTCTTTGGTCTTGGCCATAGTGGAGTTTGGAATCTGACTGTTTGAGGATGTGGACAGGTGTCTTTTATACTGATAACGAGCTCAAACAGGTGCCATTAATACAGGTAATGAGTGGAGGACAGAGGAGCCTCTTAAAGAAGAAGTTACAGGTCTGTGAGAGCCAGAAATCTTGCTTGTTTGTAGGTGACCAAATACTTATTTTCCATCATAAATTGCAAAGAAATTCTTTAAAAATCCTTCAATGTGATTTTCTGGATTTTTTTTCTCATTTTGTCTCTCATAGTTGAGGTATACCTATAATGAAAATTGGAGACCTCTCTCATCTTTTAAGTGGGAGAACTTGCACAATTGGTGACTGACTAAGTACTTTTTTGCCCCACTGTATATATACGTATATATACTGTATATATATATATGAAGGAGGCGAATGCGAAAGAGAAGAGATGTAATTACTGGATTTGGCTTTTAGTTTTTATTTCTGAGGAGTGTTGGTTAGGACAGTTAACATGCACTGAGATAAAACCTGTTTAATAACTGGAATAAGTGTGATAGGTGCTCTGAGGCTCGACCTGGTGTGTGCTAATGTGAAAATATGTTGTGCTAAATTGGCTACCTCAACACTGTTTTCTTGTGTGTGTGTACTCTTGGGTGGGGGTGTTGGGGTGGGAGGCCGCCAGTGGAGTTAGGTTTGGCGAAAGATGCTTGTGTTCATTGTTTAGAATGTACTGTGTTTAGGTGTATTTATTGCTGGTTCTGGGGTTATTTTTCTTCTATTAGAAACACGGTCTATTTTATGTTTTGGACTGATGAGAAAGCGGCAGAATAATCCGCTTGGCCGTGTAGGGGGAGCCGGTAGTCTACCTGCGCCCCCCCCCCCCCCCAGCCTGAGTTGTATGACTGGATAGATTATTTGTTTATTTTGTATGTGTTGTTTTCCCTGTTAGTGCATGAATCGGGTTATAAAGTTGGGTGGGCTAATTGCGTGGCTGCATTTTTTTGAAGGGGGGGGGGTGTTACATCCGTAAATCAGTAGTAATATGGTGGTCTGGGATTTACCAGGGATTAGAGGGGGCTGGCGAACCACACTTCCGGTGGTGACGCTGGCCAAGGTATAAAAGGCCAGGGGTGAAAGGAGTAGTCCTCTTTCGTCGTAGATGCCTGGACCTTGAGCGCTGTAGCCTACTGCTGTTTGACTGGTGTGTTATTTATAAGTTCATAATAAAAGATATAAATTGCCTTCCGCCCTGCTTGTCACTTCAGTAATTATGGACACAACAGCGAGTTCCTTCCTTCCTTCCCAGACACTCCTACCAGCTACTCACTGTCTGCTCCTCAGCAATCCCAGCTGTGAGTAGTTGGATAATTAGGTCATGGCCGCTCACCTGCTCGCACCTGCTGCTCATTGATGTATCCACTATTTAAGGGCTGTCAGTTTATTTTCTCACTGTGGCAGTCTTAATCTGATCTGATTTGAATGGACTTCATTCAACTGTTTCTCTTCATCTCCTCCAGAGCGATTCTGGCTCTGGAGTGCCTTTTTCTGTAAGTTGTCCTAGTTTGTATTTTTTTTGTTCTCTGCACTGTTTTGTATTTTCTTTCATTAAATGTCACTACTGCAGTCCAGTGCGTGGGTATGTCTTTCTGCCCCGGAGGGGCCATTTATGACAATTTCTTCATCAGGAGATGCCAGCAATATGTCATAGCAGCAATTGACTCCTATTAGCAGGTATAAAATGTGTAAGATTTGCTGACATTGCCTGAGAAAAAATTGTAGGAGACTCACAGTAACCCCGTGGTAGTCTGGTGAATATGTACTTTTTGTTTTCAGATATAAATGCAAACCAGAATTGATGATCTGGGTGTACTGGTATGCCAAAAATGCATTGCTAATGACTACCACTGTGAAAAATTGCATTTGGAGTTTTAGTTCATTCGACAATATGTGTGATCGTGGTACACAATGAGCACAAAGAATTATAGCTTTGTTAATTCCTGCAGGTCCTGCATCATCAGAATGTTTCCCACAAGAATGGGGAGGCTCAGCATGGCACTATGACATCTACTGCCTTTTTTTAAGCTCTTTTATAACCTGCTTAACACCTTTTTGAGATGGAGAGGATATTGTCTTTTATAATGTGATGTTATAGTGGCATATCCTGCCCCATTATTAGACCAACATCTGTTTTATCTTTTTACCATAATGAATTTAGAATTTGCTTCAAATTTTTTCATCCTCTCTTCTGTTAATGTTAAGATTGGTCATGTAGGAGATTTCTGGGTGTCAATGTGCACAGCCTTTTTGTGCTGTGGTTACCTATTCAGTTCAATTCAACTTTATTTATATAGCGCCATTTCACAACAACAGTCATCTCATAGCACTATCAACTGTAGGGGGAACCCCCACAGTTGCAGAAAGACCCCAGCAATCAGGCGATCCCCTGTGAGCAAGCACTAGTTGCACCTAGTTAAGTGATAATGCATATGTTTCTAATTTAGGAGAATATACTATCTTATGGTCAGATGTTGGTTTCCCATGGATGGCTATACTCCTCAGCAGAGGTGACAAAATATCTAACATTTTTCCAATCCATGTGTTTGGGTCTAACCAGTGAAATGTGTGGAACCCCCATTGTTTAAAATGTCTCTTATCCTCATCAGGTAAGGCAACAGATGCTCCCACATATCCCCTTGGTGACCAGTACAAGTTTTTATGACCAGTCTGGAGGATGGATTTGCAAAAAATGTTTGTTCATAATTTGGATCAGATCCATTCAATTGCCTATAGTATATGGTACAGTGATATTGATTTGTAGATCGCCAATCAGTAAGAACTGTGGATGTAAAATGCTGTGTAGCTCTTCTACACAGGTCTGATATCACTGAGCATGATCCATCATGACCAGGTCGAGTGACTATCAGTATTTCAGTTTGAAAGTCTCATAAACTATGTTTACTTCCTTAATATGTGGGTAGCCTCTGACAAAATGAACCACCCTTCAACGTTACTGGTTTTAGGATCCTTTACTTTCACTGATTTTGATAGGTATTCTACTGTTACTTTACCATTTGCAGATTTTAACTGTTACTTTTCCTTCTGACTTTGAAAAGCCCTGAATGTCATTACCTGAAATTACTGATCTGCATGCACGTGTGTCACACAAATTTAATCGGACTACCTTGAACTCCCAGCTTTACTTCTGGTAAACACTATATTGTTAACATTAAATCAAAGTCAGATAAATGGAAGATGTTTGCTATGTCAATTTTCTGTCTATGTGTAGAAGTGAGTCCCCTTATCTGTTTTAGTCTTAAACATGCAGTCCAGTTTTGTTGTAGTAGATGTGGGTCATGGGTGCCATCCCCTCCCAGCGGCCGGTCTTGCCATCACTCAGTTTCCATTGTTGGGGAATGTTCCCTCCTCGGCCATGGCCCCTTCTCCTCCACTGCTGTCCTCTTCCCCCTCCTCGTCAGCTTCCTTGATAAAAGAGAGTGATGGGGAGCCTCAGGTCCCTGTGGGTCAGCAATCACATTGCAGGTTTATCTTTAAATTTTTATTTTCCTTTCATACCTAGATTCCCAACACCACTGTTAATATCTTGAAATTTAGTACAATGTCAAACAATGTTTACAAGTGATCCAGACCAGCTGAGAGTTTTGTGTAAATAGTTTGCTGTTTTTCTAAACTTAGTTTTCACCAAATAACTATATTTTATTTGTCTGAATCAAGTCTAAGAGTTTAATCCCTATAAACTAGATTTCATACTTTGATTTAGGTTATAATTAAAAATAATTAAGGATGATTTAAATATTATCATTTCATCTACATCCAAATTATTTCAGATGCTAACTAACTAACTAACCTGCACTTATATAGCGCTTTTCTAGTCACAAAGACCACTCAAAGCGCTTTCACTAGTACTAACCCTCTATTCTAAGGGCCTATAGGAAACAGATATCTAGGGACAATTTAGAACAGCCAATTAACCTAACATGATGCAAAAACATTCTAAACGTTGTTTCCCCAGTAACATAAGAACACACTGCTCCATTATTCTGTAGGACAGTGCAGTGTGAAATGTCTTGTCCAGCATAACAGTTATGTTTGGATGATCGCTAATTGATCAACTTACATAGGTTCAGATGGATATAATACTGATTTTTATTGATTTGACATGAAGTGTGCACCTTGCTTCTGGGTTAGGATGCAAAGTTGGGGAAATAAGGGGAAAAGTAATCTTTATTTCCACACTGTACTGTGAATTTTGGCTAGAGTAATTTTATTGCTTTTTACACACACATTCTAAACCCAAATTGTTGAAATGTGTCATAAAGCTCTGCAAAGTGGGAGAGTCTCAACTCAGTGCAATATGGATATGTACGGTTTTGAAAGCAGATCACAGCGCCCATCTGAAATCAAATTTCAGGTGTACTTTATGCCATAGTTGTTTAAAATAATGCCATTCCAATACAGTAAAAATGGTTTTTGCAACATAGCATTACCTTCGGGCTTATGGTGTGTAGAACTCCAGGTTTGCTAGGTTTTTTTTCTTCTTCTCTCTCTTAGCCTTTTAGTGAATGAAGCTGCTGGTCAGTTACTGTGAAACATGACTTTAGCAGTAGTTTTAAGCGTCAGTTATGCAATCTTCAATTTTCGTGAACATGTGCTGACTACAGATGATTTACGAATGCTATTTACACATGCTTGGAGAACTTATGAGCAGTTTGTTGAATCTGGAATGGCTTGTTAGTACTAACACAACTTCCTGGCAAATTGTGCATGATTCACACAGACTAACACTAAAATGTTCTTGAATGAGATCCAATATTTGAGCCGCTATCAGAAAAGTAAATGGAAAACAACAATATGATGTATTTTACTTATGTGTGGTCAGTTTGATCATCTTTGTCCCATCTCTCAATGTCCCTTTGTTTTAAATTCTTTTACTGTAGTCATGGAGGGAGGAGGGGGTCGTTAGGCGATGGCGTGGAGGGGGTGGATGCAGCTAATTCAAGTGGGTCTGAAGAGGAACTCACACAGTCGCTGGGGTAGGGAGGTGGCTGGCCCAGAACCACAGCCACCACCATCCTCTCAGATTAATGAAAAAAAACAGACAAACCATTAAACAGCGTCTTTTTTCTTTTTTTTTCCTTTTTCATGTTTATTATTTTTTTCAACTTACCGTTGCAGTGTCAGTCTCTCATTCTTATGTTTTTTCTTCCCTTCTTTCCAAAACACTCCTGCGTTTTGGTCTTTTCCCTTAAATCCTCCACAAAACTTTCACATTCATTTATTTCTTTTCTTATTTTTTTTCCTTTTTTTCAGTACTGTTTAAATTACCTTATTTTTATATATTCTCAACCTAGGATTTTCATAACAATACATTCCCTTTTATAATTAGGAGTAAATCTACTTATTCTCTCCTCTGCCCAGATTGAAGTTGAACCTCTTCACCCTCCAGCTGATTGGGGCAGCCTCTCTCACCTCACTACTCCAAAAACTTGCTGTTGAACAAGTGGGAGAGGACTTTTGTTCAGCCGTAAGCATGGATTTTCAAAGCTGCGGCTTCCTTTCAGCCAGATAGATACTAAGGTCCCTAAAATTGTTGGAATAATTTCCTTTAAAGTTAACTTGAAGCTTGATTTGGAGGTGAATTTGTGAAAGAATGCAATTCTTATAGTTGGCCACAAGATGGAGGCAGTTCCTTCTGCACTCAAGGAGGAGGAGACACAGAGATGTCGCTTTAAGGCATTTCAAGATGGCGTTTACATGCACATGCGCACTGAATGCCACGTGGCCATTTCAGTCATGTGCAAATGTGAACACGCAATGTGGCTGTGAAGCCTATTGACCCACAAACCACACCTTGGTTTTTTTTCAAAGAAACTGGATGTCGTCTCCTTAAATTCAGCTCTAAACATGCAACAATAATCTTACAACTTTAACTTAGTGTTTAATTCAACGCTGTTCTTTAAACAATCTCCACTCAGTAACTTTTTATCATGCTTTAAACACAATCTCTCAGTTTAACTAAGGAGAGCGGGTGAACCAACCCCTCCCCCTTGTGGAAAAACACACACAGACTCGCCTTTGTTCTCCGCATTGCAAGAAGTGTGCTGTTATAGTTAACCCTTTGAGTGTGTAGAATTTTTAGCAGGTAAATGCAGAGTTTGACCTCAAATTTTCAAATGACAATAGCTTCAGAACGGTAATAGTTAGAGGCAAAGTTCCAATTACAAAAATGTTGCAGATTTGTGTCTGCCAAGTGAACGTGCATCCATGCATAGTGCATAATTGGACCTAATTTGTATATTCAAACAATCCAAATGTTATTATGACAATATAGCTTCAGAATGATTATAGTTAGATGCACAGTCCCAATTACAAAAATGTTGCAGAGGAACCCAAGTGTCTGCCAAGTGAACTTGCATCCATGCATAGTGCATAATTGGACCTAATTTGCATATTCAAACAATCCAAATTTTATAATATTTGGTCATTGTGGTTATTTTGTCAGTAAGTCTCTGCCCTCATCTGTCAAGGTTGCCAAAATTACTAAAAATTTAAAAAAAAAAAAACAATTTTTATTTCACGCTGTCACCACATGGTCCTTTGTCCATTCACCACATGGTCCTTTGTCCATTCATTGCCAAAATTAATAAAAATCATTAAAGAAAAAAAACAATTTTTGTTTCACTCGATGTCACTATGTCACCACTAAAAATCATTCAAAAAAAAAACAGAAAAAGCAATCGCCACTGCCCGTTGTTGACCGCACACATGTGGCGCACATTGATATCCACCTGCTGTGCACTCTTGCCCACCCAAACATCGCCCACAGGCTGCTCTGGACCTTTTTGCTCTGCAACCACGGTTTGGCAAAGCAGAACAATCTGCAGACGATGCTCCAGTGCCATTTTGGGCACGGCTGGACACAGAAAATGCAGCTGCAGCATCGCGCACAAGATGGCCATCATTCAGTGCCAAAATTACTAAAAATAATCCCCAAAAAACAATTTCATGACACATTTGTGGCACACTATCTAAACTAAAATAAAGCAAATGAAACACAGTTTATGCAACAAATACGTACCTGTTTGTTTCGTCGGTCAGAAGCTTCCAGAATTCCTCAGTCCAAAACAGCGACACAAAATCAATGGTGGGTGCAGATGACATGTCCTTCTCTCCACGCTATCCAACTGGCTGTTCAAATGCTTTCAGCCACTGCTGATAAACTGGCAAAGCAGAACAATCTGCAGACGATGCTCCTGTGCCATTTTGGGCACAGCCGGACACAGAAAACGCAGCTGCAGCGTTGCGCGCAAGATGGCCTTCTCCACTTTCGCCAGAACTGCTTGCACCATTGTCCGAAGGCACATAATCAGAGCTGGGATCTTCCTCAGATGATGAACTAGGGCTAAGCTCTTCCTTTGAAGCAGGCGCGGCGAACACCAGCACTAAAACCTCTTCAGCTGAGAGCGTCTTCCTTGCCATCCTGTCTCCACCGTGTCAGACAGCAGAATGAAAGGGGGCGGACTTCAAATGCTGATTTGACCTACTTATTGCATTGGACCATTTCCAGTTCTCACAGTAAGTGAAAAGCCACACCTCTCGGCCACTAAGTGGTGTTAAAAGGTTTGTATATTTCATACTCTATTCAGCTGTACAGGCTTTGTTTGGACTGATTAGCTGACAGTCACACTTATGTGACATACACACTCAATGGGTTAAATCACCTAAATATATATACTATGGGAAAAAGAGTAAGTAGATATTTACAGCATCTGGGCTTTCGCTGTTATTTCTCAACCCACACATTTATCTCCTCAAGATTCACAGAATCAGCACAAATACCAGCATGCACAATATGGACAATATACACAGAGGTTATTGTGTATTTGATTGTGTCTTTTCCTGTCACTCAATACCATGGGCTTTTAACCAGTTTAACTCTATAATTGAGACTATTTACCTTGGCACGCGTCCAGTACCAAAACCAGTGATTATTTATCTCTAATAAAGATTAGTCCAACTAATTTTAACAAACTGGCGGTTACAATTACTCACTATTTGTTGTTTCTAAGTTTCTTGTACTGTAACCTCTTATTCATTAACATATAAAAGCTTTATTTCACACCAAGACTTCCTATGTATCCATAAAAAAAATCATTGGTATCATATGAAAGTCTTAGTGTACATAAAAACTTCCTATGTATCTTTGGTAGCATGTTGTAACATGACCTTGAGTTCTAATTTATAAAATTATTCTTTGCTGAAGAATTTTTTTTCAACTCAAAAGTCTGGCTTTTGAGACTAATCAAATCAAATCAAATCAAACTTTATTGTCATATTGCTGTACATACAACTGTAGTGCAGGCAAGATGAAATTGCGTTTCTCTCGGCATCCATATAAGAAGCAGCATGATTAAGACACACTCCCACATAGCTCCCACCCCCCCATCCATTCACACATCCCTGAGACATACTTGGGGAAAAAGAATAACTAACTATAATATACAAAATGTCCATAGGTGCAGTAGTGTGTATGTGAGACAAATTTAGACGTAAATGTCGGAGGGTGGAAAGACTGTGGAAGTCCACTAAACTTGAGGTGCATCGATTGTACCTTAAGGAATTGTTAATTGAATTTAACAATATGATCAAAATGGCAAAAACTTCTTATTTTTCCAACATCATCTCCTCCAATAGTAACAATTCAAAGATCCTCTTCAGTACATTAGACAGTTTAGTTAATCCTGTCAGTTCTGCTCCCTCTGTTTATTCATGTAATGACTGTAACAAGTTTCTTTCCTTTTTTGTTGACAAGGTCACTGCTGTTAGGGCTGGTTTTACTCATTCCTTTCCCCTAATCCTTGATTGCCCTAACAGACAGGCCTTTTTAAGTGATTTTACCCCAATTTCTTTTGAGGATTTGTTAGTGTTGGTGAGCTCCATGAAGTCCTCCTCTTGCGTTTTAGATATTTTGCCTTCCTCATTGTTAAAAGAGGTAATCGGCTCAGTGGGTACGTCTTTGGTTTATATCATTAATAGTTCACTTGAATCTGGTTATGTACCCTCGTATTTTAAACATGCAATTGTGCAGCCACTTTTAAAAAAACCTAACCTTGATCCATCTGTTTTTAAAAACTTCAGGCCAATTTCTAAGCTTCCTTTTATTTCTAAGCTTTTAGAAAAAGTTGTTGCCAAGCAGCTCACTGACTTTCTGATTGAACATAATATTTTTGACAAATTTCAGTCAGGCTTTCGTCAGAAACACTCGACAGAGACCGCTCTTCTGAGGGTATCAAATGATATTTTAATGTCATCAGACTCTGGCAAATGCTCTGTTTTAGTGTTATTAGATCTTACTGCAGCATTTGATACTATTTATCATTTTATTTTGTTACAAAGGCTTGGAGATTGGGTAGGTATTTCTGGAAAAGCTCTGGATTGGTTTTTCTCCTACCTTTCTGGTAGGAGCTTTTCCGTGGCTGTTGGCTCTTATTCATCTGACTCTGCTCCTTTAACCTGTGGAGTGCCTCAGGGTTCTATTCTGGGTCCACTTTTATTTGCCCTATATATGTTGCCACTTGGTTCTATTATCAGCAAATTTAAAGGTGTCTTATCACTGCTACGCTGATGATTTACAGCTGCTTTTCTCTTTTAAGCCTGACCATGTTGACAATTTAAAAATTATTCATGATTGTCTGTCTGCAATCAAGGACTGGATGTCTAGTAACTTTTTGCAACTTAATGCTGATAAAACTGAAGTCCTTATTGTAGCACCTGATAATCTAATTCCTAAGTTGGCTAATAGCATTGGTTCATTAAGCTCTAACGTATGGTCTACTCTAAAAAATCTTGGTGTCATTTTCGATCAATCGATAAGTTTTGATCAGCATGTCAAATCTCTGACCAGGAGTTGTTTTTTCCACCTTAGGAATATATCCAAAATTAGGTCATTGGTTTCCTACACTCAGTTAGAAATCATTATTCATGCCTTTGTTTCTTCACGTTTGGACTATTGTAATGCTCTTTTTACATGTCTTAGCAAATCCTCTTTACACTGCCTACAGTTAGTCCAGAACACTGCTGCAAGATTACTAACTAGGTCCAGTAGATTCTGTCATATCACTCCTGTTTTGGCCTCCTTGCATTGGCTTCCTGTAAATTATAGAATTGATTTTAAAGTTCTTGTTCTTACTTACAAAGCCATTCATGAAGAGGCACCTTTTTATATTAGTGACCTGCTCTCTCTACACCAGCCCAGCAGGTCTCTCAGGCCTTCTCATCAGAATCTATTGGTAGTTCCTAGTACTAGGCTTAAAACCAAAGGCGATAGAGCCTTTGCTGCTGTTGCTCCCAGACTGTGGAACTCCTTGCCTTTTGAACTTAGATCTGCACCTTCCATTGGTGTTTTTAAGAAGCAACTAAAGACCCACCTTTTTAGCCTGGCTTTTTAACTATGTGCCGATTGTATTTTTATGTGCTTTTACTGTCTACTTCTTTTACTGTTTTATGTGCCTGTGTTTTTATTTTGTTTTTTACCATGTTAAGCACTTTGTGACTCTGTCTGTGAAAGGTGCTCTCTAAATGAACTTATTATTATTACTTATTATTAAACCTCTACCTCAAATGTGAGCAATAATTTTTGTACTTCTGTTTTGATCCTGATTCCTAGAATTTTTGAGTACATACATACGTATATACAAATATATATATTCTTTGCACTCTATTCTGATTTTTGTGCACTTCAAACTATTTTTGAACAATTTTAATAGCTGTTTATGGTAAACCCAAAACATCTATCTAAGGTATGTCAAAACTACATACTTTTGTAACCAGAATTTTTGAGTCTTTACAGGCATATACATTATATTTTTGTATATTTTAGACAATTTTACAATATTTATATTTGTCCATTTCCAAATTATTTTTGAAAATTTCTACAAGTTTTTTTGTAAACCAGACTCAAAGATCTATACTCAGGAATAGATTCAGTTTACAAGCTATTGCTTATGGACATCAGAACCGTTAGCTCAGTAGTTGAGTCTAGAATCACCAATTGGAACCAGCCACCAAGGATGTGTACCAAAGCTGACCAAAGCTGACCATTGCTACAGAGGGGGGAATATGTAGCGTGACCTTGAGTTCCAATTTATACTGAAGAAATATAAAAGTCTCAAGACTGTCCATGTATCATTAGTAACATATGAAAGTCCAATTTACATAAAAAAACTTTCTATGTATCATTAGTAACATGTGAAAGTCTTAAGACTTTCTATGTATCGATAACATATGAAAGCTTTATTTTATATTAAAACTCCCTATGTATCTTTAAACAGCAGCTCATTAATCTGTCCCTAACATGTGAATGCATGCATGCTTATGACTCCCTGTGTGTTCTTACAATCATAGAAAATAGCCACAAAATATAACATTGTGGAGCGTGTAAATGAAGAGGCAGATTTGTTTCAGACGATTTATTACACACTCTCACATCTCAAGCACAGACAGAATGAATACTCCAGCAGAAACCCCTCTCTTAAGTCTCATGGCATTCTTCTGGCATTTTCTCACACACGAGATGACCTTCGCGTCACACTGCATTCAACCCCCTCATCCTTGACACCTCCCTGTTATCTCACCAGGAATCCCCTGCTCTTTGTTCCCACTGTCTCTTGTCTGAGATGCTACACAATCAGGCTCTCCCAAGGTGCTACCCCCCCCCCCCCAGCATCTTAGATAGGACAACAGAATAACAGTCCACATGCTGTGATAGAACAATTGAACATCAGTCCACATGCTGCTTGGGCTTCTGTCTTCTCCCGTATCTGCTGTAACCGGGTTTCACCGCCTCCGCGGCGCTGCCGTGTCTATGGGGGGCTGTTGCTAGGGAGGGAACCACTTCGGTCTGTCCGTGTGGCTGCTCTAGTGAATCATTTCCCTGGGGAGCTCTCCGTGGGGGTCTTCCACGCCGAGGGACCCTCGCCAACAGCACCTGCTCGTCCGCCACAACGAAAGTGGGTTTGAGTCTGTCTATGCCAATTTTTTCCCTCCTACCCCCCAAGTCTAGCAAAAAATGCTTATCCCCTGTTTCCAGCACTCTGAACGGTCCATCATAGGGTGGGCGCAGTGGAGGGCGGTGGGCGTCGTGTCTGACAAACACGAACTCCGCGTTCTTCAAAGTTTTAGGCACAAAAACACGTGGAAAACTGTGGTGGGCAGGGCCCGGCAGCGTGCCTGAGTTTGCGCTACGCTGCAAAAGCTGAGACGGGCAGCTGCCCGGCGTGGGATTATCTGGTAGAAATTCCCCGGGCAGCCGTAGTGGCTGCGCAAAAATGAGCTCTGCCGGGGAAGCTTCCAGATCCTCTTTCGGCGCGGAGCACAACCCCAATCAAACCCACGGTAGCCTGTCTACCCAATTTGCATCCGTCAATGAAGCCCTGAGCGCGGCTTTCAGTGATCTATGAAAACACTCGCATAACCCATTAGCCTGTGTGTATTGTAATACCCAGGCTGCGGGCCATCGCAGACCAGAGTTCGGAAACAAACTCTGGTCTGCGATGGCCCGCAGCCTGGGTATTACAATTCACCGCACAGCCGCGTACAACCCACAGGCTAATGGGTTATGCGAGCGTTTTCATAGATCACTGAAAGCCGCGCTCAGGGCTTCATTGACGGATGCAAATTGGGTAGACAGGCTACCGTGGGTTTGATTGGGGTTGTGCTCCGCGCCGAACACAGGGCCCCTGTCGGACGTAATGTCCAACGGGACTCCAAAACGCGCCACCCATGCTGTTAAAAAAGCGCGCGCCACCTCCGCGGATGTGGTTGCCGCCAGCGGGACCGCTTCTGGCCAGCGCGTGGTGCGGTCCACCATTGTCAGGAGGTGCGTGCACCCCTGTGATGGCGGGAGGGGGCCCACGAGGTCCACATGAACATGGTCGAACCTCTTAGCCGGAATACGAAACGGCTCCAAGGGAGCCTTGGTGTGTCTGTGTACTTTGGCTCGTTGGCACGCCACGCAGGCTGCGGCCCACTCTTTCACTTGTTTGCGTAGGCTCGGCCACACAAATTTCTCTCCCACCATTTTGACCGACGCGCGCACTCCTGGGTGCGCCAAAGTGTGAACCGACTCGAACACGCGGCAGCGCCACGCGGCCGGGACCACCGGACGCGGGCGACCTGTGGAGACATTGCAGATTGGGGGGGGGCATCCTGCAGCACCCTGCTCTCCAGCCTTAACCCTGTTGGTCCAGACTGGAGCGCGTGCACGTCTGCATCGCTCTCCTGCTCCGTGGCCATGGCTGCGTAGTCCATCCCCACGCAGACGGGGGCCACTACGGCACGCGAGAGGCAGTCCGCCACCACATTCAGTTTACCAGACACATGCTGAATATCAGTAGTAAACTCTGAGATTGCGGCCAGCTGTCTCTGCTGCCGGCCCGACCACGGTTCCGAAACCTTGGCCATTGCAAATGTTAGCGGCTTGTGGTCTATGAACGTGGTGAAGCTGCGCCCTTCCAGCCAGAACTGGAAGTGGCGAATGGCCAGGTGAAGGGCCAGTAACTCTCTGTCGAACACGCTGTATTTACGTTCAATGTCACCCAAAGTTCTGCTGAAAAAAGCGAGCGGCTGCCAAGCCCCAGCAACGCGCTGCTCCACGACAGCCCCTATGGCCACATCTGAAGCGTCGGTGGTGAGCGCTATGCGGGCTGTCGGGTCTGGATGCGCCAGCAGTGCGGCGTTTGCCAGAGCTACTTTAACTTCCGAGAACGCCCGCTCCCGCTCCGGGGGCCATTCGACCCTGTCCGCAGGTTTCTGTTTCTTGAGCGCAGCGTATAATGGTTGCATGAGCTGCGCTGCGCGGGGAAGGAAACGGTTATAAAAGTCCACCATCCCCAAAAATTCCTGCAGCGCCCTGACCGTCTGAGGTCGGGGAAAATCTGCCACTGCGCGCACTTTGTCAGGCAGCGGGATCGCTCCTTCGGGAGAGACGCGGTGCCCCAAAAAAATCAATCTCCGTCACGCCGAACTGACATTTCGCTGGGTTGATTATTAACCCGTGCTCCTCCAACCTCCGGAAAACCGTAGTGAGGTGGGTTTCGTGTTCGTCTTCGGACGCACTGGCTACCAGGATATCGTCCAGCTAGACGAACATGAACGGGAGGTCGCGCAGCACTGCATCCATCATGCGCTGGAACATCTGTGCCGCTCCTTTTAACCTGAATGGCATGCGCAGGAACTCGAATAAACCCAACGGAGTTATTACCGCTGTTTTGGGTATGTCCTCAGTGCGCACTGGGACTTGGTGGTAACTGCGGACCAGGTCTATTTTGGAAAAAATGCGCGCTCCGGCCAGGTGAACGGAAAAATCCTGTATGTGAGGAATTGGGTAGCGGTCGTGCGCTGTGGCGTTGTTCAACCTGCGGAAATCCCCGCACAGTCGCCACGAACCCTCAGCCTTAGGGACCATGTGTAGCGGGGATGCCCATGGGCTGTTTGAGTGCCTGATGATGCCCAACCTTTCCAGGTTGGCGAACTCCTCGCGTGCTATGGCCAGTTTAGCTGCGTCCAAGCGCCGAGGTCGTGCAAAGACGGGCGGCCTGGTGGTGGTGATAAAG
This sequence comes from Pholidichthys leucotaenia, assembly GCA_020510985.1. NCBI lineage: Eukaryota > Metazoa > Chordata > Actinopteri > Cichliformes > Pholidichthyidae > Pholidichthys > Pholidichthys leucotaenia. The sequence continues at coordinate 211,589,451 of CM035845.1, read as the reverse complement.
TGCTCCACCCCGTGTTTAGCAATGGCCGCTGAAAACGTCGGGACCATGAGTGCTGGGAACTGAGTGAACAGTGTGTGGAACTTACCGCCTATAGCTGCGACGTTGGCTTGTGCTGTTGGCTGGGTCACTCGAGCTATACAGGGGAGAGAGTCAAAGGACAGTGCATTAACTAGGCGCCTGTTAGCAACATCAACCAATAAACCATGTGCACACAGAAAATCAGCCCCCAGTATATGGTAATTCAGTGCTGCTATGACAAAAGTCCACTCATATGTACGGCTGTGTAGAGATAAGAGCAGAGTCCCCTCACCAAAGGTCTTAATATCCGAGCCGTTTGCTGCCAACATCCCGGGGCCGCTAGATCCTGCCAGCCGGTCAGCGTAGGTTGGCCGGATGAAGCTCTTCTGGGCTCCGGTGTTCACGAGGAAACGTCTCCCCGAGCGTGCGTCCGTCAGGTAGAGCAGCTTGTTCTCTTCCCCGAGGGTCGCAGCTGCTACCAACCCCCGGTCTTGGCGTTTCCCGAGCGCTTGAATTGGCACGGTGGCGTACATCTGCGTGCCTTCTCTCCGAAGCGGCGGTAGTAGAAGCAGAGCGTGTCTCCCTCGCGCTCCTTGGCCCCCACTGCTGCTACCGTCGGTGGCTCCTCGCCTCCTCTGGTCGTCTCGCTGGGCTCCGCCACTGCCGCGTTGACTGTGATCGCCCTGGTGGCGATGATGATCCGGTCTGCCTCCTGGGCTAGCGCACGGTAGTTCCTCGCGGCCAGCAACGGCGAATTGGCCAGGGCCACTCTCGCTGCTGTCGGAATGTTCCGGAGGAAGAGGTGGGCAAACAGAAAGTGCTCGTCGTCCGTGCCCCTTAACGCCAGCATCTTCTCCAAGAGGTCTACGGCCGAACCATCTCCTAACTCGGTCCGCGTCAGGAGCCTCTCTGCTCTTTCACCGTCCAAGAGCGTGTAGCGCTGGATGAGCGCAGCCTTGAGCGCCTCGAATCTGTTGCTGGCTGGTGGCTGATCGAGCAGGCTCGCTACATGCTGAGCTGTGCGGGTGTCGAGCGCTGCGACCACATGGTAGAATTTGGTGTCATCTGCCGTTACCCCCTGGAGGGCGAACTGAGCCTCGATGAGGTGGAACCAAGAGCGCGGGTTGTGCTGCCAGAAATCCGGTAGCTTGACTGAAACCGCACATGCGTGGCTGGAGGTTCCAGTTGGGGCCGGCTCCGGGGATCTTGCCTCATGTTCCATAATACTAACTAACTAACTAACCTACACTTATATAGCGCTTTTCTAGTCACAAAGACCACTCAAAGCGCTTTTCTTTAATACTAACCCTCTATTCTAAGGGCCTATAGGAAACAGATATCTAGGGACAATTTAGAACAGCCAATTAACCTAACATGCATGTTTTTGGCATGTGGGAGGAAACCGGAGAAATCCCGGAGTAAACCCACGCGACACGGGGAGAACATGCAAACTCCGCACAGATCACTGTTGGTCGGGGGCTGGGATCGAACCCACGATCCCACGATCCCCACAATCCCCCGGCCAAGGGTAAACTGTGCTGCCGCAGTGCTAACCACTGCGCCACCGTGCAGTCTTGGGTCACCGTCTTGGGTCACCAGTGTGGAGCGTGTAAAAGAAGAGGCAGATTTGTTTCAGACGCTTTATTACACACTCTCACATCTCAAGCACAGACAGAATGAATACTCCAGCAGAAACCCCTCTCTTAAGTCTCATGGCATTCTTCTGGCATTTTCTCACACACGAGATGACCTTCGCGTCACACTGCATTCAACCCCCTCATCCTTGACACCTCCCTGTTATCTCATCAGGAATCCCCTGCTCTTTGTTCCCACTGTCTCTTGTCTGAGATGCTACACAATCAGGCTCTCCCAAAGTGCTACAACATTATATTAAGTTTTTCAATAGAATTTAAAAACAGGACAAAAGACTTACTTTGACTGAATGTCGCAGACAATCCTACAGAGATTTTAGAAGAGGTTCTCAACTTCTGATCAGTAGGGCCCCTGAATTGTCTGGGACATGCAGACAAAGGCTTTGTCTCCCGATGTCCATCATCTTTTGTCTTCTTTTTTTCAGAAGTATTTGTTAAAATGCCCGCATCCTCCACCACGCTTGTAAGAATCAATTTTCTGGACAGTTAACAGAATCTTTTCAGTTAACCAACTAATAATCACAGAAGAAATACTATTTCTCAGCTTAATTTTATTGAAACACGCAGGGAGTCAACACGGCCGGGTCTCCTCCCAGCTCCCTCTGCTGGAAAGGATCCCGCACCAAGGAATTCACAGTTATATAAAGGCTCGCTGTTAGTGGGCATTACTTTCCAAAAATACATGTCCATTGTTTCAAAGTAGGTTCTTTCAGTGTCGAAATGGATTCAGAGCACTTTTATGACTTCCATCCTGTCCAGATGTCTGCTTTCCTCTCAGTGTCCATGTTTTTTCTTCAGACACATGCCCATATATGGAAACAAGAACAAAGACTTTCCTGTGAAACTTACATGTGTGTGTAGTATGTGTGTGTACTATGTGTGTAAGCAACTGATGTTTATGTGTGAATGGTGTATGTGTGGGTTTAAGAGATATGTGTATGCAAGCACTTTGTGTAATATCTATTTAACTAATCTTCACTATTTATTTATTATAACAACGAGCTTCAACATGATTTTGATCATTGTCCAGATCTGCAGAAATACAGACATAGAACAAAACATTAACCAGCATCCCTATGAACATTACAAATTTACATGAAAAAGTAGCAGATTTAAGAGGAAAAAATTGGTAAGTTTGACAAAGTTTTGAATTTACAAGAAAAAAAGCTAACTGAAGAAAAAAATAACCTGCAAGTTTATGAGAAAAGTTTCAACTCTGTAAGAAGAGTTGCAAATTTACAAGAAAAAGTCAAATTTGAGGAAAAAATGTTGCACATTTATGACAGACAAATTTTTGAGACAAAAGCAGCCTACATGTTATTATCATCCCGTGGTGTATTTTATGTTGTGCAATAAAAAACTAATGAAAAAATCAATACATGTTTAATGCTTTATACACCCTTGACAATGTAGGAATGCTGGAGCAATAAATCTCTCTGAATGCTACCCCAAAACAGCACATTACCAATGTTTGGAAACATCAGCTTTTTAAGTCATGCTGACACATGACATGACGTAATGCCGACTTAGTCACATGAAAGATACTGTCTGGGAAAAGGGACCAATTGTATGGAAGGCCATCCCATTCAAAACGTTGCCGCGTGTGTAGTTACATTTCTGGAGAGACACGTCAGGTCAACATAAGCTATTCACTGCAGCCCAGCTGAACTCTGGGAGGAGCAGAGGATGATCAACAGGTCCTTGATATCACTGTTGTAGTATCATCGGGACTAAAGACTGCATGTCTTATTCACCGGGTATTGCTGCTAGCACTTGTATATAATTGTTTGACCAGATGAGTGTGGCACCTTCGGCCATCTAGAAATTGTACCCAATGATGAACCAGACTTGTGGAGATCCACAATTCTCTTCCTGATATCTTGGATGATTTGATTTTCCCATGATGTCAAACAAGGAAGCAGTGTGTTTCAGGTGTGTTTTAAAATGCATCCATAGGTGTGTCTCCAATTAACTTAAATGTAGTCAATTAACCTATCAGAAGCTTACAAAATTATGACACTGCAGTGCATCTGGAAAGTTTTCACAGCGCTTCACTTTTTCCACATTGTTATGTTACAGCCTCATTCCAAAATGGATTAAATTCATTTTTTCCCTCAAAATTCTACACATAACACCCAATAATGACAATGTGAAAAAAAAAAATTTGTGAGATTTTTGCAAATTTATTTAAAATAAAAAACTAATAAATCACATGTACATAAGTATTCACAGTCTTTCCTCAATACTTTGTTGATGTACTGTACCTTTGGCAGCAATTACAGCCTCAAGTCTTGTTAAATATGATGCCACAAGCTTGGCACACCTATCTTTGGGCAGTTTCGCCCATTCCTCTTTGCAGCACCTCTCAAGCTCCATCAGGTTGGATGCAAAGAGTCGGTGCACAGCCATTTTCAAATCTCTTCCGAGATGTTCAATTGGATTCAAGTCTGAGCTCTGGCTGGGCCACTCAAGGACATTCACTTGTTGTGTCTCAATTCAGGTTCTGCATCCTCCAAGTCCTTATTTCTAGCTCAGATACATCACTGCGCTGCGTCCAAGGCTGTCCCATTCTGTATGCTCCTTCACATGTGGCCGACAAATGCACCCTTCAAAACCCAAAAATCCGAGGATACATGAAGAGTATCCTTGTGGCCTTAACATATCCCAGCATTCAGCGTGTGGCTCAGCCTGGTTTTTTTTTTTTTTTTCTTTTTCTTGGCTCAGGCAGAAGCAGAACAAAGTCAGAAACAGTTCAAAGTAAGTTTGTTGCTTGAATTCTGCAACGATTTGAAGGTGAAAACACCAATAATCTAGAATACAGCAACATCTGATTATTTAAGCTCATGTTACGTGACATTACTTTTTTCTGATGTGCTGTATGCTTCGCTTAATGTATTAATTAAACAAGTTGAACTGCTGTTTTTTCTGAAGTCAAACCTTTTTTTCCGTTAATGTTAGTTTATTAACTAATGTCAGTAATATAAAAATACAGTGAGGATGACGTGGTTGAAATAACTTGCTTTAAGGTAACTTTTAAAGTCCCATAGAGACATCAGGAAGTTGATGTTATTTATTTGCTTGTGGTGCTATAAAAAAAAACAAAAAAAAAAAACATCTAAAGTTATTTTTAGAGAAAACGGAGCAGTTAATGAATGAAGTGATAATCAAGATTTTTTTTTTCTTTTTTTCTAGTTTATTTCTGAGGTCCACGGTGGAGAATCTGCAGGAACCAAGGGTTAGCTGTGGAGAGAATGGGCTGCACTCAAGATTTGTAAAACTGATATTTGACTGAAATAACCACAATAAAAGAGATCTGATGAATTGTTTTATTGGTTGTGATTTTTTTTAGCAGTTTACTTTCCAAACTGAAACATCCATCCATCCATCCATCTTCTACTGCTTTTCCGGAGGTCCGGGTCGTGGAGGCAGCAGTTCAAGCAGAGAAGCCCAGACTTCCCTCTCCCCAGCCACCTGCTCCAGCTCTTCAGAGGGGATACCAAGGCGTTCCCAGACCAGCTGGGAGACATAGTCTCTCCACCGAGTCCTGGGTCTGCCCCGGGGTCTCCTCCCAGTGGGACGTGCCTGAAACACCTCAAGTGGGAGGCGTCCAGGAGGCATCCTAATCAGATGCCCATACCACCTCAACTGACTCCTTTCAATGTGGAGGAGCAGCGGTTCTACTCTGAGCCTCTCCTGGATGACTGAGCTCCTCACCCTATCTCTGAGGGTGAGTCCAGCAATCCTACGGAGAAAGCTCATTTCAGCCGCTTGTATCCGCGATCTCGTTCTTTCGGTCATTACCCAAAGCTCGTGACCATAGGTGAGAGTAGGAACGTAGATTGACTGGTAAATCGACAGCTTTGCCTTAGAACTAAGCTCCCTCTTCACCATAACAGACCGGTACAACATCCGCATCACTGCAGATGCTGCTCCAATCCGTCTGTCGATCTCTCGCTCCATTCTCCCCTCACTCGTGAACAAGACCCCAAGATACTTAAACTCCTCCACTTGGGGCAGGAGCCTGTCCCAAACCCGGAGAGGACAATCCACCTTTTTCTGGCTGAGAACCATGGACTCGGACTTGGAGGTGCTGATTCTCATCCCAGCCGCTTCACACTCAGCGGCAAACTGTCCCAGCAAGAGCTGTAGGTTATTGTTGGATGAAGCCAACAGGACAACATCATCTGCAAACAACAGAAATGAGATCCTGTGGTCACCAAGCATGAGACCCTCCATTCCCTGGCTGCGCCTAGAAATCCTGTCCATAAAAATTATGAACAGGATCGGTGACAAAGGGCAGCCCTGGCGGAGTCCAACTCTCACTGGGAATGACTCCGACCGAGTGTTGGCAATACGAACCAAACTCTCACAACGGTCGTACAGAGACCGAATAGCTTGTAACAACAAGCCCGATACCCCATACTCCCGAAGCACCCCCCACAAAAATCCACGAGGGACGCGGTCAAATGCCTTCTCCAAGTCCACAAAACACATGTAAACTGGTTGGGCAAACTCCCACGAACCCTCAAGAATTCTCGAGAGGGTAAAGAGCTGGTCCGATGTGCCACGGCCAGGACGAAAACCACATTGCTCCTCCTGAATCTGAGGTTCGACCAACGGCCGGACTCTCCTCTCCAGTACCTTGGCATAGACCTTCCCAGGGAGGCTGAGGAGTGTGATCCCTCTAAAGTTGGAGCACACCCTCCGGTCCCCTTTTTTGAAGAGAGGAACCACCACCCCGGTTTGCCATGCCAAAGGCACTGCCCCTGACCTCCACGCAATGTTGTAGAGGCGTGTCAACCATGACAACCCAACAACATCCAGGGCCTTGAGGTACTCAGGGCGAATCTCGTCCACCCCTGGGGCCCGGCCACCAAGGAGATTTTTAACCACCTTGGCAACCTCAGCCCCTGTGATAGGCAAGTCATCCCCCTCGTCCCCAAACCCTGCTTCCTCTGTGGAAGGCGTATCAGTGGGATTGAGGAGATCCTCGAAGTATTCCTTCCACCGCCCGACGATATCCCCAGTCGAAGTCAACAGTGTCCCATCCGCACCATACACAGTGTGGACGGGGAGTTGCTTTCCCCTCCTGAGTCGCCGGACAGTTTGCCAGAATCTCTTGAGGCCGACTGAAAGTCTTGTTCCATAGCCTCACCGAACTCCTCCCATACCTGGGTTTTTGCTTCAGCAACCACCCGAGCTGCACTCCGCTTGGCCTGCCGGTACACCTCAGCTTCTTCGGGAGTCCCACAAGCCAACCAAGCTTGATAGGACTCCTTCTTCAGCTTAATGGCCCCCCTCACCACTGGTGTCCACCCTTTGGTTCAGGGGTTGCCACCACGAGATGCACCAACCACCTTGCGGCCGCAGCTCTGGGCCGCCACTTCAACAACAGAGGTGGAGAACATGGCCCATTCAGACTCCATGTCTCCAGACTCCCTCGGAATGTGGTTGAAGTTCTTCCGGAGGTGGGAGTTGAAGACCTCCCGGACAGGGGCCTCAGCCAGACGCTCCCAGCACACCCTCACTATACCTACTTGGGCTTGAGCACTTGCGTACGTGGGTTGCGCGCACAGTACATAGCCGCCGCCATTTTACTTTTTATTCGAAAAACAACAATTTGCTCAAATGACGATGGCTTACAAATTTGCGTTGTTCTACTTTCACAATGAGGTTGTGAAGGTCGAAAGTACACTACCGTTCAAAAGTTTGGGGTCACCCAGACAATTATTTTGTGTTTTCCATGAAAAGTCACACTTATTTACCACCATGAGTTGTAAAATGAATAGAAAATATAGTCAAGACATTGACAAGGTTAGAAATAATGATTTGTATTTGAAATAATAATTTTTTCCTTCAAACTTTGCTTTCGTCAAAGAATCCTCCATTTGCAGCAATTACAGCATTGCAGACCTAACATGATTGCACAAGGGTTTTCTAATCATCCATTAGCCTTCTGACGCAATGAGCAAACATACTGTACCATTAGAACACTGGAGTGATAGTTGGTGGAAATGGGCCTCTATACACCTATGTAGATATTGCACCAAAAACCAGACATTTGCAGCTATAATAGTCATTTACCACATTAGCAATGTATAGAGTGTATTTCTGATTAGTTTAAAGTTATCTTCATTGAAAAAAAGTGCTTTTCTTTCAAAAATAAGGAAATTTCTAAGTGACCCCAAACTTTTGAACGGTAGTGTACATCTTTGATAGTTGGTAGTAATGGAAACTTTATTCAAATAAAATCACGACCAGATTTGGATGATGAAAATTGGTTAGAATTGAAATGTCCTTCAAGGAAGGAGCCTAGCAAAACGGAGGCAGTTAAAGTTTTACTTTTTGGAGGTAAGTTCCCTGCAAAATATTATTTTGTATATTAGAGAGACATAAGATGTGTAATTAATGAATGTGTATAATTAATGTTTGCAGATTCTTTCAAAGACTTTATTCACAAAGAGAATCAGTTTATACTGGGACAAGACATTTGGGCCACACCAGTCATTGCACACAAAGGACAGGGAAGTGCTAGCCAGGTAAGTCTCTAATGTAGAATACTGTTTTGCCATTCTTACAAAACTGTTCTCTAGGGATTTGTAAAAATGTATTAAACGTAATAGTAATGGAGCAGTAATGTGACGTTTTTGAACAAATCAAATATTTGTAACTGTAACTCCCAATGCAGCCTAAACTCACTGAGGAGGCACTGTACTGACTACACACATAGTAATAACATACTAATGTTACATATGTAGCTCATGTATTTTTACCTACATATGTTTAAGCACAATGGGATGCTTGGGATTACATGTGTGGTTTGACCTCACGTCTTGGATGGGACAGTATGTCTGGACCGCCTGTGGATAACAGCTGGAAGACGGAGGTACGGCGATAAGGAGCTGAAAGGACTTGCCGACCTCCTGGGGGCCAGGCGGAGGACTGAAGGACTTGGGGGGAGAGTTATTGTCAATAAGGGGTTTTGACGGTGATATGTGATTCTCCCTTTGATCTTGTATGTATAAATGAGGAGGTTTTGACTCAGCTCTCTCTCTTCTGTTCTTGAGAGATAGCTGGGGATGTGATTGCAAGATTAAAACCTGAATTAAGAAATAATTCAGCCTCATCTTTTCACGCTCCCTACATTGGTGACCAGAGACGTGAGAATGCATAGAAGGGATTTTCCTGATGCAGACTCGTCGGAGTCGGCCCAAGCGAGCGCCGTCTCCGTCAAACTGCCGGAATTCTGGCAGGACAACCCGGATTTGTGGTTCCTCCAGGCGGAGGCACAGTTCACGCTCGTGGGAATAACGGCGGATGACACTAAATTCTACCACGTCATCGCAAGGCTCGACAACCGCACAGCTCGATGCGTGCGGAGCTTGGTACAACAGCCACCCGCTGACAACAAATACGGCGAGTTGAAGGCTGCCCTCACCGAGTGTTTCACGCCCTCAGCCGAAGAGAGGGCTAGGAGACTCCTGGCTATGTACAACCAAGGAGGGCGCAGGCCAGCCGCCCTGATGGAAGACACGCTGCAGCTGAGGGAATCAGACAACGATGATTTCCTGTTTAAGCACATCTTCCTAAGTAACCTCCCGATGCACATGAGAGGGACCCTGTCCAGCATGCGCTGTGCAACCCAGCGGGACTTCCGCGCGCTGGCCCGAGAGGCGCAGCTGCTCCTCGACTCCTGCGGCGAGCAGATAGCCACAGCGGCAGCGGCAGACCTAGGTGCGGCGACCCGAGGCAACGAGGAGCCAGAGACAGCGGAGCCAATCCCACCAACAATGGCAGCGGCGCGGCCCCGACGCAGCAGAGGAGATGGCCTCTGTTTTTATCATCAGCGTTTCACGGAGAAGGCACACAGGTGTGTGCCGCCGTGCAGCTTCAAGAGCTCCGGAAACGCCAGGACCGGGAATCGTTAGCAGCTTCGGCTCTCGGCGAAAGAAATAAGCTGCTCTACATCACAGATACGAGCTCCGGGCGGCAGTTCCTCGTAGACACCGGAGCCCAAGTGAGTTTCATCACCCCGACCTATGCTGACCGGTTGGCTGGCCCCCGTGGTGACGGGGCAACGGCGGCGAACGGCTCGAGCATCAACACCTACGGAGAAAGGACTTTGTTTCTGTCCTAGCACGGCCGCACTTATGAATGGACTTTTATCATAGCGGCGGTGAGTTTCAACATGTTAGGTGCCGATTTTCTGTGCTCACATGGTTTGTTAGTTGATCTTGCCAACAGGCGCTTGGTTAATGCACTATCTTTTTATACTATTCCTTGTGCAGCTCGAGTGTCCCCACCACCGGTGCAGACCAACGTCGCCACAGCAGGCGGTAAGTTTAACACACTCCTCACCCAGTTTCCAGCGCTCACGGTTCCCACATTTTCGGCAACAGTTGCGAAACACGGGGTGGAGCATTTTATCCCTACAGCAGGCCCCCCCGTCTTCGCGAAAGCTCGGCGCTTGGATGCTGCTAAGCTCTCCAAAGTGCGCGAGGAGTTCGCCAGCCTGGAAAGGCTGGGCATTATTCGCCGTCCACGCTGCACGGTGGCGCAGTGGTTAGCACTGCGGCAGCACAGTTTACCCTTGGCCGGGGGATTGTGGGGATCGTGGGATCGTGGGTTCGATCCCAGCCCCCGACCAACAGTGATCTGTGTGGAGTTTGCATGTTCTCCCCGTGTTGCGTGGGTTTACTCCGGGATTTCTCCGGTTTCCTCCCACATGCCAAAAACATGCATGTTAGGTTAATTGGCTGTTCTAAATTGTCCCTAGATATCTGTTTCCTATAGGCCCTTACAATAGAGGGTTAGTATTAATGAAAGCGCTTTGAGTGGTCTTTGTGACTAGAAAAGCGCTATATAAGTGCAGGTTAGTTAGTTAGTTAGTTAGTTAGTTAGTTCGAAATGCCCATGGGCCTCGCCGCTGCATATGGTTCCTAAAGCTGACGGCTCGTGGAGACCTTGCGGCGATTACCACAGACTAAACAACGCCACAGCACATGACCGCTACCCAATTCCACACATTCAGGATTTTTTGGTGCATCTAGCGGAAGTGCGCATTTTTTCTAAAATAGACCTGGTTCGCGGCTACCATCAAGTTCAAGTCCGGCATGAGGACATTCCTAAAACAGCGGTAATAACCCCTTTTGGACTTTTTGCGCATGCCACTTTTGCATGGTCTTAAAGGCGCTGCACAAACATTACAACGTATGATGGATGCCGTGTTACGCGATCTCCCTTTTGTTTTCGTCTACCTCGACGACATTTTAGTCACCAGTACTTCTGAGGAGGAGCACGAAAAACACCTCACTGCGGTTTTTCAGAGGTTGGGAGAGCACGGGTTAATAATTAATCCAGCCAAGTGCCAGTTTGGCGTGGCACAGATCGATTTTTTGGGGCACCACGTTTCCCCAGAAGGGGCAGGTGTGCGTGCGGTGGCAGAATTTCCCCGACCACAAACGGTCAAATCATTGCAGGAGTTTTTAGGAATGGTAAATTTTTATAACCGTTTCCTACCCCACGCAGTGCAACTCATGCAACCATTATACGCCGCGCTCAAAAAACAAAACCCCTCCAATACGATCGAGTGGTCCCCGGAGCGGGAGCGCGCATTCGCGGAGGTAAAAAAAGCCCTGGCTGACGCCGCACTTCTAGCTCATCCAGATCCATCGGCCCGCATAGCGCTCACCACTGACGCATCAGATTTGGCCATAGGGGCGGTCGTGGAACAGCACGTTGCAGGGGTTTGGCAGCCGCTGGCATTTTTCAGCAGATCCTTGAACGAAGCCGAGCGGAAATACAGCACGCTTGACAGGGAGCCATTAGCGCTCCATTTGGCTGTTCGCCATTTCCAGTTCTGGCTGGAAGGTCGGCGTTTCACCGCGTTTGTCGAACATAAGCCGCTCACTTTTGCGATGTCCAAAATTTCAGAGCCTTGGTCGGGTCAACAACAGAGGCAGCTGGCCGCAATTTCGGAATTTACCACTGATATTCAGCACGTAGCGGGTAAACTCAACGTGGTGGCAGATTGCCTCTCTCGCGCGGTCACAGCACCGGTGCGCGCGGAGGCAGATTATACTACCGCAGCCGCAGGGCAAAATAGCAGCGCGGAAGCACACGCGGCCCCAGTTCACGTGGGGATAGATTACGCAGCCATGGCAGCGGAACAGGGTAGTGATGCGGACGTGCGCGCGCTCCAGTCTGGACCAACAGGGTTAAGGCTGGAGAGCAGGTGTTTGCAAACCGGTATGCCCCCCCTAATCTGCGATGCATCGACTGGGCGACCGCGCCCGGTAGTCCCGGCCGCGTGGCGCAGCCGCGTTTTTGACTCGGTTCACTCCCTGGCGCACCCAGGGGTGCGCGCTTCTGTGAAAATGGTAGCGGAGAAGTTTGTTTGGCCAAGCCTGCGCAAGCACGTGAAAGAGTGGGCAAGAACCTGCATGGCTTGCCAGCTGGTCAAAATTCACAAGCACACAAAAGCTCCTTTAGAACCGTTCCACATTCCGGCCAAGAGATTCGATCATGTGCATGTCGACCTCGTGGGCCCCCTACCGTCGTTGCAGGGGTTCACACACCTTTTGACAGTGGTGGACCGAACCACACGTTGGCCGGAAGTGGTTCCACTGGCATCGACCACGGCTGCAGAGGTGGCTCGTGTTTTTTTGACGGCCTGGGTAGCGCGTTTCGGGGTTCCGTCGGATATCACGTCCGACCGGGGGCCGCAATTTGTCTCTGAGCTTTGGTCAGCGATGGCCAGCAGCTTAGGAGTGAAAATTCCCCGCACTACCGCTTATCACCCCCAGGCTAATGGTTTATGCGAGCGTTTTCATAGGTCTTTGAAGGCAGCCCTCAGAGCGTCGCTTACGGATGCAGATTGGGTAAACAAACTACCATGGGTTTTATTGGGGTTGCGTTCTGCACCCAAGGAGGATTTAAATGCCTCCCCAGCAGAGTTAGTTTTTGCACAACCTCTCAGGCTGCCCGGTGAGTTCCTACCAGAGCATCCGGAGCCGGGGCGCCTCCCGGCTCTGGGGCCACTGATTGGCTCGGGAGCGGACATGCTCCCGGGCCCCGTTCATCACACTTTTCCGCGCGTTTTTGTTACCAAAGCTTTAAAAAATGCTGAGTTCGTTTTTGTCAGGCACGAGGCTCTAAGACCGAACCTCCGACCGCCATATGATGGTCCATATACACTCACCGGCCACTTTATTAGGTACACCATGCTAGTAACGGGTTGAACTGCCTCAATTCTTCGTGGCATAGATTCAACAAGGTGCTGGAAGCATTCCTCAGAGAGTTTGGTCCATATTGACATGATGGCATCACACAGTTGGCACAGATTTGTCGGCTGCACATCCATGATGCGAATCTCCCGTTCCACCACATCCCAAAGATGCTCTATTGGATTGAGATCTGGTGACTGTGGAGGCCATTTGAGTACAGTGAAGTCATTGTCATGTTCAAGAAACCAGTCTGAGATGATTCCAGCTTTATGACATGGCGCATTATCCTGCTGAAAGTAGCCATCAGAAGTTGGGTACATTGTGGTCATAAAGGGATGGACATGGTCAGCAACAATACTCAGGTAGGCTGTAGCGTTGCAACGATGCTCAATTGGTACCAAGGGGCCCAAAGAGTGCCAAGAAAATATTCCCCACACCATTACACCACCACCACCAGCCTGAACCATTGATACAAGGCAGGATGGATCCATGCTTTCATGTTGTTGACGCCAAATTCTGACCCTACCATCCGAATGTCGCAGCAGAAATCGAGACTCATCAGACCAGGCAACGTTTTTCCAATCTTCTATTGTCCAATTTCGATGAGCTTGTGCAAATTGTAGCCTCAGTTTCCTGTTCTTAGCTGAAAGGAGTGGCACCCGGCGTGGTCTTCTGCTGCTGTAGCCCATCTGCCTCAAAGTTCGACATACTGTGCGTTCAGAGATGCTCTTCTGCCTACCTTGGTTGTAACGGGTGGTTATTTGAGTCACTGTTGCCTTTCTATCAGCTCGAACCAGTCTGGCCATTCTCCTCTGACCTCTGGCATCAACAAGGCATTTCCGCCCACAGAACTGCCGCTCACTGGATATTTTTTCTTTTTCGGACCATTCTCTGTAAACCCTAGAGATGGTTGTGCGTGAAAATCCCAATAGATCAGCAGTTTCTGAAATACTCAGACCAGCCCTTCTGGCACCAACAACCATGCCACGTTCAAAGTCACTCAAATCACCTTTCTTCCCCATACTGATGCTCGGTTTGAACTGCAGGAGATTGTCTTGACCATGTCTACATGCCTAAATGCACTGAGTTGCCGCCATGTGATTGGCTGATTAGAAATTAAGTGTTAACGAGCAGTTGGACAGGTGTACCGAATAAAGTGGCCGGTGAGTAGAGTGCTGGAAGCAGGTGATAAGCATTTTGTGCTAGATTTGGGAGACAGAAAAGAGACAGTTAGTATTGACAGACTAAAGCCTGCTTTTGTGATGAACGACGAGTCTGTACGGGTGGCAAGGGCACCTCAACGTGGCAGACCCCCCAGGGAACATGTCCCGGAGCCCCCGCAGGGATCAAATAACCACTGTCTTCCTCAGTCAGCAGATTCTTTGCAGGACGGCGCCGCAGGGACGGCGAGGCCTGCTTACAGCAGATTCGGAAGACGGTTGAAGCCCAGACGGCGTACGGACTGATTTTTAATGTGATCATGTTGTATAGACTATGCTATTGATGTTATCACTGATTTTTGATATGATCATGTTGTATAGACTATGCTATCGAGGTTAGCATGTTTTGGGAACTTTGATATATTTTTTTTTTTTGTTACTTATTTGTACCCATAGGTAGACTTGGTTTGCAGTCTGGTGACAAGCCACCGGCTGCTGGTCGCTGCGTGCGCGAGCGCCCTAAACCTACATGTTTTTGGTGTGCGGGAGGAAACCGGAGAAATCCCGGAGTAAACCCGCGCAACACGGGGAGAACATGCAAACTCCACACAGCTCACTGTTGGTCGGGGGCTGGGATCGAACCCACGATCTCATGATCCCTGCGATCCCCCGGCCGAGGGTAAAACTGTGCTGCCACAGTGCTAAACCACTGCGCCACCGTGCAGCCATTATTGTATTGGATGCAATAGTGGATGCAATACCAATGTGGCGGCATGAAATAATAAGGAGCCAACTAAGAGTTTTTGAGGGAGTTTATTAATCATACCACCATCACGAGAACTCACTCCAGTGCCGTGCATGCGCGCCGGAGCGAGCCCGGAGGGTCTCCTCAGCAGATACAGGCAATGCGTGTAGTCAGAAGTGGTGGTCGGAGAGCAATGCAGTTTTTATACCCCACTACAGACAATACATGAAAGGCATGTTATCATCAAAGAAACTGCAGGAAGGCATGGGACATTTGCATTTGAGTACAGAGCAGGAAGTCATACATAACAATAGGAAGATTACTGGCCGGAATTCGCCTCTGCTCCGGAGCTGTAGGACAAAAGAGGTTACAAGGCACATCTACATATTGTTATCAGTCCATAGCTCCATATATTGTCCATTCTTCGACGTTTGGGGGGGTTATGTAGCTCATGTATTTTTACCTACATATGTTTAAGCACAATGGGATGCTTGGGATTACATGTGTGGTTTGACCTCACGTCTTGGATGGGACAATATGTCTGGACCGCCTGTGGTTAACAGCTGGAAGACGGAGGTACGGCGATAAGGAGCTGAAAGGACTTGCCGACCTCCTGGGGGCCAGGCGGAGGACTGAAGGACTTGGGGGGAGAGTTATTGTCAATAAGGGGTTTTGACGGTGATATGTGATTCTCCCTTTGATCTTGTATGTATAAATGAGGAGGTTTTGACTCAGCTCTCTCTCTTCTGTTCTTGAGAGATAGCTGGGGATGTGATTGCAAGATTAAAACCTGACTTCAGCCTCGTCTTTTCACGCTCCCCACACATACATAATATACTAGGTTCACATGTATGGCAGTGATAGATGTTATAAATTTAAAGGGAATTCCGGTCATTTTTTTTCAGGCATCTCATCTGCGTCTTTACAAGGAAAGCTACTTAAAGCCAAAAACCCAAGAAAAAACATGCTGGTAACACGTAGTTTGGGTCAGGCGCAGATTTTCCTCATAGTGGCTCAAATCGGGAAACCTTATAACGTTCTTTTACCCTCTTAACTAGTCTTAAAAAATGTTTTCAATTGTATCGCCCGGGTGTCTGGGCCCTACTAAGTCAGCACAGTTCACGATGACAGCAGTAGCTAGTACATAAAAGTTTAACTTTATAAGCCAGAAAACATACCTCTGTACTCGTCTGGTTTCTAGTCGAGTCCACACAAATCAATCGTTGAAATCATCCAGTCCCATAATCCAAAGTGTGCTTTTTGTCCACCCAAAAACAACTCGCACAGCGCAGAAAACTATGCCTCAGCCGACTTGTGTCAGCGAGTGTGTTGGTTTGGGAAAATCACGTGACTGACTCCCTCACAATGTGTCATTTTGTATCCTGTGGTATCACACACAGTGAACAGCAGAGGGAGCCACCCGTTTGCATGAACATAATGCATGTCAGACTACTCTCACAAGCTCTTTTTTATTTTGATAATATCTTATTTCACAGTTTTATTTTTATCAGTGGCTTAATTTTGAGGTTGCTACATCATATTATGTATTATGGGAAATACATGGTGGAAGTTTAACAGCTGAGAGATAAATGAATATGATGGTAGTGGTCTCACAATCCTTACTTTAGAAACAATTAAATAAACGCCTGCAGTGAAGTGTCACTGATGTAGCAACCGAAAAAATAAGCCACTGATAAAAATTAAACTGTGAAATAAGATATTATAAAAAATAAAAATATAAAGAGCTTGTGAGAGTACAGTGTGACAGATTCAAATGAAAAATGATTCCGAACTGGAATCCGGAAGAGAACAGAGGTCTGTTCGCTGGCTTATAAAGTTCAACTTTTATGCAACTCTGTACTTGCTACTGCTGTCATCGTGAACTGTGTGAAATTTGTAGGGCCCAGCCACCACGGCCATTCAATTAAACATTTTTTTTAGACTAGTTAAGAGGGTAAAATAACGTTATAATGTTTCCCCGTTTGAGCCACTATAAGGAAAATCTGTGCCTGACCCAAACTACTTGTTACTGGCATGTTTTTTCTCGGGGTTTTCTCGGTAGATTTCCTTGCAAAGATACAGATGAGAAAAATTGACTGGAATTCCCCTTTAAATGCTGACCACTGTTGTACTTTATTTTTCTAGGCAAAGAAAAAGTCAAGAAAACCTGTCCAACAAGACGCAAGGGACAAAGTACTGGCAAACCTAAAAGACAGACTCTCACAAAAGCGTTTGCTGGAGGCATCTGAAGAGCTTTTCAGCAGCTCAGATGATTGTCAGACCCCTATTCGCAAGGTTGGCTTGGTGTTTTTGACTGTAAAGAATCCCAGTCATCATTTTGTATATATTTATATGAGATTTTTATTTTCTTAAAGAAAAGACGCATACAGCAGATTTCACCTGATCATAGTGGTGATGAAACTGACATCGGCAGTCCTCGCCCTTTGCACATTGTAAGTTTTGTAAAACCATGTTTGACTTGGTATTTACATTAAATTCTATCATGACTAATGTGTCAATTTCTAGGCTGAAGACATTGAAGATGCCAATTCAGAGGTAAGTACTTATAATTTGGTGGACTTAATTAGAATCATTTAAAAATGTTTTCTCTGTTTGTAGTCTTTGATTGAGGTTCAACATACTGTGCCAACTATGGCTGAAATAATTGACTGTCTTCGTGGTATGTATAAAGGCTCTTATGGAAATATATTTGTATTCTTATTTGTAAATGTGGCTTATGTAATCCTGCTGTTACCTTCTTTATTCTGCTTTTGAAGAACTCCCAGAGACATTGAAATTGATGAAGGATTGCATTGCAAAAGTTAATGCTTCAATGACACATGTCTCAGACAATTCAATGTCAATTTCTATGTCATCGGCAATGTCTTCATCAGAGAGTGAAGGGGAGATGGTAAGTTTCATTTCATATCAAATTGTATACAATATGTTTGCTTCAAATTGATGTGTTTGAATCAAAAATGTGTAACACACAATGTCACTTTTATTATCTTTATCTGTACAGCACTTCTTACCTGGGAAGTCGGTGGCTGTTTCCAAAAGGTCTTTCTTACGTTTAAACCGCACAAGGATGACTGTTTTCGCACAAGAACTGGCCGTTCTGATTTTTTCAAAGGACACTCTGGCAAATTCCACACTAACCGGGAGAAATGGAAGAGGAGATATGACCAAAGGCCAGCTTGATGTAGCCAAGGTGCTGGCCATTACAGGTAATTTCAACTGTGTAACCAGACATACCTTTAAACTATAGAGCATGTAGAGTGAATAAAACTAATTCTTTCCTTGTCTTAGGTGATTTGCATTTGAAATGATCTCCTTATACATTTTAGTACATAGCAGAACAAAAACGTGGTTTATAGATATACTTAAAATCTGTATTAAGTAAGTTTTCTTTTGCAGACGCGGTGATTGAGGAGTTTCCCGGAACCACAGTGTCTGAGGTGTGAGCTGCACTACGCAGGAAGTGCAACAATGAACATTTTTCACATAAGAGGCCATAAATGTTTCGTGTAGGGTCTGATTGTTTCTTTTTCTACCCATTGTTAAGGGCTGTTTGCCAAAAAGGGTAAAAAAAAAAGTTTTGTTATTTGTACATTTGTTTTCATGCTACCAGGTACCAAGCAACACCACATACGTTTTGACAAAAAGTGGTGATGAATGTGTTCAGTTTATCTCTTGTCTAGCAGTTCTTAATGTGCTTCTAAGCTCCGAGAGGGCTGCTCTTTTCAGATGCTGCTCACTCTGAGGATATGCTTGATGTTATTGTCTACAAGTTTGGAAAATTAGGTGTGTGGGAGAGAAATATTGAATTTTTGCCTATGGATTTGAGGCTGAAATCAGCAAAGGGAAGAACTTTGAAAAAAAAATGAAATTAATTTCTTTACATCAAAATGTCGGTCCAAGGGGTCAGTAATATGCATTCTATTAAATTTATTTCAACTTGCAGACAATGACGTTAAGGGGACACTTCAGACCAGAGTCATGTGAAGTGACAGCACTAACTCATTTGAGATTATTCTACTTTTTGCATAATTCACTTCTCAAGGTTCGAAACCTTTAGTTACAATTTTTGCACTACATTGTAATTGAATGTATTTTTGGTTTGTTTTGAAATACAAATAAAATATATTTGTTAAGTGTATACTTGGAAGTATTTTCATTATACGAAAAGTGTATTTACAATAGAAACATTGTATATTTAAAGAGTATTTTAAATGACATTTCTATGTATTGCAGTCATTTTAAATAGGTTTTAAATAAACTATAAATCAATTATAAGACTATTGCTAATACACAATAAATGCACTTAAAATATGAAAGTAGTGTAATCATAGTGTATTAGTGAATGAGTAAATCGTCACAGATCATAATATATTAAAAATGCATTAAGTGTACTTAAAATTGTTCCACTTTAGTACATAAAAATACATTAAGCATACTTAAAGTTGAACTTTATTTCAATTTAAATTTAACTAAAATGTATTGAATACAAAAAAAGTTGTTCCAAAATAGCACACTTAAAATTTACTTTACCAAAATATATTAAAATACACTAAAATATACCTAAATTAAATATATTTAGTATATTTTTTTTTCACCAGGGTTATTTTATCTGTTGTGGCCCTCTGGTGAATGATGCTGCCACTGCCATGCTTCACTGTAGGGATGGTATTGGCCTGGTGATGAGTGATGCCTGGTTTCCTCCAAACATGACGCCTGGCATTCAACCCAAAGAGTTCAATCTTTGTCTCATCAGATCAGAGAATTTTGTTTCTCATGGTCTGAGAGCCCTTCAAGTGCCTTTTGGCAAATTTCAGATGGGCTGTGTGAAAAATTTCTTTCTCATCATATTTAATTCTTTATATCATATTTTTTCTCTATGATACTTTGTTCTCAAAACAACGTTTAGCAAGCACCTTCCTGTTCTGGACACAGAGCTTAGCCTCAAGGTTGGAGCCTCAGAGAGGTTCAGAGCTCCCACAACTTTCTTATCAGGCAACTGTACAAGCCTATAAAAGCCTGCACTCATTATTTCTAGTTTTGAACATTTCTGTGGAATCAATGCTCACGGTAACTTCTTCTGAACTCTTCCCTTTTGCAAAAGATAATAAAATACAGAAAAGGCATCCATTGTTATATACATTGTTATAAAGGAAGTTATAAAGTTATAAAGGAAGACACTTAATGTTTGAAGAATAAAAGTTATTGGGGAATAACAATTATTGATATAGGTTTAATATTTGACAAGCAAAGTAACCCATCTTTGAAAATAATTTTTGCATGCCCAATAAGAATGGAAATTTCTAAATTAATAAATTAGTATATTAAGAGGGTATTTTACTGAATCCATTGAAAGCTTGGTTGAATGAATGAGGAACTTTGCTGAATTTAAACCAAAGTTGATGAATTTAATGACCTTTTAACAGTTTGATATACACAGGAAAAAATGAAGTTGGAGAAAGTGAAAGTTAAATACTGACATAAAAGGTCAGTATATTATGGGTAAATGAAATCTAGAAAATTACTGGTTTAAACATTCACTATATGTCTGAGGAAAATGCAGACAAAGGGACCATCAAGCAGGTAATTAGGTGTCTATTTTTCTTTGAGGTAAACTCTTACTGGTTGCATGAACACTGACTGAAATCTTGAGCTTCAGCTGCCATCTTTAACCCATCCCTTCATAGGCACAACTAACATGCAAATGATGACTAACCTACAGTCATATGAAAAAATTAGGATACCCTGTATAAGCCTGTGTGTTATTTTTTCTCACATATTTGGACATATGGATATTTAATATCAGTGTTTAAAATACCGGGAGATTCATGTAACACAACTATACAATTAAAAATGAATTAAAGACTTTTTTCATATTTTCTGTAAAATATAATTCCAAACAAATAGTGAGGAATAAATTAGGACCCCCCCCCCCCATCTTTTTAAGGACACCCCCACATTCATTCCCACTTAAAATGGCTAAAATAAATGTTAAAAAATGCAAATAAAAACAAAAACAAGGTTAGACATAGATATGTGAACATTTCTTAATAAAGAACTGAATATTTAATGGGGTGTCCTAATTTTTTCACATGACTGTATAAGCTTGCCTTGCCATGTCGACCGTCAAAACATAGCATTGTTTTCCCAATAACACATTTTAAATGAATTGAGTTTAAATTGTATACAGGTAAGTGGTAAGTATTTGGAGATATGGTTGTTTTTGTTTTTCTTTCTCCATAGGTAAAAGCACTAAATAAAATAAAACTAAGAAGATGCTTCTTCTATTGGCAGAGTGTAGAAGGAGACTGAGGCAGATAAGAAGGGGCCCAGATTGCCATCGTGGGGATCTTGTGAAGATGCTACAGCTTCATTTCAACGAGCAATAATTCGAGTGTGACTATATTACGGAAAGAGGATCATCTGCCTGAAACCACGCCACAAAGGTCCTGTCAGTGACCTTCACAGCTGTCAAAGTTGCAGAGAGATCCATCTGGCTCTACAGCAGGTAATCAACCATTGCAAAAAGGTCCCGAATCCAGGACTAATCAGCAATGCAACAATGCCCTCCAACCACTACTGAACTCTTTTGCTGGTCACCTGGCGAGATGATTGAAGCAGTGGTTCAAAGAATTGTTAAAAATGTTCTGAAAAGGGGCAGAATAATCCCTTTGCAGTGTTTAAGTGCATCTGAATACACTTTCAGTCATAGGTGAGAGCCGAGTGCCGCCTTACTGACTGCACCTGATCACCACACATATATTCTTCACTGCACATTGATATTATAGCAATGGAGGAGGACAGAGAAGGAAGCTCCTCCCCTTCATCTGCAGGACACAGAAACAAGTGTGACAAGACTTCTGGACCTTTTTTTTATACAATCTCACTTATACACACTGTTGTATTTTTGTATTGTTTTTATTGTTTTGTATTGTTTATTTTTGTATTGTTTTTATTTTGTGTATTGCTCCGGCCACTTCCGGTTCCGGCGCCACACGAGTTGGCTGCCTTTTGCAACAGCGGCTCAATTCTGAGTCTTTTTATCTTCCTTCTTCTTTCTGATCCGGTGATGGCTTTCTGATCCGGCACACCTTTCACTCTATGTGTATCACGGACACACAGATCGCGCCCGGGGGTCTCCCGAGTCGGCGGACGGAGCCTCTGTTTACAGCGGGAGACGATGCAGCGGGGAGGAGCTAGCTAGCACTCGGCCGCCACCCGGTGCTAACAGAGAGGCTCGACATACCGAGATAGCTGAAGCGGGAGCGACGCGGGTGCCGGGCTGGAGTTTGGGCGGCGTGCGGGAAATATAAGACAGAATAACAAAGAGCGATGGCAAGAACCAAGCAGACCGCCCGTAAATCTACTGGAGGAAAAGCCCCCAGGAAGCAGCTGGCCACCAAGGTTGCTCGAAAAGGCGCTCCGGCCGCCGGCAGAGTGAGGAGGCCTCACCCTTGCAGGCCCAGTGCCGTGGCTCTGAGAGAGATCCATCGCTGCCGGAGGTCCACGGAGCTGCTCATCCGTGGGCTGCCCTTCCAGCGCCTGGTGAGGGAGATCGCTTAGGACTTCAAGACCGACCTGCGCTTCCAGAGCTCCGCTGTCATGGCTCTGCAGGAGGCCAGCAAGGCCTACCTGGTGGGTCTCTTCGAGGACACCAACCTGTGCGCCATCCACGCCAAGAGGGTCACCATCATGCCCAAAGACATCCAGCTGGCCCGCCGCATCCGCAGAGAGAGAGCTTAGACTTTCTGCTGCACATCCACCAACCACAATGCTCCGCACTGTGTGTCTATATATATATATATATATATATATATATATATATATATATATATATATATATTTTTATATTAATATGTACATATGTATACTAGCTGCTCTTGTTTTTTTCTTGCCTTCTGATTGTTGCACTGAGTGTTGCTATCCCTGAGCTGCTGCAATCCTGGAATTTCCCCATTGTGGGACTAATAAAGGCTTATCTTATTCCATCTAGCTACAATGCTCTGCACTGTGTGTTTATATATTCATATATCTATTCCATCTAGCTACAATGCTCCGCACTGTGTATTTATATATCTACATATTATTCCATCTAGCTACAATGCTCCGCACTGTGTGTTTATATATTTACATATTTATTCCATCTAGCTACAATCCTCCATACTGTGTGTGTTTATAGATCTACATATTTATTCCATCTAGCTACAATGCTCCGCACTGTGTTTATATATTTATATATCTATCCCATCTAGCTACAATGCTCCGCACTGTGTCTATATACATCTATATCTATATCTATCTATCTATCTATCTATCTATCTATCTATCTATCTATCTATCTATCTATCTATCTATCTATCTATCTATCTATCTATATCTATATATATATTTATATTTATATGTACATATGTATACTTGCTGCTCTTGTTTTTTTCTCTCGCCTTCTGATTGTTGCTCTGAGTGTTGCTATCCCTGTGCTGTTGCAATCCTGGAATTTCCCCATTGTGGGACTAATAAAGGCTTATCTTATCTTATCTTATATTAACTTCATCTTCTTTTACAGATTGTCATTAAATCAAAATGATTCTTTTTCAGCATATATTCATGTTAAAATTAGGATTTTCATTTAGTATTGTATTCCAGTTTATGATTACTTATACGGAAGGAATACACACAGAACAGAAACATAATACAGTCATTCCTCAATGACCCGCAAACATTTGGATAACAAGTCTGATAATATCTACATGCATTGATGTTCTTGCATCCCAAGGGGGTGTTTGTCACGCCATGGGGTCAAGAATACTGTACCTTTGTACCGGATATGTACGACAATATCACTGACACCATTGATCACATGAATAACTTGCTCAAACATATGAAAACTCTGGACATCACAGTTCCTTCAGGTTGGAACTGGTGGGCGTGGTTAACCAAAAGAGGATGGAGAGGATAGCTCCTTAAACGCTACACATCCATGTTACTAGTGCTAATTCTGCTAGCCTTTTGTTCATGCTGCCTTGTTCCCCGATTCAAAGATGCATTTCATCAATGATTCACTATTAATTATTGCAAGAACCTAAACAAATGGATGATCCTGGTTACACAGACTCGTCCGCTGACACAAACCCAGATCATGACGCAGATACGGAGTTCTCTGATGATGTTTTCACATAATTGTTTTACTTTTCATGTCTTTATGCTTGCTGTATAAAACAGAGGTTCCTGTCTTGCAAAAATACCTCTTGCCATTTCATATACAGTTTGTGAGGACACATTTTAAACTAATGAAGTGTAATGTGTTTGTTCATTGTGTAAGTTTTCTTTTCTTTATTTGTATCATCTCTTTGATTATTCTTTATTAACCTTTGATTTTTATGATTATGTTGTTACACACACACACACACACACACACACACACACACACACACACACACACACACACACACACACATATACACTACCGTTCAAAAGTTTGGGGTCACTTAGACATTTCCTTATTTTTGAAAGAAAAGCACTTTTTTTCAATGAAGATAACTTTAAACTAATCAGAAATACACTCTATACATTGCTAATGTGGTAAATGACTATTATAGCTGCAAATGTCTGGTTTTTGGTGCAATATCTACATAGGTGTATAGACGACCATTTCCACCAACTATCACTCCAGTGTTCTAATGGTACAATGTGTTTGCTCATTGCGTCAGAAGGCTAATGGATGATTAGAAAACCCTTGTGCAATCATGTTAGGTCTGCAATGCTGTAATTGCTGCAAATGGAGGATTCTTTGACGAAAGCAAAGTTTGAAGGAAAAAATTATTATTTCAAATACAAATCATTATTTCTAACCTTGTCAATGTCTTGACTATATTTCCTATTCATTTTACAACTCATGGTGGTAAATAAGTGTGACTTTTCATGGAAAACACAAAATAATTGTCTGGGTGACCCCAGACTTTTGAACGGTAGTGTATATACATATATTGTTTTTTTGGTCTTATTTTTGTTGTTTTGTAGTGATAAGGAACTTTGAAGAATAGAGAAGCTCTTTTCTCCTCTTGACAATGAAGGTGTCCTTCTATCTGAGAGTAGATAGCGCAGGTGTCTTTTTGTCTCTCTCTGTCACTTTGCATTTCTCTATATGACCTTGGGAGAGTTTTTGACACCTGTTTGAAGGCTAGGCAGGGTGCTCAAGCTGATGGACGGTCACTTTGATCTCACAGTATTTTGTTCAATCTAAACTGGTGCTGGTTAGCACAGAGCGACCCTCCTTGAGTTTGAGCAATGTAGTAAGATGGTTATCACAATGTGACAAAAAGTTGAGACTGTGAAAGATTTCTTTCTCATCATATTTAATTCTTTATATCATATTTTTTCTCTATGACACTTTTTTCTCAAAACAACCTTTATCAAATTCCTTCCTGTTCTGGACACAGAGCTTAGCCTCAAGGTTGGAGCCTCAGAGAGGTTCAGAGCTCCCACAACTTTCTTATCAGGCAGCTGTACAAGCCTATAAAAGCCTGCACTCATCATTTCTGTTTTGAACATTTCTGTGGAATCATGCTGACTGTAACTTCTGCTGAAATCTTCCCTTTTGCAAAAGACAATAAAATACGGAAAAGGCATCCAGCTGTTTATTTTTCATCTTTCATTATTCTTTCACCAGATTAATAAGGGACTATTTATTAACAAGTAAAAATCCACAATAGCTGCCATGTGCCTTTTACTAAGGAGTGGCTTCCATCTGGCCACTCTACCATACAGGCCTGATTGGTGGATTGCTGCAGAGATGGCTGTCCTTCTGAAAGGTTCTCTCCACAGAGGAATGCTGGAGCTCTGACAGAGCGACCCATCAGGTTCTTGGTCATCTCCCTGACTAAGGCTCTTCTCCCCCGATCACTCAGTTTAGATGGCCAGCCAGCTCTAGGAAGAGTCCTGGTGGTTCCGAACTTCTTCCATTTAGGAATGATGGAGGCCACTGTGCTCACTGGGACCTTCAAAGCAGCAGAAATTTTTCTGTACCCTTCCTCAGATTTGTGCCTTGAGACAATCCTGTCTCGGAGGTCTACAGACAATTCCTTTGACCTCATGCTTGGTTTGTGCTCTGACATGCACTGTCAACTGTGGGACCTTATATAGACAGGTGTGTGCCTTTCCAAATCATGTCCAATCAACTTAATTTACCACAGGTGGACTCCAATTAAGCTGTAGAAACATCTCAAGGATGATCACTAGAAACAGGATACAACCAGGGGTTTAATGATACTTGTATTCGGATTTTTCAGTGCACCACCCACAGTATGCTTCAGACACGTACCGAGGTACGACATGGACTATATTGAGTGATGGACAGAAAGTGTGACTGTCATATCACGCCCCCTCCTCCTCTCAGTTTCCCCCTCTCCAGCCGCCTGTCAGCGGACTTCTGCAGCGTTCCGCCCGATGAAGAATGACTGAAATTGGGCTACTTCTAAACACAACACTGGTAAGATTAGTGAGTTTTTAGTGAGCAAAGTTAGTGCTTCTTATTTTCAATGAGTGACTGTCTCAGCTTTAGAAAACTGATTAAACTGTTAGCATGTGCTAATATTACCTGTTGGAGAATAATCTCTCTTCAATGATGTTTGCTGACATCTGAGCTGTTTCAGTTCTGCTGGTAACGTGTTAACTGCCAGTAAATGAGTGAATTACATGAGGAGCTTACTCTTTTTCATCTCTATTATAGTCAAGGTAATAAGCCCTCATTCTCAATATAAGTGCATCTCAGTAAATTAGAATACCATGATTTGTAATTTAATTAAAAAATATACATAATCATCACAAATAAATTACAACAGCTTAAATATTTCACTGTATGTGTAGTGAGGACTCACATTCCTGCACTATAACTTGACGGATTTGTAAACTGTTATTTTGGACTGGAAAAAGTTCATTCTGAAGCCTAATTATTCAACTTTTAAACTTCTAGACTCAGCAAGGTTTCAAACAGGATGGACAAGTTTGTTATTTTCTTTCTGACTTTAATGGAGTTGAATATTATTACTTCAGTTTGTTTTGAACAGTAGAGTTACAACAAGCCTGTATGGTGCAGTAAAAGCTGATATTTGAGTTTTATTTCTTTAGTTCTTGGGTTAAAAGACTGAACTTTAATGTCTGTTATTTAATTGTGTTGATACCAACACTTCTGATTAAGCTGTTATGTTCAAGTTTCCAATTCATGTTTCATGGGTAATTATTTTGTTTAGCTATGGGAACTTTTTAATAATAGGCTGTTCAAACTTTTATTGTTGCACTTCTCTGCATCGTTCATTTCCTAAAAAAGATAATTTATGTATTTTATACATTTTTATTTTGTTTATTTGAGAATATTTTTATTGGAGAATTTACCACTGGCACTTTGCAGTTTTTTGTCAGTAAAGCTGTTCCCGCTTATACAAAAGAAAAGCAGTTTTATGTTTTGCATTTTGTTTCCTTACTGTACCGAAAATGAACCAAACTATGACCTTAAAACGGAGGTATGTACTGAACTGTGATTTTAGGCGTACCATTACACCCCTAGATGCCCCTGAGCTCAATTTTGAGCTTCATGGCAAAGGCTGTGAATACTTATGTACATGTGATTGCTTACTTTTTTATTTTTAATAAATTTGCAAAAATCTCAAAAATACTTTTTTTTCACATTGTCTTTATGGGGTATTGTGTGTAGAATTTTGAGGTAAAAAATGAATTTAATCCATTTTGGAATAAGGCTGTAACATAAAATATGGAAAAAGTGAAGCGCTGTGAATACTTTCTGGAGGCACCTGTAGCATCATTGTCTCCTCAAATCAAGACAGAAGATCCCTTCCCTCCATTCTACAGGAATTTCACTTTTCTTCCTTCTACAGGAAAATCACTTTTCTTCATTCTACAGGAATATCACTTGCTTTTATATTAACTACACTCACTCAAGGCCTGACCAAGGATGTTTTTCCCAGGACCCCAAGGTAAACAGTTGCCTCTTGCAGAGATGGTAAGGATCAGAATTTGCTTTTAAAGGCTTAAAGGGACCATAAAAACTCCAGTCCAGATACCCAACTGGACAGTTTATGTGGATAGCATCCACCCTGCAGGAAACTAATGCTCTTAAAGGGTCATAAACGGCTTACCCAGACAGTTTTATGACTTTCTACGATTACCGGATCCTCTGTCCAGATATCATGGACCTAAAGAAATTATCTACAGCTCAACAGTACCTCCTAGTGGATACCTACGGAATGTGTTTCATTATGTGTAAATTGACTGTCAATTCTCACTAAGCATTAAGTTTCTTTCAGCTTATCATCTCCCCCGGATCCTAAGGACACTGAAAATCATCTTTTTGATCACCGACCATGGTTTGCAGCACTTCATTAATCTTTGATCTAAATATGAGTGCATGTATTATAATTATGTATAGGTGTAGCAGAGACAAAATGCATATTGAGGAGACTAGGGTGAGTCAGCAGACAGCGTCTCAGTCAGGATGCAGTGGTTAAATATAGGAGGACAATAGGCAGGGATGTCATGGGGAGTTGGCAAGAGGAAGGAGCCGGGGGTTGAAGGGGAATGTTTTGTGATGTTAAATGTCATGCAGTGTGACGTGAAATGTCATGCAGATGTGAGATGATCTGTTGGGTTTATAAGGAGAAACCGTGCTTGGCTGTATCATGCTTTTTCTACGTATGACTGATGTGAGAGTGTTAATAAACTTTGTCTGTTCGTAAACCTGCCTCCTCATTTCCCACACTCTCCACACTGGTGACCCTGAACGTATTACGGAACACGAGGCAAGAACCTCGGAGTCGGCCCGGACGGGAAGCCCCAGCAACGCGGCAAGCATCC
Source organism: Pholidichthys leucotaenia (assembly GCA_020510985.1). Lineage (NCBI taxonomy): Eukaryota > Metazoa > Chordata > Actinopteri > Cichliformes > Pholidichthyidae > Pholidichthys > Pholidichthys leucotaenia. Next base: position 211,560,770 of record CM035845.1, on the reverse strand, counting down.
CACAGACGGCCTGGACGGGAACCCCCAGCAACGCGTGCGCTGTTTCAGTCAAGCTACCGGACTTTTGGCAGCACAACCTGCGCTTTTGATTCCACCATACCGAGGCCCAGTTCGCCCTCCGGGGAATAACGGCAGACGACACCAAGTTTTACTATGTGGTTGCAGCGCTGGACGCTCGCACAGCTCAGCAGGTAGCGAGCCTGCTCGACCAGCCCCCAGCCCACGACAGATACGAGGCTCTCAAAGCTGCGCTAACTCGGCGCTACACGCTCTCGGACTGTGAGAGAGCAGAGAGGCTCCTGAGGCGTTCCGAGTTAGGAGATGGTTCGGCTGTCGATCTGATGAAGAAGATGTTGGCGTTAATGGGCACGGACGACGGGCATTTTCTGTTTGCCCACCTTTTCCTCCGGAACCTTCCAACAGAGGCAAGAGCAGTTCTGGCCAATTCGCCGTTGCTGGCCGCGCGTGACTACCGTGCGCTAGCCCAGGAGGCAGACTGGATCATCCTCACCACCAGAGTGCTCACAGTCAACGCGTCGGCGTCGGAGCCCAGCGAGACGACCAGAGGAGGCGAGGAGCCACCGATGGTAGCGGCAGCGTGGGCCAAGGAGCACCAGAGAGACAAACTCTGTTTCTACCACCGCCGCTTTGGAGAGAACGCACGCAGATGTACGCCACCGTGCCAATTCAAGCGCTCGGGAAATGCCAAGGCCGGCAGTCGGTAGCAGCTGCGACCGCCAGTGAAGAAAACAAGCTGCTCTATGTGACGGACTCGCGCTCAGGGAGGCGTTTCCTCGTAGACACCAGAGCCCAGAAGAGCATCATCCTGTCGACCTATGCTGACCGGCTGGCAGGACCTAGCGGCCCCGGGCTGGTGGCAGTAAACGGCTCGGACATTAAGACCTTTGGTGAGAGAACACTAGCTTTACCTCTACACAGCTGTACATACGAGTGGACTTTTGTCATAGCAGCACTGAGTTTCTCAATTCTGGGAGCTGATTTTCTGTGTGCGCATGGTTTACTAGCCGATGTTGCTAACAGGCGCCTGGTTAATGCACTGTCCTTTGACTCTCTCCCCTGTACAGCTCGAGGGGCCCGGCCAGTAACACAAGCCAACGTCACTGCTCCAGGCGGTAAGTTCCACACACTGCTCACTCAGTTCCCAGCACTCACGGTCCCAACGTTTTCGGCGGCCATCGCTAAACACGGGGTGGAGCACTTTATCACCACCACCGGGCCACCCGTTTTCGCACGACCTCGGCGCTTGGACACAGCTAAACTGGCCATAGTGCGCGAGGAGTTTGCCAACCTGGAAAGGTTGGGCATCATCAGGCGACTGAACAGCCCATGGGCATCCCCGCTACACATGGTCCCTAAAGCTGAGGGGTCGTGGCGACCGTGTGGCAATTTCCGCAGGTTGAATAACACCACAGCACACGACCGCTACCCGATTCCCCACATTCAGGATTTTTCCGTTCACCTCGCTGGAGCACGCACTTTTTCTAAAATAGACCTGGTCCGTGGTTACCACCAGGTCCCAGTGTGCGTGGCAGACATACCCAAAACAGTGGTAATAACTCCATTCGGCTTGTTCGAGTTTCTGCGCATGCCATTCGGATTAAAAGGAGCGGCACAGACGTTCCAGCGCGTGATGGACGCGGTGCTGCACGATATCCCGTTTGAGTTCGTCTACCTGGATGATATCCTGGTAGCCAGCGCGTCCAAAGACGAACACGTAACCCACCTCAGGACGGTTTTCCAGAGGTTGGAGGAGCACGGGTTAATAATCAACCCGGCGAAGTGCCAGTTCGGCGTGGCGGGGATTGATTTTTTGGGGCACCGCGTCTCACCGGAGGGAGCGATACCATTGCCCGACAAAGTGCGCGCTGTGGCAAACTTTCCCCGGCCTCAGACGGTCAGGGCACTGCAGGAATTTTTGGGGATGGTTAACTTCCCCCGCGCAGCTCAACTCATGCAGCCATTGTACGCCGCACTCGAGAGACGGAAACCCGCGGATGGAGTCGAATGGACTCCGGAGCGAGAGCAGGCGTTCTCTGAGGTTAACGCAGCCCTGGCAAACGCCGCACTATTGGTGCACCCAGACCCGGCGGCCCGGATAGCGCTCACTACCGACGCCTCGGATGGGGCCACAGGGGCCGTCGTGGAGCAGCGTGTCGCCGGTTCTTGGCAGCCGCTCGCTTTTTTTAGCAGGGCTTTGCGCGACAGTGAGCGTAAATACAGCGCGTTCGACAGGGAGTTGCTGGCTCTCCACCTGGCCATACGCCACTTCCAGTTCTGGCTGGAAGGGTGCAGCTTCACCGCGTTCGTGGACCACAAGCCGCTGACGTTCGCAATGGCCAAGGTTTCGGAACCATGGTCAGGCCGGCAGCAGAGACAGCTGGCCGCGATCTCGGAGTTTACGACCGATATTCAGCATGTGTCGGGTAAACTGAATGTGGTGGCGGACTGCCTCTTGCGCGCGGTTGTGGCCCCGGTCTGCGTAGGGATAAATTATACAGCCATGGCCGCGGAGCAGATTAGCGATACGGACGTGCGCGCGCTCCAGTCTGGACCAACAGGGTTAAGGCTGGACAGCAGAGTACTGCAAGACGGCAAGCCCCCCCCAATCTGCGACGTCTCCACGGGACGCCCGCGCCCGGTGGTCCCGGTTGTGTGGCGCCGCCGCGTGTTTGAGTCACTTCATGCTTTGGTACACCCAGGAGTGCGCGCATCAGTCAAAATGGTGGGAGTGAAATTCGTGTGGCCAGGCCTGCGCAAACAAGTGAAAGAGTGGGTGGCAGCCTGCGTAGCGTGCCAACGAGCCAAAGTGCACAGACACACCAAGGCTCCTTTGGAGCCGTTTAGTATACCGGCTAAAAGATTCGACCATGTTCACGTGGACCTCGTGGACCCCCTCCCGCCGTCGCAGGGGTGCACGCACCTTCTGACAGTGGTGGACCGCACCACACGCTGGCCAGAAGCAGTCCCGCTGGTGGCAACCACGTCCGCGGACGTGGCGCGCACTTTTTTGACAACATGGGTGGTGCGTTTTGGAATCCCGTCGGACATCACGTCCGATAGGGGCCCTCAGTTTGTTTCCGAACTTTGGTCCGCAATGGCCCGCAGCCTGGGTGTTGTAGTTCATCGCACAACTGCGTACAACCCACAGGCAAATGGGTTATGCGAGCGTTTTCACAGGTCACTGAAAGCAGCACTTAGGGCTTCGTTGACGGATGCAAATTGGGTTGACTGGTTGCCGTGGGTTTTATTGGGGTTGTGTTCCGCACCAAAAGAGGATTTGGAGGCTTCCCCGGCTGAGCTGGTTTTTTCTCAGCCACTGCGGCTGCCCGGGGAATTTTTGCCAGATAATCCCACGCCGGACAACTGCCCGTCTCAGTGTTTGCAGCATAGTGCAGACACAGGCACGCTGCCCGGCCCGGCCCACCACTGTTTTCCACACGCTTTCGTGCCAAAAGCTTTAAAGAACGCAGAGTTCGTGTTCGTCAGACACGGTGCCCACCGCCCTCCATTGCGCCCACCCTATGATGGCCCGTTCCGAGTGCTGGAAACAGGGGACAAGCATTTTTTGTTAGACTTGGGGGGGCATCAGGAGAAAATATGCATAGACAGACTTAAGCCCGCCTTTGTAGTGGCGGACAAGCAAGTGCTGCTGGCTCGGGCCCCTCGGTGTGGAAGACCCCCACTGAGAGCTCCCAAGGCAAACGATTCACCAGGACAGCCATACGGGCAAAGCGAAGTCCCCCCTCCTTGCCATGGCCCACCCGCAGTCAGGCACACGTCCAGCAGCCCCCCGCCGGCGCAGAGACCCCTGTTACAGCAGATATGGGAGGAGACTGAAGCCCAAGAGACATGGGGACTGAAACTCTGTCTGGGGGGGGGGGGGGTAGCAGAGACAAAATGCATATTGTGGAGACTAGGGTGAGTCAGCAGACAGCGTCTCAGTCAGGATGCAGTGGTTAAACATAGGAGGACAATAGGCAGGGATGTCATGGGGAGTTGGCAAGAGGAAGGAGCCGGGGGTTGAAGGGGAATGTTTTATGATGTTAAATGTCATGCAGTGTGACATGAACTGTCATGCAGATGTGAGATGATCTGTTGGGTTTATAAGGAGAAACCGTGCTTGGCTGTATCATGCTTTTTCTGCGTATGACTGATGTGAGAGTGTTAATAAACTTCGTCTGTTCGTAAACCTGCCTCCTCATTTCCCACACTCTCCACATAAGAAATGTTATGTTCATGAGTGTTAGTCAAACGAATGTAATATCAGTAGTAATGATAAATGCATGATCACTGAATATTAGCCAAGTCATTTAATTTAGTTAGATCTTATATTGAACACCTAATTTTATAAGAACTGAATGAGTATCAATTCTTCTCTGCATTTTCATGGGATGGTGTCTTCGTTTGATTGGCTGCTCCCAAACAAAGAAATGTTTTCACATTGGCTGATGACCATTTCAAACTCCTTTCTGCAAAGCTGATTGGTCTGTCTTGCGACCGGCCCACGTTTTATGACCCAACGGCGTGCTCAGTTAAAAGGTGTGAGGAGCCGCCCTGCATGCAAGACAGAAAAGACAGAAAGACAGAATGGGACAGAATAAGAGAATAAGATTTAGATCAAAGATGAAAAAAAAATGAAAGAGAGATTTTGAGAAAGATTAGGAACTAGATTAAGATTAAAGAAGCAGAATAGTGATCTAGATCTCAGAGGAAAGTTTTATTCCACTGTTTCAAGGTTCCGTGTAGTTTCCTTTTATCTAAATTGTTCTGTGTGAAGTTTGTCAAATCCTGCGTTAGTTTTCTAATTTTTCTGGTTACTGAGGAGAAACCAGCTTTTTTTTTCTTACGAGCTCACCTTAAATAGAGTCAAACTCTCAAACTTTTTTCTTTCACCTCAGAAACCATTCTTATCCTAGTAAATTTTTTTCTCAGATTTTCTGACTTTTCACGCCGTTAAAGTGGACCCTTAATCTTCCTAATTTAAAGTGAACAGAGATTGTGTTTTGGACTCTCTTTCCGGCCTCATACCCGCCTGACTGAGAAGTTTCTCCTCCAGTTTTTTTTTTTTTTGATCTATCCCGCGGCAAGAGACTTTATGAAATTAGGACTTATGGTCAAGGACTTTTCACGCCGCCCTGAGACAAACCATCCACTGCTGCCACTGTCTTGAAGGGCCCCCAGCTGAGTTATCACTTCCACAGCTGTGAGGAAGCATAGCAGCAGCCGCTTCCTCCGACGTCCTAACTTCAAAACCCAGCGGTACCGAGCTGATGAAGCAGTGGACCTGCAGCTGTTTGTAAGTGAAACTCCTTTCCTATCTGCTGGGTTAAACATGTTGTCCTAACCTCCAAATTTACTATTGAACCTAACCTGTATTTCAGGGTACAATTAGTCTCTCAGCCATAGGATAGAGCTATAAACTGAAGGAAGTTAGTCATTTTTAAGTAACTGCCCTTCATTTTTGTAGATTAATTCAGGCGTTCATTTTTAGATAATCAGCTTATGAATTTCCCCCATAAAATTGCGTTCTGTTTTGTTAGACATTTCAGCCTCATTTACCGTTGAAACATAAGTCTGGTTTCTCCTTGGTTCTACAAAGGTTTAACACTAGATTTCATGTTCAGGAATCCAATAACAGTTGATGTGATATTGGACGCCTGTTATCATTTGAATCTCTCTATCCATCATTTGAATGCCATATCATGTAACCTGAATGAGTTTAATAAAAGGGTGAATGAGAGAAGTTGAAGCGTTTTCCTTTCGCATATATCTGTTTCTTAGACCACGGCAGGAGAAGAACTCCCTTAAATTTTGAGAATGATCCATTAAGTAATTGAAGGTACAAAATTAATTAAAACTAAGTTTAATATAAGTGTCCGTTAGGACTGGTGCCCCTTTTACGAGTGCTTATTTATTTTATTTAGCGAGTGCAGGAGTGAAGGTTTAACTCCGCCCCCTTTCACACCTACTATTAAATAAAATAAATAATACCTGTACCTTATCACGATATTTTATTAAATATCCCCTACACACTGTATCATCTGGGCTTTCCCAAATTGCTTAAAGGCATAATATTATTAGTGTATGTAAACTTCTGACTTTGAAGAAAATAACAGAATAGAACAAAATAGGCTTTATTGTCATTGTACAGTTGTACAGCACAACAAAATTGTGTCATAAAAATTTTCTAAGAATTCTCAAAAAAATTCTAAAAGAAAGAGAAATAATTTTGGTAATTCCAGCTGACCTAAAACAGAAAAAGTTTAGTATGATTTAATGTCAGACAGTGAGGGAAAAAAAGGTTATGTGACTTTTTATACAGTGTATATAAATATCTGGTTTCAACTGTAAATATACGAAGCTAAATTTAACTGAAGCGTCACTGAAAAACAAACAGTATTACCAATAAAAGGAACACATTCATGAATAACAATTGGCACTGTGAAATAACCTTTGGGCCACAAGAGACAATAACAGCAGGTTTTACATCCGGTTCCTCAGGAGATCAACCTGAACCTTCACTTGAGCCTCAGAGACAAAGCGAGGTCGCCGCCGGATCCGCCTCCTGGTGTTGTGTTTGGGGTTCCTCTGGTACATGTCTGCCCAGGAGAGGAAGGAGCACGTGTGAGTTTGCTTGACTATTTTGGGACTTTTACCTTGTCGACTTTATGTAATGATGGCGAACACACTGATCCACTGACTATTTCTGGACAGGTAAACAAAATATTAAGTACACTGCACAAATTGAAATCTTAGAAAAAAAATATCTTAAATCAAAGAAATATTGTTTTTTGTCTAACAAGACATTTTTATTATCGTGCAGTTTTCTGTAAGAAAATTTTACTTGTTATAAAATATTTTTACTTGTTTTAAGCAATTTAATCTGGTTTTAAGTAAAAGAAATCTGCCAAAGTCAGAGACTTTTACTTATCAAACTGCTTGAAACAAGTAAAAAAAAAAAATTGCCAGAAATTTTTAACTTGCTTCAAGCAATTTGATAACTAAAATCTTACGGGGGGGATTTGAACCACCAACCCTCTGGTTATTGGACAACCTTCTCTACCTCCTCTCTTTACCACCCCAATCTATGCAAAATCTTCAAAATACATCATAATCCAAGGCCATTACAGCTAGAAGTATAAACTTTAGCTTTTATTCATTTGTAATTTTATTTAATTTGACTTCACTTTATTTTATCTTATTTTTTAAGTGCCAACTGTGATAACTCTCTTTGGAGTAGCCTTGGAGTGATGCGCCAGACAGACAGACACAACTACGCTGGACCATGCTGAATTCAAGAACGCAACAATGACCTTATTCCAGCCTACATGTGTATGCATAGGCACATAACATGTACACAAGAGCACACTCAGTTTGCTGCTGACACAAAAACACTGTCATTATGTGGCGACCGCTGTACTACCTGTCATTAAACTGGATTTAGGACTTAAAGTACACCTGGACCTAGCAGCCCTGACCTAAGACACTTGTCAAGGTCCACCTGTTAGGGATGAGCCAGGAAGTGGTACCTTTGAAGCTGACGATGTAATGTTTTGGCCCTTTGACCACTGGGACCTCAGCTGTTCTGTCAGACTGGAATGCCTTCTCCAGAGTCTCAGATGCCACTGATGTGGAGCGCTGCTTCTCATCCTGAGAGAGGCACAAAGAGGGATCACAATGCTAACAGGCTAACATGCTAAACTTACTATCACAGTATCACCTCAGACCCTAGACTTCCAACTTTAAAAGACTAGTAACCAAACCAATGGAGGAGGTCAAATACACGTGGACCTCCGCAAGGGCGTAACTTTGTTTCAGACATTAAGGGGGTTGAGCTCTCTGCCCATATAGAGAGCCTAAGTCACGGCCTCTCCACTTCTGCATATTGGACCTTAAATAAAAAAAAATTCTCTATTAAAATGAATGGCAAGAGCGACATTACCCTTTGATCCTGATTAAATTTTGCCACACGTTACACATACGATATTTGTCAATTTAAAAGATAACTTTCCATATAATTAAAGTTGTCGGCTGTCATATAATAACAGAGTAATATTTAGTTTTTGTTTAAACGACTAGCGGACAACAACTCCCATCATCCCAAATCACTAAACACGGTTACATTTTAGTGATGTGAAAAGCACTGATTTCTGCATTGACCCCTGCACTGACAGACAAGTCACTAGGATGAATCTTAGCCTGACTCTTAGCTAAATCACTACACAATGATAACAGAATGGATTTGCCTGACTGCTGCCCTCACTCTGTGTCTCTCTGTGAGGAAATCACATGAACAAAAAGAAAATGTCAATCACTTATCAGGACAAGTCTGGAATTCATTAGTTTGTCCAGCAGAACATTATTATGACAATCTAGTCAGCAGTCTGTTCTTTAAGGCGCAAAGTTCATTTTTTATTGATACCTGGTCACTTGTGGCTCCTGTGCTGCCTCACTCTCCCTCTGGTCACCTGGGCCATCTCTCTCCTCCCACTCTCCCTCTATTATCCCTGCTGCTGTCACTTTCACATTCTTGTTCCTGACATAAAATAAGCTCAATTAACCCTTTGAATAGCCAGATTTTCATGCGCCTCTAGTGGCACAGCGCAGCAAATGTGCCTGTCAGCTGAATCTGTCATCCCCAGCTGTACTGACGATTTGTACTGATCTACTAGTTTAGAAGGTGGCAGACACGCGTTGGAGGAATCATGGCTGACATGGAATACACCATAGAAGAAGAAAACCTTATTATTATTCTTCCTTTTCCTGCTTTGAGCTCACATGACCAATATGGCCGCCATGTATAGTCATGGATCGTCACATAAAACTGTATCGTACATGAAAAATAGCTGCGGAATACAAACAAAATTGACATGGGACAATCCTATGAGTTTGTAGATGTGGTAGAGAGCATAAATGACTGACAGAACACAAAATAACAACCACGATGTACGAAAATGGAGCGACCACGCCAGCGGGTGAACCCCCCTTCGCCAGCGGTGAGTGATGAATTTCTTTGTTTCCTTACATTGTACTGATTTTCTGGTTTATATACTTTGAAGATAAGACAAAAACATACCCCTGTAGAAAAAAAAACGGGGTCAAAAAACAGAACTATTCTTTGTGTAAATATGTCCAAAGTCCACTTTTGACTGAGTTATGGAATTTGATATAACTGCCGCATCATTATGCAAATTAGATGCGTAAATTTATTCCTATTTGAAAGTTTGGATCATAATCTACATCTTTCTAATTGACAGCAAGCCATTATCTCTTGCAACTTTCAAGTTATAGCCTTGGAAATCTGAACTATTTTATTGACAAAAATCTTTACCACTCTTGACCATTAGGGGTTATGTCGCCAAACGGCGCCTGGTCCAGTTAGAGCAGGGGTCGGGAACCTTTTTGGCTGAGAGAGCCATGAACACCACATATTTTTAAATGTAATTCCGTGAGAGCCATACAATATGTTTAAAACTAAAAATACAAGTAAATGTGTGCATTTAAGATAAGATAAGATAAGATAAGCCTTTATTAGTCCCACAACGGGGAAATTCCAGGATTGCAACAGCACAGGGATAGCAACACTCAGAGCAACAATCAGAAGGCAAGAAAAAAAAACAAGCAAGCAAGAGCAGCTAATATACATATGTACATATTACTATAAAATATATATATACACACACACAGACACAGACACACAGTGCAGAGCATTGTAGCTGGATGGAATAAATATATGAATATATGAACACACAGTGCAGAGCATTGTAGCTAGATGGAATAAATATGTAAATATATAAACACCCACAGTACGGAGCATTGCAGCTAGGTGGAATAAATATGCAAGTATATAAACACACACAGTGCGGAGCAATGTAGCTAGATGGAATAATATGTAGATATATAAAAACACAGTGCGAAGCATTGTAGCTAGATGGAATAAATATATAGATATATAAATATAAACACACCCAGTGCTGAGCATTGTAGCTAGATGGAATAAATATATAGATATATAAATATAAACACACCCAGTGCAGAGCATTGTAGCTAGATGGAATAAATATGTAAATATATAAACACATACATTTTATGTAATTTCAACACTTTTAAAGTACAATAAGTCTCTGAATTCTTTTTAATAACATTGTTATGCTGTTGCTAATCAATGATGAGTATTTCTTACCATTAATGCGACTTCTGGTGCTCAATATTGGCTGAGCCTGGAGTACCCGGATGTGCAGCGGCTTTTGGGATATTCAAATTCAAATGTTTATTTCAAACTCAGGGTTCATATTAAATGCAGAACTGAAACGAGTAGAAAATAAATAAATAAATGCTTAAATTCAGCGGCCGTCTCGTGTGATCTGAGCTCGTAATGGCCGATGATTCTAAAACTATGCGATCTGGATCAATATTGGCTGAGCCTGGGGTACCCGGATGTGCAGCGGCTTCGGGGATATTCAAATTTAAATTCAAACGTTTATTTCAAACTCAGGGTTCATATTAAATGCAGAACTGAAACGAGTAGAAAATAAATAAATAAATGCTTAAATTCAGCGGGCCGTCTCGTGTGATCTGAGCTCGTAATGGCCGATGATTCTAAAACTATGCGATCTGGATCAATATTGGCTGAGCCTGGAGTACCCGGATGTACAGCGGCTTCCGGGATATTCGAATTTAAATTCAAACGTTTATTTCAAACTCAGGGTTCATATTAAATGCAGAACTGAAACGAGTAGAAAATAAATAAATAAATGCTTAAATTCAGCGGGCCGTCTCGTGTGATCTGAGCTCGTAATGGCCGCAACACGGAAGATGATTCTAAAACTATATACAGAGCAGCAGACACTCGGCGCTCTTGTAAAAACAAAATCTTTAAAGTTTAAAGATTTGTCTGCGAGCCAGATGCAGCCATCAAAAGAGCCACATCTGGCTCGCGAGCCATAGGTTCCCGACCCCTGAGTTAGAGGGTTGCTTAAATGGTTTAAGGGAGGTACTTCACTGACAATTTTGGAAGATGTAATTCATGCAAAAATTTCCCATGGAAAACAAACTTGGAAAGATGTAAATGTCCACCCCCCCCTTTTTCCCTCTTAATAGCATCTTAACAGTGCTATCAGCAGCAGCATAGGTCGTCTAGTTTATTTTGATACCACGTTCATCATTCTAGCCACAGAACTGAGGTTAAGTGGATGAGGCTGACCACTGTGCAGCTATTTTGGTGAACTAAGGACACTATGTGTGATTTAGTCAGCTCGACCTTGACAAAAGTAATAGTTATCCTGTCTGCAGAGGCATTATAAACATAGCACACCGCACCTTAGGTGCACAATATTTCACTCACTAAATGATAATAAATCTATGAAATTTGTGACAAAATCATCCTGGTATTAAAAACTTACTCTGGATTCATTATCTAGACATTTAAATTTTTACAATGGCATTCAGTTTTCAAATTTAGGATTCAGGTATTTGCCCCCCCTCCCCTCATAAAGGTAAATAATAAATTTACCTTTACCAAATTTCTCAGAACAAAATGTACAAATTCAGAAGAAAATAGTATAAATTCACAAGAAAAAAGCAGCAACCTGATGATAGTCAAAACATTATTATAAAAAAAAATCAGACTTCTTCATACTTGCTTGAGTTGCAGATATTTTTTATTAATTATAATTATATGATTAATGGGGGGGGGTTATATTGGCTGGATTTCATTATTCCCCCATAAATTACGCCTATGGACCTCTGTCAGTCTGCATCTCTATACAACTAAGGCCCTCTCTCGTATAACTAGTTTCATCCCACTGAAACTGTAGCCTCTAACACCTTCAGCGAGTCCCCTGCTTGTATAACCTACCCTTTGATTGTTCCTATTCCCTGCAAATAGCACCCACAACTCTGATGGCTATTCATTTTACACAAGCCATTTTTTGTCAACTAATTCAACTTCAATCAAACTAGTCCCTGCCCTCTGTAACCTTAATGTGATAGTGTGGCCTCACCAGCTGGCCGTACTCCACCCAGTTCCTATGTTCCCCCTTGTAGTACCACAGCCACTCTGTGGTCAGGGTGTAGTGAGGGGGACGTTTCACAGAAGAAACAGTGGAGAGACGGCGGACGAGTTGCATTCCTAGGGTCATCGTCTCAAAGTCAATGGGCCAACGACCACTGCTGAGAAAACAAAGCAAAAACTGTTTGAGTTTCGACTTTGTTGACCAAAACTGGCATCGTGTGAGATGTGACATCTGACCTGCGGGTCATAGAGGGGTCACAGAAATCTCGCTCAATGTCTTCCATGTTGGCCAGGTCAGTCCAGGTGCTGCCGTTAAACACCTCCCACTTATAGGGAAGGTGGAAGTGAACCTGGAGGCAGTCATCTACAAATCAAAAAATAAAACAGGAAGTGAAACTGCATCAGAAATCCTCTGAAAATGAAATCAACAGCTACACCAACACCAATAGCTTCATCAATAGTGTTGTAATGGAGACTAGATCGAGACCAAGTCAAGATGTGACCAGGACCAACACCTACATATACAGTGGTCTTGTTCTTGTAGTTGGGAGACTCTGGTCTTTATGAGGTCTTGACAACAACACTACTCATCAAACTTTTACCAAGTCAAACACTGTAGAAAATAACTATACAAAAAAAGTTAGTTCAATAGTCCCAGATAACAAAAACATAACTAAAGGATTACAAGTATTGAAGCATCTGATTTAAAATAACAAAACCATTTTATTAATGATAAACGAACACACACACGTCTGTTTTCTTCGCAGGTGCAGGTCTGGCTCGTGCTTTGATCCCCTTAAAAGTAAAATCTTTTTCCCCTCATTTCTCTTTCTTTGAGTATTTTCTCTCTCCCTCTCCATTCTCCACTCCGCCCACTTCATATACCCACACAACTGCCTCCCCCTTTCTCCCTTATCAGGTCCAAGATGGCTAAAATGACAACTTTCATCATTATAAGTGCCAAGACTGATTAATCTGTACACCTGGGGTCCACGTGGACCCCGAAAGTAAAATGGCCATAAAAATTCTATAACTTTATTGAATAAATTGTTATATATGTGCAATATTAAAGCATAAGGGAAATATAAAACAAAACACAGGTTTCTAACCTTGCTCGGACTATGCAAATTGGAACATGAATTGATATACCCCCACCCTGTCATAGGAAAAATGGAAAATTGAAAAATCATCACTTTTTATTTTTTATACAGTGTCTCTGTTTATGTGATAAAAAAAAGTAAAACTACTGAAAATGCATGGGAAATAACATTAAAACATGTTAATTTCAACTTTCTAACAAAAACCTTGGGGTCCAACTGGACCCCACTTTCTAAGATGACATAATTAAAATTTGCAAATTGCTAAAATTATTGTCATAACTGAAAATTGCTCACTGGGGAAGCTGCAATATAAAATAATATATTTTCATAAAATTAGATGCTAATTTCTCAACTTTTGATGCTCCATCTACCGCGGTAGAGCTTACTTTGGTACCTTGCCATCTCATTTGCTCAGACATCATAAACTAAACAAAGGAGACAGATTTTACAGCATAAGTAGAACCTACTGGTTATAAACTTCAAAGAATTGTTTTATCATATTTAGATGCATACATATTAACTTTTCCTTCCATAAAATGAGTGGGGTCCTGCCACGAACTGAGCATGAGGGGTCCGCTGTAGCAATATTTAATTATAAGGTACAAAGATTATTTAATTTATACCTAGAGGTGTATGTGGAAACGGAAGTTTACCTCAAGTCCAAGCACACACAGGAAAAAACTCATTTTGGGGCACCAGTCCACAAGCTTGGACAGTTTATTAATAATTAATCTTTATACCTTCAATCAATCAGTCTCAGTTATTTGTGAATTCTACTGGTTGACTTTAGAAACAAACACAGGAAAAGAAATCCAATGAAACTTAATAATACCATTTACAGCTTTAATGATCAGACTCAGATTAAACGACATTACATTCAACGGATTTGTTGGTAAAGTGAAATGACCAAGTATTAAGCATCACATTCAACTTGTAACTGATTATTGAGCAACAGAGTGTAATCACATTTGTGGAACCAAGGAAACCTTAGTATGAACTTGTAACTGTGATGAAAATGGGAAACTGATTTAACTGTAACAAAAATATGAAGAAAACTGGATGCAAATTGTATGAAGAAAATTATTAAAAAAAAGCTAATTATGTGAAAAAGAAATTCTGAGTTACTCTAAAAAAGTAAAAACAGAATTTAATGAAAAGAGGAGTATTATTTCTCTTTAATTCTATAGCTCCGATCAGAGTTATGAACTAGTTTTAAACCTGAGACAAATCATAGCATACTTAGGGCGATAGACATTGCATTATTCAGCAGATGAAACAAGGTAGTCTGGCTCACTTGACCTTTGTGTTGACTTTCCAGCGGGATCCTTAGCTGAAGCTTTATTTGAAGATTATATCAGAGAATAACTGCCAGCAGATATTTCTTCACAGGACAAGCGGTCAGGAGCTGAGATCGGCATGCTTTTGAATTGTGGTTCAACAGAATTATTTTAAAAAACAAACTCATGAAACAGGCCTGCACAAAAATGATGGTACCCTTAACTTAATATTTTATTGCACAACCTTTTGAGGCAATCACTGCAATCAAACCATTTCCATAACTGTCAATGAGACTTCTGCACCTCTCAGCAGGTATTCTGGCCCACTCCTCATGAGCAAACTGCTCCAGTTGTCTCAGGTTTGAAGGGTGCCTTCTCCAGATGGCATGTTTCAGCTCCTTCCACAGATGTTCAATAGGATTTAGATCAGGGCTCATACAAGGACACTTTAGAATAGTCCAATGTTTCGCTCTTAGCCATTCTTGGGTGCTTTTAGCTGTGTGTTTTGGGTCATTATCCTGTTGCAAGACCCGTGACCTGAGACTGAGACCAAGCTGTCTGACACTGGGCAGCACATTTCTCTCTAGAATACCTTGATAGTCTTGAGATTTCATTGTACCCTGCACAGATTCAAGACACTCTGTGCCAGATGCAGCAAAGCAGCCCCAGAACATAACAGAACCTCCTCCATGTTTCACAGTAGGGACAGTGTTCTTTTCTTGGTATGCTTCATTTTTATGTCTGTGAACATAGAACTGATGTGCCTTGCCAAAAAGTTCCAGTTTTGTCTTGTCTGTCCATAGGACATTCTCCCAGAAGCTTTGTGGCTTGTCAACATGCAGTTTGGCAAATTCCAGTCTGGCTTTTTTATGATTTGTTTTCAACAGTGGTGTCCTCCTTGGTCATCTCCCATGAAGTCCACTTTGGCTCAAACAACGACGGATGGTGCGATCTGACACTGATGTACCTTGACCTTGGAGTTCACCATGAATGTGTTTAGAGGTTGTTCTGGGCTCTTTTGTTTCCATTCGTATTATCCGTCTCTTCCATTTTTCATCAAGTTTCCTCCCGCGGCCACATCCAGGGAGGTTGGCTACAGTCCCGTGGATCTTAAATTTCTGAATAATATGTGCAACTGTAGTCACAGGAACATCAAGCTGCTTGGAGATGGTCTTATAGCCTTTACCTTTAACATGCTTGTCTATAATTTTCTTTCTAATCTCCTGAGACAACTCTCTCCTTTGCTTCCTCTGGTCCATGTTTAGTGTGGTACACACCATCTCACCAAACAGCACAGTGACTACTTGTCACCCTTTAAATAGGCCGACTGACTGATTACAAGTTTGTAGACACCTGTGATGTTAATTAGAGGACACATCTTGGTTGATCATGTCCCTATGGTCACATTATTTTCAATCTTTTCTAGGGGTACCATCATTTTTGTGCAGGCCTGTTTCATGAGTTTGTTTTTTAAAGTAATTCTGTTGAACTGCAATTCAAAAGCATTGTCTGATTTTCATTGGTTAATTTTCATAGAATTTTTATTTATTACCACTTTTGTCAGATTCAAGTTATTTCTGTGACCATTGTGGGTTTTTTCTTTCATTAACAAAGGGGTACCAACAATTTTGTCAACGTGTGTATATAATGGAGATAGTTCAACGTTTGATCAGGGTCACATGATTGGAGAGACAAGATTAATAAAAAAATTCAAGCCACGAAATCCAAGTTCTGCAGATGCTGTGGGGGTTGGCGAAAACAGCTTCCAGTGTGAGAAAACATGATCAGTCCCCTTTAGCATACACGGTGAGTTAGAAAAAGTTTAACAAAATAAAATAGAAAAATGTCTGCAGATACGGAGTTTCACCCCGAATAATAGAAGTTTGAGCTCAAAAGACGGAAGAAAAAGTAATTTCCCAGACGTTTAAAGGAAAGAGCATTAAGCAGGACATGGACAAACTTTCACATGGACAACTCTCTCTGCTTCTCTGATGCGCTCCTCCTTTAAATGGAGTAAGTTTCCATGGGAACAACTTCACTGACATGAAAGGGAACCAATGTCTCCCATCGTGGGAGGTTTGAATGAACTGTGATCCAATAAGCAAACGGTCTTTTGTCTGTAACCGACCAATAAAATGAAAGGGGCCCTTGCCCAACAGAGACTGGCTGGTGACTGGCTGAGCCAGTCAGATGACTTGCGTACTTTTTCAGAAGACATATACACATTTTAACTGTGAAATTCATTATATACTTAATATAAAATCTAAGCTAACTTCAGTGATACATGACTAATATTCAGTGAGCATGCACTTTTATAAACTTGTCCTTCTATAATTAACATGCAGTAGAATAAGGCTTATTTAAGCATTTTTCAAACATGCAATTGTGGCGTAACATTAGGTAGCTCACATATTCCTTGGCAGAGACCCAAACATTAAAGAACTTTGAACTCGCGGTGTGTATTGACATCCCGCCTCAAATGGACAATGAGTCTGGACCACCTGCAAACTCGGGAAGAAGTGAGAAGATCTGGAGAGTGAACCTGAAAGGACTGTCTGACCTCCTGGGGTCAGACAGAGGAGCCGAGAGGACAATGGAGGGATTAAATGGGGATGTGATTCTGTGTTTGATGTGGAAGTATAAATGTATGTGGTTTACCGCAGCTCATTCTCTTATTCCCTGACTGAGAGAAGGAGCTGTGGGACGTGAGATGGAATTAAACCAATACTGAGAAATCATCCAGTGTCATCATTTCACGATTCCTACATTGGTGACCCACACGTGAGACATATGGAAAGGCTTGGAGATCGTCTCTCCGACCCGGATTCACCGGAGACCGCCCGCATGGACGTAAACTCAATTAAACTCCCCGAGTTCTGGCAAGAGGACCCGCACTCATGGTTCCAGCACGTGGAATCGTGGTTCGTGCTCAATGGGGTATCAGCAGATGACATCAAGTTCCACAATGTCATCGCAAGACTCGACAGCCGCACAGCCCGGTGTGTGCGGAGCCTGGTGCAGCAGCCGCCCGCTGCTGGCAAATACGACGCCCTGAAAGCCGCCCTCATCAGGAGTTTTGTGCCATCAGCCGAGGTGAGGGCCAGAACACTTCTGGACCTGCGCGACAGAGGAGGACGCAGGCCGACCGTCCTCATGGAGGACATGCTGCAGATGACCGGTGGGGGCGTCTCGACGCGGCAGACCTCCCAGGAAACGGCCCCTGGTTTCCCCGCAGGGGACAAATAACCCTTCTCCCCCTCATTCCACAGGTGCGCCGCAGGACGGCACAACCCAGGCTGCGAAGCCTGTGTACAGCAGATTCGGGAGGAGATTGAAGCCTAGGCAACGGGCAGAGTGATGTGTATTTTTGATCAACCCGTGTAGATTGTGCTGTAGGTCCTGCAAAGGGGGGGGGGGGTGACATAATGGTACAGCTCTTAGAGTGATGTTGGTGTGTGTGTCCATTCTTGACATGATGTGTATGACTGTCCATTCTTGACATAATGTGCATAACTGTTAGAGTAATGTTGGTGTGTGTCCATTCTTGGGCGTTTCGGGGGGAGTGATGTGGCGTAACATTAGGTAGCTCACATATTCCTTGGCAGAGACCCAAACATTAAAGAACTTTGAACTCGCGGTGTGTATTGACATCACGCCTCAAATGGACAATGAGTCTGGACCACCTGCGAACTGGGGAAGAAGTGAGAAGATCTGGAGAGTGAACCTGAAAGGACTGTCTGACCTCCTGGGGTCAGACAGAGGAGCCGAGAGGACAATGGAGGGATTAAATGTGGATGTGATTCTGTGTTTGATGTGGAAGTATAAATGTATGTGGTTTACCGCAGCTCACTCTCTTATTCCCTGACTGAGAGAAGGAGCTGTGGGACGTGAGATGGAATTAAACCAATACTGAGAAATCATCCAGTGCCATCATTTCACGATTCCTACACAATCACATTTAAAATCAATGATTAATGAAACATTTCAAACCCATCATTGTCCAACACAGAGGCGGTCATCTCTTCAAATAGTGTCCTGAGAATTATCCTGAGGAATGAAACTTGAAGAAAGTGTTAATGTTCAATCAAAAACAAACAGTCCATCAGTTGACAGAAGGGGGCAATATTGAGCTGTGGATAATTCCTAGCAACTTGTGGAATGCAGTCCAAACTTTCTGGAATGTCTCAAAGGTTGTTAACGCATAAAACTGTCTGATTGAGAGGAAGTTCCAGTTATTTATGATGGCAAACTAAATCCATTCCTGGCACAAAATGGGATCATACTTATCGTACCTTTTACCATGGAATGCGTTTTCCAACCGGTGGTCCTTAGATGAAGGAAACAGTTCTTGACCAGACTTTTTGGATGAAACAATTTCTTTAAGGTGAAGAGAAATTTTATAGATTAGAGCCAAAGGGAAGGATGCTACACCGCCATGCTCAGCCTTCCTGTTCCAGCATCATAGTTGTATTTTTTTGATCCCGCTCTCTCTCTCTCTCTCTCTCTCTCTCTCTCTCTCTCTCTCTCTCTCTCTCTCTCTGTCAGGGCTACAGCTGTCAGGGTGCAGTTCCGGGCTTGCTCTGTTCGAGGCAGTGCATCTGTCAGCCCTGATTCCTCTCCATTCATGTGACTCACAGCTGATTCTGATTGTAATTATTCTCACTGCCTTATTTAAGCCTTGGTTCTCCATTTGATAATTGCTGGGTTATTTTCTCCTTTCTTGTCACACTGTTCCCTTTGGCGCATCCAAATGTAAGTCTAGCTGCCGCTGGTTTTGTAGCTAGTTATTTCTTCGTATGTCCAGCCTCCGCCTGGAGACCGTAGTCTGAGTTTTCTGTTCTGTTTTTGTGTTGTACTTTTAAACTTGCAAACCTCACTGCCGGTGTTTAGCGTTCTCTGTTTTGCTGCACTCACCAGTTCATGACAGAATAACCCAGCCAGTTTAGACGCTAGCAGCAGTGGGGTTGCCTTTTTCTTTTCCTCTATTCCCTCCTGCATTTTTTTCTGTTTTGTCGGGGGTTGCTGGTATGTCTGTCACTAGGGATCTCTGCATGTTTGGACTCAGTGAGGAGGAATGTGGGGCGGTAGAACTCACTGTGAATTTTGCCTCGGAGGATCGAGCCATCCACACTTCCGGGGTTGCTCTGGGATACGTGGACAGCGTGGCCCGGGTAATCGAGACACATCCCTGTCTCTGGAGCTGCCTGGGCCGTACTGCTCTCTTCGCCATGGTGGTTGACTACCAGTGGCGTCTCAGTGAGCGGGTGAGGGACTCCCCTTCGGCGCAATCGGAGCTTTCGAACAAGCAGTCCCGGGTGCGGAAGTCCTGTGGGTGTTGCCATCATCCTGCTGCAGCCCCGTCCTCCCGAGCAATGGCCCGCATCATCAGCCGTCCCCACGATGCTGCAAGAGCCCGCGGGCGCCCAGCTCTGGCACATTGTCCTCGCGCCTCCCGACAATCCCACTGCAGAGGAGGTGGAGGAATACCAGCGGGTTTTGGTGGCAGAGACAAAGCTGATATTGGAATATAAGCCGTGGCTCCTTCCTCAGCATTTGCAGCAGCTGGAGGGAGCTTCACCAGGCAGAGCGGAGTCTGAGCTGACGACAGAGCGTCTCCTGACTTCAGTGCTTCGCCCATCTTGCCAGACAATAATCGCAGCTCTGGAAGAGATGTCATCTGGACCCACAGCAGCCACCACCAAGCCCCAGGAATTAAGGCAAGTACCTTTTCATTGATCAATGTCTAATAATGAATTGTCTTACCTTATTCCCGGTGGTGAAGCTCAGCAGCAGCGGCACGATTTGGCTGAGCTTTCACCACCTGCTGCTGTTACCACTTCCTCACCTGCTTCTCCTGTCTCCCTGAAATGTCCGCCGGTCCTGGGAGGGAGCCGTCGGACAATGGAGGGGTCTGTGGATCCCAAGGGCCTTGGTCTGGCTCCACAACCACGCCCAGCATGGGAGGGAGAAAAGCGAGGGAGAAAAGCACCTTCTGTGTCCCGAAGCCTGTGCTGACGAGTGAGCGTCCCCTGGTTTCGGTGTCGTGGGACCTGCCACCATCGGTGAGGCGTTCCATGGCTCCGCTCTTCGGGGCTTGGCTATGTCGAAGTCTTCGCCGGTGATCCAGTGTCCCTGGATTCCGACACCTCACCAGACGACCTCCGCCGCTCCAGGGAGAACAACATCTGGTTCATCTGCAGCAGTTTCCATCACTCCCCGGGAGAAAAGGCAAGTGTTTGTTTTTTTTCCATTCTTTCCCCAATAATAAAGAACAATCTTACCTAACTCCCAGTGGTGAGACTCAGTCCTTGCAGCCCACTGAGTTCTCACTGCCTGCTGCTGATGCTGATTCCTCACCTGCTACCCCGTGCCTCCTCCAATTTCCCCTGAGTGTTCACCAGTCCCGGGATGGAGCTGTCAGATGATGGAGGAGCCTGCAACCCTGGAGGACTTGGTTCCGGCCCCGCAGATACGATCCAGACAGAGAGAGAGCACTTCCTGTGACCTGAAGCCTGTGCCGACAGCAGAGTGTCCCCTGGCTTCAGCTGCATGGGATTTGGCGCCAGCGGTGGGGCGACCTTCAGCTGCCCCGCTGGATGAGCCACCTGCATTGGTCGCTTCGCTTGGAGGTCCTGGGGTTACACCCACCATCACGCCTGCTGCTAGGGTCACTGCAGCAGGTTCACCGGAGTCCTGGACGGCAGTGGAGCTCAAGTCCAGGCAAGCACTCTGTTCTGTTCCTCCTTTCGCAGATTCAGAAAAATCTGGTCCGGCTCTTGGTGGGAAGAATCAGTTGCAGATGTCCTCTGCTCCTGAGTTCTCCTCGCTGGGCTCCACTGCTGCCGGTGATTCTTCTCCAGCGTCTTCTGTGTTTTTCTTTCAAGGTGACCACGGCGAGAGGGAACGCCCAGCTGGAGGGACATGAGTTGCTCATGCCTGGATTGCCAGAGTCCTGGACGGTGGTGGAGTCCGAGACAAGGTAAGTGCTCTGTTCTGTTACAACCTCATCAGATCTAGAGATTTCTTGTCCTACTCGTGGTGGGGAGAGCCAGTTGCAGCTGTCAACTGCTTCTGGGCTCTCCTCATTGGGCTCCACTGCTGCCAGTGGTAGAAACTTGGCGTATGTGTCTTCTCGTCTGCACAAATCCTCGTCTGGGTCTGCTGAGGGTTGTCCTCCATTTCCGTCGGAGGTCCCCGTGGGTCCTGTGTCATCGCCGGAGGTCCCTGTGGGTCCTGCCTCGACACCAGAGGTCTCCGTGGGTCCTGCCTCATTGTCAGAGGTCTCCGTGGATCCAGCCTCTTTGCCCGAGGTCTCCGTGGGTCCAGCCTCTTTGCCTGAGGTCTCCGTGGGTCCAGCCTCTCCGCCTGAGGTCTCCGTGGGTGCTGCGCCCCAGTCCAGGGCTGCCGTTGGTGCTGCGCCCCAATTCGGGGCCTCCACGGGTGCTGCGCCCCAGTCCAGGGTCTCCATGGGTGCCGCTCCCTCTCAGTCTTGGGCCTCCGTGGGTGCTGCGTCGCAGCCCTGGGCCTGCCTCTTCCATGCAATAAGCCATGTGGGCCGTTGGGGGCATTGGTTCCAGCTACTGCCTCCAGGTGTGGATACGTTGTGTCCCGCGGCCCGTTGGCTCTGGGATTTTGGGAGTCCACTCGATGGGCTGCACCAGCTGCCGCCCTCAGGCAAGGACAAGTCGTGCCCTAAGGTCCGCTGGCCCGGGGATGTGGGGAAGCTGACCGACAAACTCTTTGTTTTGTTTGGGTGGCTAAGGGATTCAGAGAGACCACCCGATGGGGTCTTTGGTTGGTATGGGCGGCTTTGGAGAACGGGAAGGCCACCCGATGAACTTTTCTTTTTGTTTTGGTGGTTCTGGAGACCGGGATGGCCACCTGACATGTTCCACCTGTTGATCGGGAGGAGCTGGAACTCTGGAAGACCTCCCAAAATGGACTATTAGTTCCCGGTAGTAGTTGTTTTTTGTTCCTCTGGGTCAGTATGTGAGTCACGGGTGTTTTTGTGTTTCTTGTGATTGCTTTGGCTCCTCCGTGCCAGGGTTCCCCTCCTCCCACCCAGGGTGGGTTGGTTTTTTGTTGTGGGGGGGGGGGTTCTTTGTGGGGTGTCTGGACTTCATCCCTTGGGAGGGGGGCTCTGTCACGAACTGAGCATGAGGGGTCTGCCATGCTCAGCCTTTCTGTTCCAGTGTCATAGTTGTGTTTTTTTGATCCCGCTCTCTCTCTCAGGGCTACAGCTGTCAGGGTGCACTTATAGGTTTGCTCTGTTTGGGGCGGTGCACCTGTCAGCTGTCAGCCCTGAATCCTCTCCACTCATGTGACTCACAGCTGATTCTGATTGTAATTATTCTCGCTGTCTTATTTAAGCCTTGGTTCTCAGTTTGATAATCACTGGGTTAATGTAAGTCCAGCTGCCACTGGTTTCATAATTATTTATTTCTATGTACGTCCAGCCTCTGCTGGGAGATCATAGTCTGAGTTTTCTGTTCTGTTTCTGTGTCGTACTACTAAACTTGCAAACCTCACTGCCTGCGTTTGGCATCCTCTGTTTCGCTGCACTCGCCAGTTCATGATAGGGTCCACCTGGACCCCAAGTGTAATTTTTTTTTATTGAGACAATTTATCACTGTGCACATCAAATTTAAATTGACCAATATGTAGTACACATGTCGACTGACAATTGCCTAAAAGGAAAGATCGTTAACATTACTCTTTGAAAAAATATCAACAAATAAACACATCTGGGGTCTGGTTGGACCCCAGGTGTACTGATTAGGGTTGATGTAAAAAAGTAATTACACAGTAAGAAGAGCTTATAAAATACCATGTATAGTGGGGAAAATAAGTATTGAAGATGTCAACATTTTTCTCATTCAACATATTTCTGATGGAGCCATTTTCACCAGATATCAGTAATAACCCAAGTATCCATACATACAAACAAATCAAGGCAACTGTGTTCACTAAACAAGTTATATTTCATAAAGTAGAATGACACAGGGAATAAGTATTGAACACTCTTGGTGAAATTTATTTCATATTTAGTAGAAAAGCCTTTGTTGGTAATAACAGCTTCCAGAGGCCTCCTGTGTGGAGAAACTAGGTGCAGGCATTGCTCAGGAGTGATTTTAGCCCATTCTTCCACACAAACTATTCTCAGATCTTGAACGTTCCGTGGGTGTCTTTTATGAAATCTGATCATCAGTTTGTTCCATAGATTTTCAATTGGATTCAGGTCAGGTGATTGACTAGGCCATTCTAGCAGCTTTATTTTCTTTCTCTGGAGCCAGTTGAAAGTTTTCTTGGCTGTGTGTTTGGGATCATTGTCTTGCTGAAATGTCCACCCTCGTTTCATCTTCAGCATCTTGGCAGATGGCAATAGGTTCTTATCAAGGATGTCTGTACATTTGTCCATTCATCTTTCCTTCAATTATATGAAGTCTGCCTGTACCATGTGCTGAACCCCCCCCCCCCCCACACACACACACACCATCATGCTCCCACCTCCAAACTTCACTGTTGGTATGGTGTTTTGGGGCTGATGTGCAGTGCCATTTCTCCTCCAAACATGCTGTATGTTGTGGCATCCAAAACTTCAATTTTGGTCTCATCTGACTAGACTATATTCTCCCTGTACTTTATTGACTTGCCCAGATGTTGTGCAGCAAACTTTAAACAAGCTTCAACATACTTTTTCTTCAGCAATGGAGTCTTGCGAGATGAGCGGGCATACAGCCCATGTCGGATGAGTGCATTACTTATTGTTTTCTTTGAAACAGCAGTACCTGCTAACTCCAGGTCTTTCTGGAGCTCTCCATGAGTGGTCTTTGGCTCTTGGATAACTCTTCTGATAATTCTTTTGACTACTCTGTCAGAAATCTTGTGAGGAGCTCCTGGTCGTGACAGGTTTATGGTAAAATAATGTTCTTTCCACTTCCAAATGATGGCTCCAACAGTGCTCAATGGAACATTCAACAGTTTCGAAATGCACCTGTAACCAAAGTCATCATTATGTTTTACAACAATAAGGTTGCGAAGGTCTAGAGAGAAAGCTTTGCTTCTACCCATCATGAGTTCTTTGTGGTGAGACAATCTGATATTCACAGACCTTTTTAAAGGCTATCAGTCAGGATTTAACTAGCTGAAATCAATTTGCACTGATGGGGGATGGGATGGCTTCCTAAATTCAGCTGGCTTTCTATGCCTTTTTGCACCTCTTTTTCTTCATGTGTTCAATACTTATTCCTGTGCCATTCAACTTTATTAAATGTAACTTGTTTTGTGAACACAGTTGCCTTGATTTCTTTGTATGTATGGATTACTTTGGTTGTCACCAATATCTGGTGAAAATCTCAGGTCAATGACTCCATCCGAAATATGTTTAATGAGAAAAATGTTGACGTGTTCAATACTTATTTTCCCCGCTGTATATATAGTGTATATATCAAATATGTGCAGAGCTCCTTTTGGCAAAGTAAATGTGTTTGGCTTAACAAGGCAATCAGATATCTGTTCTGCCTGTCAAGCTGCTGGACAGGACAGGTTTAAAAAAAGTACAACATCTGGCAGATATATTCTAATATACTGCTCCATTTAAAGTTCCAAAAGTACTATGAAAGGAAAATAATTAGTTGCATGACATATTCAAATAATCAAAAGTTAACAAGTGAAATGCATCTTTAACATTTCTTTAAAAGAAAGAAATAACACTTCATTCTACTACTGCATGTCAGTAATTTAAAATGTCAGGATTTGTAATTTAAATTTAAAATAATTTTTATGGATAGGATTTCTAGGTGCAGCCAAGGAAAGGAGGGTGTCATGTTCGGTGACCACAGGTCTGGTGCTGTTTGCAAATGATGTTGTCCTGTTGGCTTTATCGAGCAATGACCTACAGGTCTTACTGGGATGGTTTGCTACTGAGCATGAAGTGGCTGGGATGAGAATCAGCACCTCCAAGTCCGAGTCCATGGTCCTCAGCCAGAAAAGGGTGAATTGTCCTCTCTGAATTGGGGACAAGCTCCTGCCCCAAGTGGAGGAGTTTAAGTAATTTGGGGTCTCGGTCATGAGTGAGGGGAGAATGGAGCAAGGGATTGACAGACGGATCTGAGCAGCACTTGCAGTGATGTGGATATTGTACCCGTCTGTTGTGGTGAAGAGGGAGCTGAGCTCTAATGCAAGGCTGTTGATTTACCGGTCAATCTACATTCCTACCATCACCTGTGGTCATGAGCGTTGGGTAATGACCGGAAGAATGAGATTGTGGATACAAGCAGCTGAAATTAGCTTTCTCTGTAAGATTGGTTGACTCACCCTCAGAGATAGGGTGAGGAGCTCAGTCATCTGGGAGAGGCTCAGAGTAGAACCACTGCTCCTCCACACTGAAAGGAGCCAGTTGAAGTGGTTTGGGCATCTGATCAGGATGCCTCCTGAACGCCTCCCACTTGAGGTGTTTTGGGCACATCCCACTGGGAGGAGACCCCGGGGCAGACCCAGGACACACTGGACAGACTACATCTCCCAGTTGGCCTGGGAACATCTTGGTATCCTATCTGAAGAGCTGGAGCAGGTGGCCAGGGAGAGGGAAGTTTGGGCTTCTCTGCTTGAGCTACTGCCTCCGTGACCCGGACCTCCGGAAAAGCGATAAAAAATGGATGGATGGATAATTTATTATTTCAAATCTATGACCATAATCATCAAAATTATAACTAAAAGATATAATAGTGTGTGTAAAGAATATTGAATATGTAAGTTTGTCTTTTTGAACAACACTGTATTTCACTGACATGCAGCAGTTAACTGTTGTCAGCTGTGTTTTGTGTAAAGGGTGATTTTGCTGACTGACTGTGAACTTGCTTCCACCTGCTGGACTCTCTTCAACTAACACTATGTCACCTCACTTTCATCAGTCATTATACACAAATGAAATAACCTTGGTGAGCTCATTAAGCGGAAAAAAGTGAGCAAGCTCACATACCCCACGCATCCTTATATCAGAGTTTTCACTGAACAATATAATGCATGCCCTCATCTGATGGAATATAAACCTGGCATGTAGCCAAGGGAATTGGTGTCTTTTTCCAACTGAAAAAAGTTTATATTCAAGTCCTTTTAGCTGTTGGTTAGCCTTGCAGGTTAACCCCTCATTAAATTTATCTCTCAACTGAACTCCTCCAAGATATTGATGATTTAAAGCTTCTGTATAAATTTGAAGTCAATCCAATCAGAAATGTAGAAGCTATACTGGCAACAACAGAAAAGGTCAAACAGATGGACAGATGGGGAAACAACATTATACCCTCTGCAACTTTATTGCAGGGTATAATAATAATAATAATAATAATAATAATAATAATAATAATAATAATAATAATAATAATAATAATAATAACACGAGCAACTAGGTTCTAACTGGAGCTGGACACTACTGGCACAATTTTAGAAATTTACTAGAATACAGTGGTGTGAAAAGTGTTTGCCCCCTTCCTGATTTTTCATTTTTTTTGTACGTTTGTCACACTTAAATGTTTCAGATCATCAAACAAATTTAATTATTAGACAAAAATAACACAAGTGAACACAAAATGCAGCTTTTAAATGGTGTTTATTATTAAGGGTAAAAAAAAAATAAATCCAAACCTACATGGCCCTGTGTGAAAAAGTGACTGCCCCCCTCCCCCCGTTAAAACATAAATTAACTGTGGTTTATCACATCTTTGGAAAGCTGAGTTTAATTTTTCTAGCCACACCCAGGCCTGATTACTGTCACACCTGTTCTCAATCAAGAAATCACTTAAAAAGGACCTGCCTGACCAAGTGAAGTAGACCAAAAGATCCTCAAAAGCATGATGTCTACATCATGCTGCGATCCAAAGGAATTCGGAAACATGAGAAACAAAGTAACTGAAATCCATCAGTCTGGAAAATGTTATAAAGCCATTTCTAAAGCTTTGGGACTCAGCGAACCACAGTGAGAGCCATTATCCACAAATGGCGAAAACATGGGACAGTGGTGAACCTTCCCAGGAGTGGCCAGCTGACCAAAATTACCGCAAGAGCGCAGCGATGACTCATCCAAGAGGTCACAAAAGACCGCACAACAACATCCAAAGAACTGCAGGCCTCACTTGCCTCAGTTAAGGGCAGTGTTCATGACTCCACCGTAAGAAAGACACTGGGCAAAAATGGCCTGCATGGCAGAGTTCCAAGATGAAAACCACTGCTGAGCAAAAAGAACATAAAGGCTGGTCTCAGTTTTTCCAGAAAACGTCTTGATGATCCCCAAGACTTCTGGGAAAAAACCCTGTGGACTGATGAGACAAAAGTTGAACATTTTGGAAGGTGTGTGTCCCATTACATCCGGCGGAAAAGTAACACAGCATTTCAGAAAAGGAACATCATACCAACAGTAAAATATTTTGGTGGTGGTGTGATGGTCTGGGGCCGTTTTGCTGCTTCAGGACCTGGAAGACTTGCTGTGGTAAATGGAACCATGAATTCTGCTGTCTACCAAAAAATCCTGAAGGAGAATGTCCGGCCATCTGTTTGTGACCTCAAGCTGAAGCGCACTTGGGTTCTGCAGCAGGACAATGATCAAAAGAAAAACAAAACGAAGACTTTGGAGTGGCCTAGTCAAAGTCCTGACCTGAATTCGATTGAGATGCTGTGGTATGACCTTAAAAAGGCGGTTCATGCTCAAAAACCCTCCATTGCAGCTGAATTACAACAATTCTGCAAAGATGAGAGGGCCAGAATTCCTCCACAGCACTGGGAAAGAGTCATTGCCAGTTATCACAAATGCTTGATTGCAGTTGTTGCTGCTATGGGTGGCCCAACCAGTTATTAGGTTTAGGGGGCAATCACTTTTTCACACAGGGCCATGTAAGTTTGGATTTTTTTCTTCCCTTAATAATAAACACTTTTATTTAAAAACTGCATTTTGTGTTTACTTGTGTTATCTTTGTCTAATATTTAAATTTGTTTGATGATCTGAAACAAATGTGACAAACATACAAAAAATGAGAAATCAGGAATGGGGCAAACACTTTTTCACACCACTGTATATGAAAAGCTCATGTCTTTAAAGGGGTCACTGATTGCACTCTTTCCCCCCACATTTTAACGCCTCACACATGTCTTAATGGAATGTTTGTGACATATTTTGTTCAAATTTTCTTTAATTATTGCAGCAAATTTCTTTTTTTTTTTTTTTAATTTTTCCAGCCTTTCTTAAAATGCTTCAGTTTAAGCCTAGCACTTTAAGAAAATTCCCTGATCCATTCAACTCTGCCCTCCCTCTTACGTCATGTAAGGTGCATTCAGACCAAACGCAAAGCGAATTTTCCGCATGGCGCGGATGCATACAAAGTCAATGGAAAGAGGTGAGTGCACGTGAATCTTGCGTATTTGCGAGTTCACGTTGGAGGGATAGTGCCAGATAGTAATGGCCTTGAGATTCTTCAGTCACCGGAGTAAAAGTATCAACACTGGAGAGTAAACTATTTTGAAAATGATACTGACACTTACCAGGGGCCTCATGTATAATGGTGTGCACGCACAAAAACACAGCGTATGCCAATTTTCACGCATACAGTGGGATGTATAAAAACAAATGTAATGCGAGAATCTGCAGGCCAAGCAGCAAAGTTTCCACCTGCTGTGAGAAGTTGCGAGCCCTCAGCAAAATTCTGTTTGACTCCATCAGGTGGGTCTGTTAAACTACAAAAACGCTGAAGCTGACAGAATGTGTTAAAATAATGTTTCTACTTCAGTTAAAATAATTTATCTAAGAATTAGTGGTTGAAAAACATGGTTATTATTGTTATTATTACTACATGATTTATCTCCATAACCCAGCTTACTGAGTGCAGTGAAACTCGATGAATAATCAGTTTCCTTCAGATATAACCTGCCTCATTCATAGACCAAAACCAGCGCAATTGGAAACTGGATCCCCTTTCTGCAAATGTAACATAGAGATCATAAAATTTACTGGAGACTATACAGTTGACTCACGAGGCAATGCACACAAATCCGTCTCTCCTGGGAGGAATTCTGTTCGGCAAAATGCACTCTAATCGAGTCCTGGCTCCAGCTCAATACGTGCCAAGGCAGCTGGATTGTGGATCCCTGCAGGTGAACCCCAGTAGCTACAGTGGCGACATTTGTAGCTGTATTGAAGTGAAGAGATGTTTCCATAGTCTAAAATATTGCTGTTTGGAGGTTACAATCTGGGAATAAAAGGCTTCTTCCTGGCTGTCGTGCGTATCTGGATTCTGACACAAATTTGGTTTGTAACTATAAATTCAGCTGTAAGATTGGAGTGGTATTCAGTGGTGTTTATTTACTTATTTTACTTGGCAACATCACATCTGTCTATGTGGATTACCGAGGGCTTTCTGTAACAGCATTTTTTTTCCCCCGTGTGTCAGCACCCCCCCAACTTTAATGCCAGACCATTTTATTTTATTTCATTTCAGTCTGAGCCAGCAGCATTAACTGAAGTGTAGGCACAAACTGTTGCTTCAGCCTACACCCTTTCTGTCCGAAATACTGTATATGTTGTTTATTTGCTTTCCTTTTCTTTTTTGTCTTGTTGTGATCCTTAACAAAGTCCATTTGGTAAACTTAGGTTTACTGTTGATTCCAGAGGGTCAGAAGAAAATAAAATATTTTTTTCTGACCTCCACCTCTGTTATCAACACCTCAGCATCACACTCCGTGAAGTTATTTTTTTATGTTGTGCTTTCCCGCAGATTAATGATCAGAAACCATGTTTACATGGACACAAGTAACCAGATTAAAAGCCTGATCAGAATAAAAATGCTTCATGTAAACATGCCAGTCTGAATATTCTGACCCAATCACACTCATTCGGATCAAAATTTCCTTCCGATTGAGACGGGTGGGTTATGCCAATTGTTAATCCAATTGGTGCACATATAAACACTTATTCTGAAGCTTGGGCAGAAAATATGTTTACTGCGCATGTCTGTACATCAGCCACACATCGACGTGACGCATTTCCGCCTTTACAGCAGCTAGCGGAAAACATGGCGGGAGTAAAACAAAACTGGTCTGTATTGTCCCGCTGTCTCCCTCTCTTCGTCATATGCAGAAGTATGTACTTGTAGCTTCATTACGGAGACCAGCAGAAGCAAAAGTACAGTCTGAATAACACACTACAGGTCCATTTCAAAAAGAGAAAGACACGAAGCGGGATTTGTTTACATCGGAAATTGCTTCTTCTTCTACTATTTCCGAAATGTCGGATAATTGTGAGCATGTCAAAATGATTTAGTCCGCTCATACGTGTGACACATGGAAATGCACGTCCTAATCGGATCAACTTTTTCAAGATCCATGTAAACAGTCAAGTTCTAATCTGAATTGTAATCAGATTGAAGAAATTTTGCCCATGTAACTGTGGCCACTGACAGAAGAGTGACAGAAGGGGCGTTTTTCTTCATTTACATAGTCATTAGTTGGAGGAACTGAGGCAGAGTAAAGAGATCGTGCACGTGCACTGGTTTTCAAGGTGAGGTGGGATGCATAAATAAAAGGAGTGGAGAATCGGGCGTGTGCACAGGTTTATACATCTGAAAATTTTTGTGCGCATGTACTTTTAAAATTTTGTGAGTACGCCATCTTTCAGTATGAAAGCTGCACAATCCTTTATACATGAGGCCCCTGGAGACAGATGGACTGAGAGCTCTGCGGCTGAATTGGAGTGTCGAAGTTTTTTAGCTACAGACTCCTGCCACAGACATGCTAACAAGGTTAGCAGACTAACTCTGGAGGCAGGGACAATTTTTTTTTAGGTGAAACCTTGTTGGATAATGCAAACCTATGCTTGACAGTGTTTAGGGAATTTCCACAGCAGGCTGAACACAGCTACAGAAGTTATAAAGGCAACTCCACCTGTCTGCAACTCACTCAGGTGGTGAATTTATGTCTAATCGCATGTTTACATTAATTTAAAATATAATCGCACCACGTGAAAAATTCGCCCGCTTGCATTTGGTCTGAACGCACCTTTAGCCATTAGTTGACTAGCTCCTACCCTTTAGCTCAGATCAGTGGCGCTGGCTTGGATGTATCTTCAGCCAAATACAAGACAAGTCGGTGGCTAGGGTTGGCCCTGTGATTGTGGAGCGGCGGGAAGGGGGGTGGGCGGGTGGGGTGTGGTGGGTGTTGGGTACTGGCGATCGTTGGATTTGGAGAATTCCTTCAGGGCTCTTGTGGGAGCTGCCAGCGAGCCTGGGTCCCCCCACCTCTTCCGCAAACCCTGACGGTGCCCCTCAGGTCACAGTGTTCACTGGATATGGGGGTAATGGCGTGAGAGAAGAATTTATGATAAACTGTTAAAAAGACTTTAAATGTAACCAATATTGTAAGAGATTCTCCGCTCAAGGCACCAAGGATCCCAATGCCAACTTCAGGAGCCAACCAGGCCAGTGGCCGACCCAACCCGTTATCCCTGAGGAGTGAATGTTTGTCTTCAAAAAATGAATGAAATAATGCATCACTGGTTGACAGGGATGTGTGGTTTTAGTGGTCGATAAGATATGACCAGTCACTGAAGTACAATAAACACAGAAACATGCGTGAATGAGTGGCTAAATTGCCAGCTTCAGCTGCCAGCCTCAGATCTCAGTTTGAGAAAATAACACTTTAACTGAACTAATATAATGTCTAAGAAAGAAATATAGGGTCAAGCATTGTTAGATGAAGAAGGATTCCATTGGGGTGAATATAATTTATAGAAAATAGTGATCAGAATCAGCTGGATCCAATGTGGCCTGCCCATCACCAACTCCCAGCTGAATTGAGCTGTGTCCCAGTTATGGTGAGCAATGCTGACCTCCTAGCATGCTTGTGCTAACAGTTCATTGTAGAATCACTGCAAAAATATTACAAAATAAGTCAGAATGACAAGAGATATATTACTAACTGTGCTGTGGATTAGTGGCCAAGGTGGTAACAGGGATGGCTATTAGGGTGACTGAAATCTGAAGAAAATAACAAAAAGCTGCACTTGGTACGAGCCTCCTAGTACCAGTGTTAGCTCAGGGGCTACTATCTTTAGCTTCCCTTCCAGCTACACGACAGACAACTATGCTGGCCAATAATAGCGCAGTGGGTGGATACCAATGACAGCACTGAGCTGAGTTTACCATTTCTTGACGAAAAACCCTGGAAGAGTCAAAACAGCTTCTTGGAGAGAAAAACGAGATAAAGGATGTGTGTTTTTTAAGAGAAGTGAGTGTTTTGATATTTTTTCAATAACCATGTGTAGCATGATCTTGCTTTAGCTAAAATCTATAAAAATTACTCTCCCCTCCAAGGAGCTGTTTTATCCAAAAGCCTGGTTAAAGAACTGTTTCTCTTCATCTCAAGGACCACCTGGAACAAACACTCCTTTGTCAAGAAGTACGATAAAGGCCCTTTTAAAGGATTAACTTAGACCATAAATAACAAACTTCCTTCCTCACAAGGCAGTTTTAATGGTTAACAACTCTTCTGACATATCACAGACCCTTTTGAACTGTCTTTCGTAAGACTCTAGCAAATATCCATAGCTCGACACTACCCCCTTGTGGACGTCTCTGGAATACACATTCACTTTTGACTTTACATGCTGAACCGTTTTTGACTGAAATTAACTCAAGTTTCATTTCTCAGGACAACTCTAAGGAGACTGTGTGTGGAAGATCACTGCCTCTGTTGGACAATCAATAATGGGTTTGAAATATTTCATTAATCTTGTTTTAAATGTGTGCATGAATGTTTTTAATGCTTAAATATATCTTATTTTAATGCATATTAATGATTTAAGTACCAGTTTATAAAAATGCATGCGCACTGAATATTAGTTAGGAACACTGAAGTAGCTCAGACTCCGTGCATAAGTATATTATTGAATTTTCAATATTAATAACGACGTGTTTCACATGTGGAAAAGTACCAAGTCATATACTGGCTCCACCAATCACAAGTGAGCCTCTGCGGGACAAACCTCTTTCATTCTATTGGTTGGTGACAAACAAAGGACTGATTGCTCATTGTACCAAAGTTCACTAAACCCGCCCACAATGGGAAACAGTTGGTTACCGGTTGTGTCAATCAGAGCTTCGCGCGAAACTTGCTCAGTCTTTAGCTGGGAGACGCCCTTGTTCAGTTCAGTATTACAGAGAAGTTGGAGTCTTACCATTGTCTTGTGAAAGTCTCTGTGTTTTTAATGTTTTTCTTTTAAAATGTCTGGGAATTAACTCTTCCTTTTCCGAGCTCAAAATTCTTCTAAATGAAGTCAAACTTCATGCTTCACAGGCGTTTCTACTTCTAATTTTTATCCTGTTAAACTTTCTTTAAACCCACCGTGTGTTTTTCAAGGGATTGACTGACCATTCGTCGCCATACTGGAAGCTATTCTCAACTCCACAATGTCAAAGTAGAACTCCAGTCATTTTGTGGCTTGAATTTGGTTATTTTTTTTTATCTTGCCTCTCTAATTCTGTGACTTTAATCCGACTCTGAACTAAATCCCATTTCTATCCGGGCTCGTGAACGCTGCTGGAAAATTCTCGAGTTTCCTGCATGGCATACAACGTGGCCAGCACCAGCAGCAGCCATCATCTTTGCCAAAACTCAGCTTGTGAGCCGCTGGACTGAAGGATCATATCTGCTGGCCGATATTATCGGAATCATCTCAATAAAGCTCCACAAGGACCCCAACACCACGGAGACGCACCAGGATTCAAGTGAGCTAGATCTCTCTTATTTTCATCTGCTGGTTAATGCAATTGATGTCCATCATCTGAAGTATGCCATGATTTGTCTCAGAATTAAAACTAATTTATAACGCTGATCAAAGCTACAGAATTAGAGAAATTAATATTTTTTTCATTAAATTCCGTTTTATTTTGAAGCAATTTGGTTTAACTTTCACATAATTGGTTTGAATTTTCTTCACACTCTCATTAAAGTGGTTTCACAATCTTCCATTTTACCACAGTTCCAAATGCATACTAAGGTCCATGGTTTTACAGATGTGTTCACATTCTGTTATTCATTATCCTAGTTACAAGTTTAATGTGATGGTTTAATGTTGATCATGTCACTTTGCTCAAAAGTTATTTGAATGTAAGATCATTTAATCAGGGTTTCATTTAAATAAATCTGTAAAATGCGAGAAGTCGTTGGGATTTCTTTTCTGTGTTGGTTCTAAGTCCCCAGTAGAATTCACAAATAATTTGAAACTGATAAATGAAAGGTATAAATGATTAATTAAGGTATAAAGACAAACTATTAAAAATTGTTCACAAAAAGTGAACTGGTACCCCAATGAGTGCGGTACTCTCTATTTATGAGTGTTTGTAGTGACAGCTCAAACATCTGTCCCCACACACCTACACTTCTAAGTTAAATAATCTTAATACCTGATCATAAATTATAACTGAAATAACGCTACATATGTGACCAACAGACAAATTCCATATGGTTAAAATTTACAAATACACCATTATTCAGTCATTGAACCCTTTAAAAGAGAAAATATTCCAGTATCACGACACTGACAACAAACTAAGTATGGAAACTAGATTGCTTACCTCTGAACTTGCAGCTGTTTCTAATGAAGTGGAGACAGATTGTGTTATCTTCATCTGTTTGACTTGAATTGCAGAACAAATCTGGAAAATTCTCTAAAGCACATACAGAAAAACAGGACACAACATGTTGGTATATAGTAGTGGTAGGTAGTACTTAACATTATTTATACAATACATGTGCTGAACTAATTCATTCACAAAATTGTACACCGAGTAGTTTTTTCACCCTTACTTGAGTAAATCAATGAAGAAAATACTAATTTAATACTAAGAGATACTGGAATTCTAACTTCTTAAGCTCCAAGCGAATTTTTCATGCAGCGCAAACACATAACTGTAAAGATGTGAATGAGTGTAAAGCTGTGCAGAGGAGCTGGGTTGGCTTCATAACTTCTACAGCTGCTTTCTACCTGCTGTGGAAATCCCAAAAATACCATGTTTAGGTTTACAATGTTATCCTGTGAGGCACACAGTTGGGAAAATGTCACTGTCTCCTCCAGAAACTGCACCTGGATGATGGCTGTTTACAGTGCTAGCCTGCTAGCCCTTGTTAGCACACTGGTAGCAGGAATACCTGGGGGATACAAACTACAGATACTTTGTTTCAGCTGCAGAGCTTCGGTCCATCTGTCTGCAGTTGAGTAGCAGTCTCAATTTCAAGCTAGTTTACTCTCCAGTGTTAATATCACTCTGGTGATGGAGGAATGTGGTGATTAGCTATCATGACCAACTAGCTGGGACCCAAATTTGAGTTTATTTGCATTTTTACATTGACTTTATATGTAATCACCACACAAAAAAATTTGCTTTGCATTTAGTCTGAATGCACAATCACCAAAATGAATGTTTTCACAATGTTTTCTCCTGAATATTTTGTAAACGTTTTCTCATAATTGCTAGACATGACTGTTTTCCCCATCACATTTAATGGTGTAGCTTTTGCAAACTTAAAGCCCAGTAGGCAATATGTTTGCAAAGCAAGTGAACACTAATCTCCTGGAGCTGAGCAAATACAGAGTTGCTCCTGATTGGACGATGCTGGTACTCGTGGGTGGTCTGTTCTGAGATTTCCATGTTGTCCATCATGGAGTCTCAGAAGTAAACATTATGATATCATCAAAACAAAATAGCAGTGTTTTTCTGAAAACATTTGAGGTGATAAATAATAGCTTGATCTGTTTTTTTTTTTATTTGACTTCAACAAGTGCTAGTTTAAATGTATTTAAAGAATGGTGCCATGCTGCTACTTGAATGTAATAAGTATTTTGGATAGGCAATGAATGCAGAGAAACGCACAACCAGTGCATTCACACAATCTCATCATTAAATTCAAACAGACATGCATACAATTTTAAAGTCCTGGGGCGGCCCCACAGGACAGATTTTGTGCCCTTTTTCCACATCATTTTAATTATTGAGAACTGTCAAATTCTGAAAAGAATTTCAAAACATCTGGCAAAAAATGCATCTGCAACAGCTTTAATGATATTTTTTATTATCTGAGCTTTTTCTAATTTCTAGGAATCAATGTTTCTTTGATCACTGTGAGACAGCTGTGAGATAGCTGTCACAGAATGTTAGACTTCTAAACATAAAAATAACTACAGTAATATTATTTGTAGGGTAGACAGTGTTGGAAGCTCTGCCTCTGGCTGTAAACCTGCTCCAGTATTTGAATGAATTAGAATGAATTAGCTGATGATCACCTGCAGCAGCAGCATCAGCTGCAGCATCAGCATCATCAGCAGCAGCAGCAGCTCTGAGGTGGTGACTATTTCTGTAAATGATGGGTAGGTCGTGGATCACATCTCCACTAAGTCCTCTCTCCTCCAGCATGCGGCAACCATGTTCATCAATGGTGTGGCTCTTCAGACACTTGGGACCGAACATGCAGTCCCCCTGAAGAAAGTGCTGACACAGGTGTAGTTTGGTGCAGCTCGTCTGAAAGGTGCAGCAGCCTTCAGGGGCAGAGCCTTTGTTGTAGTGTGCACACACCTTAAAGAGAGAACGCATGCACACGCACACACACACACACACACACACACACGGACGCAGCTTAATAGTAGTGAAACATCATGAAGAAGGGAGCTGCAGCTGTAATAGTGTCTCTCGGTCCATCTCCATCAGACAGAAGATACTTTCCTGCAACTACATTGCATGAGTCTGTTTCAATAGTGTCAAATACATGATTCACATCAGTGAATATTATCATTAAGACTGACACTCTCACTTTATGACACAATTGTTGTTTGAATATGAAACCTCGCAGTAGGGCTGGGCGACACACTGAATATATTTGTTATATTGATACATTCTACTATCCGCAATACATACAGTACAGTGCCTTTCTTGCGAATATCGTGCATAAATTGTCATGGCGGTGTAAGGGCTATCAGCATTTATTTGTCCAGTTGAAGCTTCTCTCTCCTCTCCTCTCACACAGCTGCACTCACTCGCTCCCCCTCACCCCTCCCCGCACCTGTTTCATGTCAGGGTCATTGCCAGGTCTGCTTTTTCCTGCAAATTATTTCTTTAGAAACGGCTTCTTTTGAGTCTGTTTTTTGTGAAGCAGATATGCTTGTATTTTTATGCACAATCTGGCAACATTGGCAGCGTGAAGGGAAAGGGGGGGGGAATGAAATGACACACACACACCAGCTGCAGTGGAAGCAGACTTGAACAAAACAATTTCAAGGAGAAAAAAGCATCGGCTCCATTGTCTGGCAGTGGACTTAGGAAGGTAGAAACAACAAAATACAGTTTTGTGCAAATTATGTCACAAACCTATTGTTTTTAAAGGTAGCAGAAGCACTGATTTGTTTCTCCACTTGACATGTCATCCACTATAATATGAAGAATGCATTAAAATCCGATCTCAATATCCCAGGTAGCAGCTCCCAAAAAATATATAAATAAATAAAAAAAACAGCCCTAAAAAAATGACTATATGGCTTCTTCATGTGGAAAATTTATCCCATACAACATAAGTGAAAACAGAAAGAGATCACAAATGCAGTCACATACTGCCAAAGACATGGCCCTTATTGTTAAAAACGTGACCAAACAGGAAAAAGTGGACTTTAATTTATATGGTTTTAAAATATCTTTCTCTAGAATTCTTGCTTAATGCACTTTTTATTGTGATGAGTCCTTTTTTGTTTTGTTTTGGGTTTATTACAGGCCATAATAGGAAGGCCTACCATTATTTATCCGGATTTGTTGCAAATTTATGAGTGGGGTTGTCTGAGTGGTTCAGTAAAGTTTGCTAAATTTAACATGATTTTATTGCCCCCGTCTGTATGCAATTTTTAAAAAATGCAATACACAGATCTGTTTCTATTATCATGCTGGTGTCATTTTATGCAAAGGTTTTAAATTTACATTTGTACAGTGGTTCGAAGGAGATCTCAAGATATCGCGATATATATCATGCATCGCGATAAAACCCTAAATGTATTGCGATACATGTTAAAAGCCATATTGCCCTACATCACAGTATTTGTATGTTTCTTAAAACTTAAGAGTTAATGATATTTTGGAATTTTTTGTGTTCTTTGACATGTGATGTACATGTTCTGTGTGATTAAATAAATCCAAAGGGGAAAAATAGAGAAAAAAATGACTTTACCTCTGCAGCGTCCTCATCAGGCCATACGTTCACATTTTATTTATTCTTTTTTTTTTTATTTGTTGTATTTTCTTTTCTTTTTTTTCTTTTTCACCTTTAGCTTCCTGGTCTTCATCCATTTCTTCTTCTGACTTTTTCTTGAAGCTTTTTGTTCTCATGGAGGTAAACCTGCTCTCCTCCTCTAATATACACTTCTGATCAAAATCTTAAGAACGGGGGAAACATTAGAACTATTTGCATTTCGCGCTGGTGGATCATAACCAGGTTGTAAGTGGATCTTCAAAATGCAAAAAGAAGAAACTAACTTCACAGACAGCCCGTTGGATCTTCTGGCTCAGCTCTTTTGGACCATCCTACGTGTTCCACTGATCTTCAAATCCCATTAACAACATTTAGAGATGGATGACAAGGGAAGTTTACAAAAATGGATGTCAGTTCCAGACCATGGATACCCTTCGTGAAGGGTATCCTTCACCACAGGAGCAGCCTCCTGGAAACACTCGCATCAAGCATGCCTAAACGAATTTTTGAAGTGATGAACAAGAACAGTGAGGCTACTCACTACTGAGTCCTTTTTTGATACTTTTAGTTCTGTTTCTGGTTTCTTTTGGGTTTTGGTCTTAAACTTTTAATCAGCTGATGAACAGCCTGTTTGAGTTTAAATGCAGTTTTCAATAAATTGCCAACTCTCTATTCTTTTGTCTCTTGCTCCTGTTTCTTCTTTTTGCATTTTGAAGTTCTACTTACAACCTGGTTATGATCCACCAGCACGAAATGTGAATGCTTGTAATTTTTTCCTCTAGTCTTAAGATTTTGATCAGAGTGTATTTATCTTATCCTTCCATAAAACTGTGCCTCACCCTTCACCCTATACTCAGAAGCTCAGGACAAGAAAAGATGATGATCTGATGATTCATCTCAGCAGAGAAAAGACCAAGCAGCATCCAGCAGAACTAAAAGTGAAGATACAAATTGAATCTCCTGGAGGAAATCAAGAAGTGAATGAACAGCGGGAGATTCAATGGGCCTTAAAGAGAATGTCTTTGCATTCTGAATTTTGTCAGATTTGTGAGGTCCATGTTCTTCATGAAGCCCAGGACACATAAGGGAAAGGTTCAGCCTTTTGACTTGGGTGTTACCTCTGGTAGCAGGGTGCTGTCGTTCTGCAGCAGCAGCAGGAAGAGCTCGTCTTCATTCAGCTCGTGCAGAGAACAGTCTCTCAGTATGCTGTGGTTGTGATCAGACTGGACGTTGTGGGAGAACTTACACGGTTTCCTGTGAGGCACAACATGGTTAATAATGATTTTGAAGTTAAACCTGAAACCACATTAGCATCCAGCTCTGCTGCTGCCCCCCTGAAAGGTGTTTGAAACTTCAGAGGAGGGGGTTTCATATACATTATTATTATCATACTTTTATATGTTTTAAATACAGAACATTAAATCTACACTTACTGATAGAAAGGTTGCATTTGGATTAAATCGAAAATACAATGGGGAGAAAAACTTTGTTAAAGTGAACATTTTGTGAGTTCAGGGGGCGCTGGTGAGCAGTATCATGTGAAGACGTGTCTCTACTGGGCTCCTGGCTAGGGTGAACTTTTAATGAATATTTCAACACTTTTGATCAATTTCAGATAAACTGGGCTGAATATACTGTATACCAGACTAAAATGCTTAGGCACCGGAATTTTGACTTTATATTTTCTCAGCGACTTTTCTGAAGGTGCCATGAGCAGAAATAAATCCAGTAAAGAGCAGGCTGCTAAAGCCTCCCGCTCAATTAAGGCCTCTGAGGGGGAACCGACCGATTTGCCTGAGGTGATGGCTGCTATTGTGAACAGTGAAAGCAGGATATTGGCACATATAGATTTAAAGATGAAAGATTTGGATGCAAAAATGGACTATCGTACAGGATAGGGCAAGGCAAGAGACCCGTTTAGGAGACCTAGAGGATGGCCTAAATACATATTCGGATAAGATGGTTGGCATTGAAGGGGACGTTAGCCAGCTAAAATCAGAAGTTGCCACACTGAGCCTGAAGTTGGAAGACCTGGAGGGGCGACAACATTGCTGTAATATACGAATCACTGGTATAAAGGAAGGGCTGGAGAACAGTGAAGGCCAGAGGCCCGCGGAGACCGTTGCT
Source organism: Pholidichthys leucotaenia (assembly GCA_020510985.1). Taxonomy (NCBI): domain Eukaryota; kingdom Metazoa; phylum Chordata; class Actinopteri; order Cichliformes; family Pholidichthyidae; genus Pholidichthys; species Pholidichthys leucotaenia. The sequence goes on along the minus strand of CM035845.1, from coordinate 211,519,971 downwards.
AGGACTCTACAGGAGCTATTGAAACTTGACTTCACCCCGACGTTGGATCGGGCCCATCACAGCCTACGCCCTTCACCTAAGGAGGGAGAACCCCCTAGAGTGATTGTGGCAAAATTCCATTATCTTCAGGAGAGAGAGGAGGCCTTCCGTAAAGCATCACGTTTGGCTCCGCTTAACCTCCAAGGTAGGAGAGTGAGCATTTTCCCGGATTATACGGTTGCCGTGGCGAAGAAGAGAGCGGCCTTCTCTGAAGCCAAGCGGCTCCTTTGGGGCTGCCAAGGCGTCAAGTACGGGCTCCTCTTCCCGGCGGTTCTCCGCATTACTCTACCATCCGGGTTGGATAAACGCTTCGAAGACCCATCTGCAGCGATGGATTATATCAGGGAAAACCTGCAGCCATAAAACAAGACACCACGGAAATATTAAAGAAAAACGTGAAGTGCTGATAGTGGTTAATGGATATTGGCTGCTAACAGGCGCAGATGGCTAAAAGACAGTGACTAGTACGGTTCTCCAGATGGAACGGTGACTAACAAACAATCAATGATCTCACCTAGTAGTCTTTCCTATCTTTTATAATGTGCCCCTCTTTTGGTAATGCTGTTTAAAATTCCTTGCATCTAAAAAATTGTCATATTTTCTCAGTTAAATTAGTTAATTTTGTGTTAATTTTGTTTTGTTTCTCTAAAAAAATTTGTTTTAATATATTTTTTCTCTTTTTCCTCCCACCCTTTCTTTTTTCTTACACAATTTTAAAAATATGGTATTTCTTTTTTTTTGTAAATTTGAACTTTCTTTTTTATAAGTTTCTTATAAGTACAGTTTTTTTTTTTTGTTTACTGTTGTGTGCGTAGTAGCGTGTATACAGGTATTTGAGTTTGCAAATGTGTGTATGCGTCTTTATGCACATGTATAGCCATGCAGAAGAATATACAGTAAGTATTATATTATGTGTGTGTATGTACAGTGTACGTATATATATATATATATATATATATATATATATATATATATATATATATATATATATATATATATATATATGTGTGTGTGTGTGTGTGTGTGTGTGTGTGTGTGTGTGTGTGTGTGTGTGTGTGTGTGTATACATATTTTATTTTTTTTTTGATGGGTGTAAGCATAAGAGTGTGTGGCTAAAATGAATAAGATTACTTAGGTGGCTGGACTAGTGATCTGCTGTTTCAACTTAAAGAATGCAGAGGAGGGAAGGGGAAGTAGAGAAAGGAAGGGGGAAAAGAAAGAAAAAATCGAACTTGTCACGCCTGAGCACTGATTGCTATCCGCGCTCAGGTTGTCCAGTTTCGCTCCAGCTCCATCCTATTCCGGGCCTGGTCTTACGGCCTCCTCCGAGGCTCGTAGCTTTGACAGCATCTCAGATTTCCGGCTGTCAAGCCCAGCTGCTCCGGGACATCTGTCTGTTATTATTATCAATTACCTTCTCCGCTCCTGATTGGGTTCTGTCCCTCATTTAAGGGAGCAGCTGAGAATCACTCCTTGCTGCGACCTAAACAGAGGAAAGACGTACATCGTGTTTCCACGACTGGAGTTCCTACGTCCAACTCCAGTTCTCTCGGTGTTTCTGCTCCTCACCCACCTGTAAGTGTTGCCGCTCAGCGTGGGTTTCTTCCTCGCTGCACTTCTTAGCCTCTCACCCTAGTTGGAGTTCTACCTAGTGTATGTGCGTATTTTTGCCCCTCGTGGCTCTTTACTTTGCCATTTGTGTGTATTGTTCCTTTGTTAATAAAGTTACGCAAACTCACTGGTCGCCTATAGCATCTCCTTTATGGCTCGCGAGAGCCATTCCTGACAGTAGGTCGCAGCCAGACTGAGACGCCGGAGACCGTGAGTTTTGCAAATTTGGACTTGTTGTCTTTCACCCTTCTTCTGGGTACTGGCGAGCTGGAGTATGTCGTCCTTCAGGAGGCGCGTGCGGCGCCCGGGCTACGAACTCACAGAAGCCCTGGACTACGTGGACGGGACGCTTTTCACCGCGGGCCTCTACGACACTCCCAGCGATGTACGCCGGCACCTGGACCTCGCTGAGGATATTATTAACGGCCTTCCTCGCTACTTCCAACATCCCGAAGCAAAGGCGAGGAGGGCAGACATCTCTGCGCTCCGGGAGAAACTCCGTGGGCTTGAGGAAAACCCCAGCAGGAAGCCAAAGACAAGGCACCATCGCTCCTCGCTTCGGGATTCCGCTCCAGCCTCCGATCCAGCCCAGGAGTTCGCACCACCCCGGGGTCACCCTCATGAAGCAGTGACGTCACCCGGGATTCCCCCGGAGAGAATACAGGTGACAGCAATCTGCATTCAGGACCGAGTGGCTGCTGCTCGCTCCGCCGCCCATCCCACTTCAATCATGAAGCACATGACGGCGGCGGTCAGACTGGTAGAGAAGAACCCTGAGCTGCATGATTATTTGGAATACGCTGACCTGCTCGCTTCAGTTTCTGCGCAGGAGCGGCGTTTCCCTGATCTCACATTCACCTCGCCCTCGGCCAGAAGACGTCGCTCCCAACCCTCTCAGACACCTCAGCGAGAACCCCATCCGGATCCACCTCCGGGTAGTCGCACGAACTCAATCTCCCTGCCAGCTGTTGCCTCCGTGTCTCGCCGAAGAGGTAAATCAGCCGTTTACAGGTCATCTCTTCCCGCTGTCCCGTCAGCTTCGGGTTCCCAGTTCGCCTCGGCCGTTTCTCCCCCCTCTTCGACGCTCACTCCAGCTGCTGTGAGGAGCATGAGTCCGTCTCCGGATGCCCCCGGTTCTGATCCAGTGCGAGAGGCTCCTCCTCGTCTTCCCAGGGGGTCCTCCACTTCCATCCAGCGGGGGAAGGGAAGACTCAAGTCCACTGCGGCGGGATCCACCGGTTCTCTGGAAATCAGGGAAGTGTCTTTTCATTCTTTTCCTCTAATTGATGAATTGCCTTGTTTGATTCCTGGAGGTGGAGTTCGGGGTTCACAGTCCCCTGAGCTCTTTCCACCTGCTGCAGACATAAGACATGAACCTGCGCCTTCTGTGTCTCTCCCCCTTGAGTGCTCCCTGGTTCTGGGACCACACCACCGGACGAGGAGGGAGCCTGCAGCCCTGGGAAGACTGATTCCAGCCCCGCAGTCACATCGGGGGCAGAGGAGGAGGTCGGACTGCCACTTGGAACCTGCGCCAACGACAAAGCGTCCCCGGGTCTCCACGGAGGAATGGTTCGGCCCAGCAGAACCCAGATCCCCTGCCACCACGCCGTGCAGGCCTTCGACGGGGACTGCGGCGCCAGGTGACCTTCAGACTGTGGTAACCATCATGCCGGCTGCGGAGCCCGTCGCAGTCGAGTGGGAGCCGGAAGACGAACTCCTGCATACTGAACCTGGATCGTCGAAGTCCTGGACAGCGTCGGAACCCGAGATCAGGCAAGTGCTCAGTATTGTCTTTGTCTTTTCTGTTATTGAGCATTTTTGCCTGTCTCTTGGGGGGGCGAGCCGGGTGCAGCTGTCCTCTGCACCCGAGCTTGTCTCGCCGGGTTCTGGCGCTTCCGGTGATCCTGATCCCGGTTCTTTTTGTTCCTCTGAGCCTTTCCCCAGGGTCACCGGAGATGAATCCGCTCTGGTTGTCGCCACGGAGGTTCTGGTTCGGTGCACGAAGTTCGCCTCTGATGCTGCGCCGGTCCAATTGGGGCCCGCCGGGAGTGCTGTGCCAGTCCGGTTAAAGGCCGGTGAGGGAACTGGAGGATCGTTTTCCCCGGACGTCGGGCTGATTCCGTCCCTTGCCTCCGTCTTCTCTCCTCCGGGTGCTGTTGGGGTTCCCTTCATCTGGGTCACTTTCCTCCTGTCCCGCAGATCTGCCTTTTCCCCCTCGGTGAGGAAGCCGCACCTGAGCTTCTCCCTCTGCTCTCGGTGGTCTGAGGACGCGGGACGACCGCCTGCGGAACCGTCTGGTTGGTTCGATGATCTGGGCGGGCCTCCTGAGATACTGTGTTCCCAAGCCTGGGACTCAAGTAGGCCGCCCGAACTGTGGATGTCGCTCCTGGCCAGGTGGAATCCGGGTCTGGGTCGCCCGCCGGACGAACTGTCATCTCTTGCCCCTCTCCACCTGCTGGCATCCCGGGAAGGATTGACTGTTAGTAGTTTTGTGTTTGGATTGTCCTCCTTTATTTGTTTCTATTCGGAACACTGAAGTTTTTTTTGCAAGTGTTTTCGCTGTGGTATCAGTCCAGCTAAATTTTCTTTGGAAGAACTATTTCCTATGTCCTATTTTGCCCATAGGACGGACAGTATTTATTCTAATCTAAGTTGGCCCTTAAAGTAGTATTTTTGCTTCATGTTGCCTGGCCTCATTCTGAGTAATTTAACTTATCTGCATTCATACCCTCCTCCAGACTGAATTATGACGTCTGTAGTGCCGATGTGATGTGATTAAGGAACTGATTTTTTTTTTTTTATTCGTATGTCAATTCGCAATACTAGGCTCAATTTCTTGGTTACTCCCAGATTACTTGATAAGTTGATCAAGTTTGCGGACGACACCACCCTCATCGGGCTCATCTCCAACGGCAACGAGTCCGCCTACAGGAGAGAGGTGGCCCAGCTGGCGTCCTGGTGCAGCAATAACAACCTGCAGCTGAACGCTCTGAAGACAGTGGAGATGATTGTAGACTTCAGGAAAGTCACTACTCCACTGCCCCCCCTCACTCTCTCAGGCTCTCCCATCACCACTGCTGACTCCTTCCGCTTCCTAGGCACTACCATCACCAGGGACCTCAAATAGGAGCCGACCATCAGCTCACTCATCAAAAAAGCCCAGCAGAGGATGTTCTTCCTGCGGCAGCTGAGGAAGCTCAAGCTACCCACCAAGATGTTAGTGCAGTTCTACACAGCCATCATCGAGTCCATCCTCACCACCTCCATAACCGTGTGGTACGCAGGAGCCACTGCCAGGGACAGACTAAGGCTGCAGCGCGTTGTGCGCACTGCTGAGAAGGTGATCAGCTGCAAGCTCCCATCTCTCCTGGATCTGTACATCTCCAGGACCCGGAGGCGTGCTGGCCGGATCATAGCCGATCCCTCACACCCTGGTCACGTACTGTTTGCCCCCCTCCCCTCTGGTAGAAGACTTCGGTCCATCCAGACTAAAACCTCCCGTCACATGAACAGCTTCTTCCCCTCTGCCATCAGACTGCTGAACACTAAGTGACTTATTGACTCTCGTGCACCATGTACAGCAGCTCAACCAGACTCATGTCAATCATCACTGTTTTCTTCCTGCATTACCGACTGCACTATATAGTTCTCCACAGTATCTGCTGCTGGCTAATATATTTTAACTGTTGACCAGTATCACTTAATCTTATCCTACACTTTATTACATGTATAGTTTATTTCTTTTATCTTATCATGTTTAATGTTGCAGCATTGTACCGAGACAAATTCCTAGTTTGTGTACTACATGAACAATGGCAATAAACCTGATTCTGATTCTGATTCTGATTCTGAGATTGTTTTTTTCAGTGTACTGATCTGTCTTGGCCGGGTTTGCATGAGTGGGAACCTACTTTAACCTTATGTTTACAGGATTAATTTGTTTTCTATGACCTTCGGGACATAAATTTTGTCTTGCCCTCACCCTGAGTTCATTGTGGTTTTTCCCTTTTGCCCTGCCCTCTGTGGTTATTTGTATCAACCGTTTGGTCATTGCAGAAGAGGGAGCGATGGTTATTTTTGTTTAAGATTGTCTATGTGGCATACTTTACTATGTTCTGAGTTAGGCCTCCAGGTTCACCTTTTTTTTTTTCTCTGCTGATTGGAAGGATCTGTCTGCCTACTCTGTACTACTGAATTTTTTTTTTTCTTTTCCCTTTTCTCAGTGTTATATGGTCTTGAGTATGTCTGTATTTTGTGGCCTGTCGGGCAGCATGTTTATTATGTCGTTTATTCCATTGTACCTGGGTTTCTCCCTATGTTTTTTTTTTTTCTTCTCTTCCCCTATCTCATTTCTCTCCCCCCTGGCCGGTTCCCCCACCACCCTCCCTGGGTCGGCCCTGGTGGCCTTCTGTTTGAGGGAGGGGGAGGCCCGCACCGGGAGGCGCGGCTCGGGGGGGGGGGGGGAGTACTGTCACGCCTGAGCGCTGATTGCTATCCGCGCTCAGGTTGTCCAGTTTCGCTCCAGCTCCATCCCATTCCGGGCCTGGTCTTACGACCTCCTCTGAGGCTCGTAGCTTTGACAGCATCTCAGATTTCCGGCTGTCAAGCCCAGCTGCTCCGGGACAGCTGTCTGTTATTATTATCAATTACCTTCTCCGCTCCTGATTGGGTTCTGTCCCTCATTTAAGGGAGCAGCTGAGAATCACTCCTCGCTGCGACCTAAACAGAGGAAAGACGTACATCGTGTTTCCACGACTGGAGTTCCTACGTCCAACTCCACTTCCCTCGGTGTTTCTGCTCCTCACCCACCTGTAAGTGTTACCGCTCAGCGTGGGTTTCTTCCTCGCTGCACTTCTTAGCCTCTCACCCTAGTTGGAGTTCTACCTAGTGTATGTGTGTATTTTTGCCCCTCGTGGCTCTTTACTTTGCCATTTGTGTGTATTGTTCCTTTGTTAATTAAGTTATGCAAACTCACTGGTCGCCTATAGCATCTCCTTTATGGCTCGCGAGAGCCATTCATGACAGAACTAAATGAAGACAAAGAACGGATTAACCCCAAAGTGCTTCAGGATTGAGTTGTTTTCCCCTCCCCCCCTTTTTTTTAGATATTATTGTAGATGATTTAATTTAACTTTATCCACCATCAGAGAGCCAGGCCGAAATTGATAATCCAAGGATTGAAATTTAAAATGTTCCATATTCCAAGTGTAACATTTTTTTTCCTGTTTTCCTATCATTTCTATCTGTGGACTGTCTACCCTAGCCAAGGCCCGCTAGGAGAGTTTTTTTTTCTTTTTTTTGTGTGCATTGACTGTGTCATATCAGCAAAGGGAAATGCGATCCTGAAGGATTTGTTGGATCGGCATGGGGTCTCAAGGCTTTGTTTTTTATTTGTTATTTTTTTTGTTTGTAGTTAAGAGACAGGATCACTTGCTTTTCTTTCTTTGTGTTTTGATAAAGGTTTAATGTCTGACACTCATACTCTAAGCTCTCTTCGTTTCCTGAGTTTGAATGTGAAAGGAATTCATAATCCTGTGAAACGTAATAGGGTTCTGGGACATTTAAAATCTCTTGGTTCTGATATCATGTTTCTACAGGAAACGCACCTTCTATCGACCGAACATGTGAGACTAAAAAAAGCCTGGATCGGACAGATTTTTAGTTCGAGATATGAGAGCAGAGCACGGGGCACAGCCATTCTGATCAAGAAGGGTGTTCCATTTATCTCTTCATCAACCATCTCTGACCCTCGTGGAAGGTATGTAGTGGTCATGGGCAATATATTTGGTACACGAGTGGTTTTAGCAAATATCTATGGGCCAAACTGGGATGATCCCTTTTTCTTCAGTAATTTTATAACAACCCTCCCTGATCTTAATGACTATCTATTGATACTGGGGGGAGACTTTAACTGTGTATTATACCCTTTTTTAGATAGGTCCAATCCAAGACCCAACAGTAAAATTTCAAGGGCAGGTAGTGTCATCCAGTCGTTTATGGACTCATATCCTCTTTCTGACCCCTGGAGGAAAAATAATCCAACTACATAACAATTCTCTTTTTTGTCCCCTGTACATCATTCTTACCCTAGAATCGATCCAATCATAGCCCTGTACAATTGGATATGAGCTTCCCAGATTGCCCCAGACCCCAACGCACCTGACGGTTTGACCCTCTCCTGCTTTCTGAGGACTCCTTCAAAAACTTCCTTTCACAACAAATCGTAGATTTTATGGAGCTCAACCAAACTCCTGATGTCCAATTATCTGTGATTTGGGAAGCACTCAAAGCTTGTCTCAGAGGCCAAATAATCTCATATACCGCATATGAGAGAAAAAAACAAACAACGTATGAAAGAACTATCTCAGAATATAGCAGAAACAGATCACCTATATGCTGTTTCTCCTACCCCTGAATTATATAAAAAAAGGAACTTTTAAAAACAGAATTCGATAATGTCTATTAAACATACAGAGAGATTGTTTTTCAAATCTAAACAGACTTTTTGCAAACATGGAGAGAAAGCGGGGAAATTATTGGTGCACCAGATTAGACTATCTGCAGCTGCCAACACCATTTTTAAAATCTGCACATCATTAGGAACAGAAACTGCCAACCCAGACGATATAAATGACCAATTTAAACAATTTTATATTAGTCTCTACTCGCCTGAAACCTCCAGAGATTTTTTACATGTTTCCGAATTTCTAGATGGTCTGATTATTCCAAAGACTACACCAGAGGACGCCATACAAATGGATAGAGAAATATCAACTGCAGAAATGTTGCAAGCAATAAGATCTATGCAGAGTAATAAAGCCCCAGGCCCTGATGGCTTCTCTATTGAATTTTGTAAAGAATTTGCACTCAAGTTGGCTCCAATTCTTAAACAATTATACACAGATATTTTTCTTCAACAGAAACTACCCCAGACCAAGATGCAGGCAATTATATCGATTTTGCTTAAAAAAGATACAAAAACCCCTTGCTATGTGGCTCATATCATCGATAAGTTTGTTAAATTGTGACTATAAAATCCTTACAAAAATTCTGACCACTCGTATTGAGACAGTTATAGCATCAATTGTGAACAATGACCAAGCTGGTTTTATACCCGGCCGGCAATCTTTTTATGACATGCGTTGTCTTCTGAATATAATGTATATACCACATCCATCCGAAGAAACAGAAGCAGTGATTTCATTAGATGCCGAAAAGGCATTCGATCGTGTCGAGTGGCAATACTTATTCGCTGTTTTAGAAAGCTTTGGTTTTGGCCCATCATTTCAAGCTTGGATCAGAATATTACATGACTCTCTCATGGCAGCAGTCCGGACGAATACCACACTCTCTGATTATTTTGGGCTTTACAAGGGCTGCAGACAGGGCTGCAGCCTCTCTCCTTACCTATTTAACTTGGCGATTGAACCGCTGGCCATAGCTATTAAAAAAGAAGACGGGGTGAGAGGCATTTCACGGGGCAGTAAATTTTACAAGGTATCGCTGTATGCCGACGATCTGCTAGTGTATGTATCTGTAGGAGCAGGGCACTGAACATTGTCAAGGACCGTTCTCACCCTCTGTATAAACACTTTGAACTTCTTCCATCTGGTAAACGATTCCGGAGCATCAGAGGCAGAACCACCAGACTGATCAACAGCTTCCTCCCACAAGCTGTCAGGATGCTGAACAGCTGACCCGGATTCTCACATACACACTACTGCACCTATGGACATTTTGTATATTATAGTTAGTTATTGTTTTTCCCCAAGTATGTCTCAGGGATGTGTGAATGGATGGGGGGGTGGGGGTGGGGTGGGGGGTGGAGCTATGTGGGAGTGTGTCTTAATCATGCTGCTTCTTATATGGATGCCGAGAGAAACGCAATTTCATCTTGCCTGCACTACAGTTGTATGTACAGCAATATGACAATAAAGTTTGATTTGATCTAACCCAGAAGGAACCATACCAAAATTATTATGTATCTTAGATAATTTTGGTTATCTCTCAGGCTATAAAATTAACCTCTTGCACTCCAGGATACCGCGGGCGGTCACGTCTCTGCGTCCTAGCGCACCCTCGCGCGCACTAGGACGCACACTGTGCGTCCTAGAGCGCACTGAAAAAAAAAAAAAAGCTGCATTTCCGTTCTTCCACTACAGACACAGCCGCGAACAGAAAGCCAAAGGAGTGCTTTGATTGGTTTAGATTTGATTGACCTCTCATTCGACTAATAAGAGTCTTGAATTGGGTTTCTGAAACCTTGAAGAACCAATGACTGAAAACCTAGCAAGAAGGACCCGCCTACCAACGACTGCGAATACAGCCAGCCAATTGAAGCAGAGAAGTTCGACGATTGAAAGCGTGTGGGAGTCCTGTGCGTAAAATCTGTTTTGTGTAAGCCGCTGGGCTACTACTGTTCTTATTTGTTTTGAAAAATCATTCGCCAAAACCGCAATCATGGAAGCGCAAAACCGCAATAATGGAATCATGGTTTGACCGGGTCGCGTGACCAGAACCACGAGTCGTAACAAGAGGACCAGCGTCATGTTCGTCTGACAATAAGGAAGAGATGTTCGCCAGCGACACTGCTGTTGTGGACAGGTAAGTGTTATAAGCTAAATTATTCTTTATCCCTGAAAATTGTAATCAAAATGACTTTTGACTGATCGGTAAATTACAACTGTGCGTCATCGCCACATGATGGACCGCGGTGCACGGACTCGTGAACGGTCCCCCCCTCCCCACCCCCCCCCGCTACTCCTCTGTAGCGGATTGCAGATATATTGCAGATATTTTAGTAAAACTGTGCGTAGTAGACCGCGGTGTGCGCCGCGGTCCATCATGTGGCGATGGACGATGTCCGTCCTCTGTAGCGGGTGGGGGGGAGTTGTTATCCTCTACATTACAGATATTTTAGTGTAATTTTTAGTGCACTGTAGGTTATTTTTTCTTGTAAAAAAAAAAAGTCACACATTTTTTACATGGCATGCTTCTTTGTGTGTGGGGGTTGTTTGTTCATTCATTCATTCATGAATGAATAAACACCCCCCCCCCCCCACACACACACAGCCCTGAGTGTCACCTTTCATTAGAGCCCAAGATCAAGCTTCTATATTGAATCATTCAAAAGTTATAGACGTTTTTCCAAACTGTGCCATTTGGCACAATTTGGCACAGTTCAAAAACGCCTGGGAACAACCTGACAAAAAAGCTGTGTAATATATTCATTTTTGTGGTATTGTTACAAAATTTTGACCTCAGCTGGATAACACTTGGTTCTACATTTCTGTTGCATTTTCCAGCCCGGATCTGACAGCTGTGCGTTATTTGCAAGCATTTGTATCCAAAAAAACACCCAGGCGAACTTTATTTTCTTCAAGTTCAGTATGTTTAGATGACTGTTACTCAGTGGCAGGAGCACTTAGAGAGATTATGACTGTTTTGCCAAAAAATTCAAAGTGTTTTCTTTTAAATGAGACCAACCCCATGAAGATGCTGCAAAGGGTTGAAGAACAGCTTTTGATTTACTTTGGGTATGTTATTTTCAGGCGTTTTTAGGGAAATTGACCAGAGTGCAAGGGGTTAATTACTCTAAGAGTTATTTCCTATTAATGATGTAGATGGTGACTACTCTGGATTTCCTTTTAAATTAGAAAAGAATATATTCACATATCTAGGCATTAAAATTACTCGTTCAATAGGTGGATTGTATAATCATAATTTTAGAAAATTAACTGAACGGACAGCTCAAGACATTAAAAAATGGTCAAACTTACCCATTTCATTAGCAGGCCGGATAAATATAGTAAAAATGACAATTCTGCCTAGATTTTTATATATATTCCAAATGATCCCCATATTTACCTCCGCCAGGCCGAAAGGCCAGGAGGAGGTAATGTTTTTGCCGGGGTTTGTCTGTGTGTTTGTCTGTGTGTTTGTCTGTTTGTCTGTTGGTTAGCAAGATAACTCAAAAACTTTTGGACGGATTTCAATGAAACTTTCAGGCGTTGTTGGAAATGGTACAAGGAAGAACTGATTAAATTTTGGGGATGATCCGCATCACCGTCTGCATACAGGAATTTTTTAAAGCATTTTTCCACACTGTGACATACGGCCATTTTCAACATGTGCGCAGGCGCAATGGAGGGCGCTGGGCGTCGTGTCTGACCAACACAAACTCCGCCTTCTTCAACGTTTTAGCCACAAAAGCACGCGGAAAACACTGCTGGCCTGGGCCCGCCAGCGTGCCTGTTTTTGCGCCACGCTGCAAAACCTGACACGGCCACCTGTCCGCTGCCCGATTATTTGCCACAAATTCCCCGCCCAGCTATAGGCGCTGCGTAAAAACGACCTCTCTGCCGGGGAAGATTCTAAATTCTGTTTTGCCGCGGAGCGCAACCCCAATATAATATAAAACCCACGGCAACCTGTCTAACCAATCTGCATCCGTCAGTGGAGGAGATGGACACACCAACACTTCAGTTTATTACCTCCGCCAAGGAGGCAATGCTTTTACAACCGTAAAACGGGGCTATAAGGGACGGCGGGGTAATATGGGACACTTTTCTAAATGTAATTCTGCTTTTTTAATTTTGCTTCCGCCTACCTTTGATGAAGGATTCATGGATATTTGACAATAACAACACAACTCAGCGTCCTGCTCAAAATAAAAAAAGCAGAATTACATTTAAAACATTTCCCAGAAAAGTGTCCCTTATTAACCCGCCGTCCCTTATAGCCCCATTTTACACTACTGAACCACTAATCCTATCACTATCACATTGATTGTCATTCATTAATTGTCTGTTTATTGCACTGTCCATGTCAAATAAACAAATAATCACTGTGAATCCAATTGCTAGTCATATCTTTTCATGCTCAGGGAATCTGAAAACGTACACACAAACACTGTATGGGGGGAACTGTGCCGCTTGGCGGAGGTCTGCGCTCTCCGAGTGCTTTTCTAGTTATATCTAAAACAGCTTTCCAACAACTAGACCGGCTGATTTCATCATTTATTTGGAACAGTTCCAATCCTAGGATGAAAAGGAAATACTTGGAGGTACCAAAGGAGGCAGGAAGTTTGGGCCTACCTAACTTTATTTTTTATTATTGGGCAGCAAATATGGTAAAATTTTTACATTGGATTGATACACATAAGAATAAGGAGGGCCTGAGTTGGGCTGAGATGGAGCTTCTGTCCAACCTGTTACCCATCTTATCCTCACCGTTGCCATATACTTGTCGCATACAGGTATTGAATCCGGTGGGTAGATCCTCTCTAAAAATATGGCTCCAGTTCAGAAGGCACTTTAAGTTAGTTCAGGCTAGCACGCTCTGCCCAATAGCAAATAATCAGTTTTTCACACCCTCTGTGCTTGATGATGCTTTTCGCCTTTGGCGTAGACAGGGATTAGTTTTTTTTTAAAGGATTTATTCCTGGGAAACACTTTTTCTTCTTTAAATATGCTTACAAAAGATTACGACATACCTAGATCCCACTTTTTTAGATATCTTCAAATTTGTAGTTTTGTAAAAAAAAAGTGTTTCCCTCTTTTCCTTTGTTGATATCGACAAATCAACTAGATGAAATCTTTGACTTAGATCCCTGCGCCAAGAAACGTATCTTTACGATTTATGGGACATTACAAAATTTAGTCGTGATATCATGCGATAAAACAAAAGCAGAATGGGGAAAAAGACTTAGGGATAAAATTCTCTGAAAGGCAGTGGCGTGAAAGTCTGATACGCATACATACCTCTTCTTTGTGTGTCCACCACGGGCTTATTCAATTCAAGGTGCTCCATCGTTTCCACTATTCAAGGGATAAGCTTGCTAAGATTTTACCTACTATTGACCCTAGCTGCCCAAGATGTAGTCATGCCCCAGCCTCGGTAGGACACATGTTTTGGCTGTGCCCCACTCTCACAAACTTTTGGGGATCTATATTTGAGGTCTTTTCATATATTTGCAAACAAGAAATAATTCCCAGTTTCCACATAGCTATTTTTGGCATAATACCCCCAGATTGCAATCTCACAACTTATCAAGGTAATGCTCTGGCATTTGCTTCTTTACTTGCCCACAGGCTTATTCTTTTCCAGTGGAAGTCAAATAACGCCCCATCTTTCTCGCATTGGCTAAAGGAGGTGCTTTCCTTTCTACCACTAGAAAAACTCAGATATAATGTTTGTAGAACCTGTAGGAACTTTGCCTTGACCTGGAGTCCCTTTATAGATTATATTGAGGGCTTTTCTTTTTGTTGAAAACTATGTAATAAAATAATAATAATAATAATAATAATAATAATAATAATAATAATAATAATAATAATAATAATAATAATAATAATAATAATAATTAACAAATGTTTGGTTGGAAAATCTTAAGGTGATTATAAATGTGTGTCGGTCTGGGATAAGCTAAAACATAGCAGGGCGACCATGTCTCTTCCCCCCCCTTTTTTTTTTCCTTTTTTTTAGCCTTGAGGAATTGGGAGGGAGGGGTCTTCTGTACATATGTATGTTTTCTTTTTTGTATATGTTTTAAAAAAGGAGAAAATAAAGTTTCTATAGAAACATTTCTATTTATTAGAAAAAAGTGAATATTTTGTCAATTCTGAGCTGATTAAACATTTCAATGGTTATCACATTTAAAGTAACAACCTCATATTTACTTATTCACATCATTTATTAATAAAATGTATTCGTTACTTTTGACATGTATTATATTCCAAACTTTGCTGTTTTGCTACCAATCAGGCCTGTATGGTAGAGTGGCCAGATGGAAGCCACTCCTTAGTAAAAGGCACATGGCAGCCAGCCTGGAGTTTTCCAAAAGGCACCTGAAGGACTCTCAGACCATGAGAAACAAAATTCTCTGGTCTGATGAGACAAAGATTGAACTCTTTGGCATGAATGCCAGGCGTCATGTTTGGAGGAAACCAGGCACTGCTCATCACCATGACAATACCATCCCTACAGTGAAGCAGGGTGGTGGCAGCATCATGCTGTGGGGATGTTTTTCAGTGGCAAAAACTGGGAGACTAGTCAGGATAAAGGGAAAGATGAATGCAGCAATGTACAGAGCCATCCTGGATAAAAACCTGCTCCAGAGTACTCCTGACCTCAGACTGGGGTGACTGTTCATCTTTCAGCAGGACACCAACCCTAAGCACACAGCCAAAATATCAAAGGAGTGGCTTCAGGACAACTCTGTGAATGTCCTCGAGTGACCCAGTCAGAGCCCAGACTTGAATCCAATTGAACATCTCTGCAGAGATCTTAAAATGGCTGTGCACCGATGCTTCCCATCCAACCTGATGAAGCTTGGGAGGTGCTGCTAAGAGGAATGGGCAAAACTGCCCAAAGATAGGTGTGCCAAGCTTGTGGCATCATATTCAAAAAGACTTGAGGCTGTAATTGCTGCCAAAGGTGCATCAACAAAGTACTGAGCAAAGGCTGTGAATACTTATGTACATGTGATTTCTTAGTTTTTTATTTTTAATAAATTTGCAAAAATCTCAAAACTTTTTTCACGTTGTCATTATGGAGTATTGTGTGTAGAATTTTGAGGAAAAAAATGAATTTAATACCTTTTGGAACAAGGCTGTAACATAAGAAAATGTGGAAAAAGTGAAGTGCTGTGAATACTTTCCGGATGCACTGTATATGTCAGTCTGAGTCTGGTTGTGGTGTCATTTATCGATTTCCCAGGTTAGAGCTGAAGATAGTTTGAGGACAATGGGAAGCATTAAAAAAAGAGGCAGAGCTCAGTGGACAGACTTATTGTCAGTGGCTGGTGGGATGGAGGTTTTTTGTAAAAACAATGAAGAGTTTTAATATTACAAACAAAGACACAAGTTATTATTCAGATATCTGGATTGATCTCTCGCTATCAAGTTTCAAGTTTATTTCACAAATAATATTTGATGCTGATAATAACAAAAACTGTCACTGGTTGTGGGTCATGTGGATGAGAAATGGAAATGGCATACAGGATTTGGTTAGATAACCACATGAAGTGGCCGAGATGATTAAAGGCTACCTATAGAAGAAAAATCAGCGTAAGTTGCTACAGTGTGGGGTTCAACCAGAAGAAACAGAAATGGATGAAGATCTATAGAAGAATGAGGATGACAAGATGTCACTGCAAACTGAAGTTTCAGTAGAAGAAGAAGGCAGAGCTGAAGATCTACAGAAGAATGAGGATGATATAATAAGATGTCACTGCAGACGGAAGTTCTAGCAGAAGAAGAAGGCAGAGCTGAAGATCTACAGAAGAATGTGGATGACAAGATGTCACTGCAGAAGGAAGTTCTAGCAGAAGAAGGCAGAGCTGAAGATCTACAGAAGAATGTGAATGACAAGATGTCACTGCAGACTGAAGTTCCAGGAGAAGAAGGCAGAGCTAAAGATCTACAGAAGAATGAGGATGATAAGATGTCACTGCAGACTGAAGTTCTAACAGAAGAAGGCAGAGGTGAAGATCTACAGAAGAATGTGGATGACAAGATGTCACTGCAGACTGAAATTCGAGCAGAAGAAGAAGGCAGAGCTGAAGATCCACAGATGAATGAAGATGACAAGATGCCACTTAAGAGTGGAGTTCCTGCAGAAAGTAGAAAAAACAGGAGTCAAACACAATGGAGAAAGTTGCCAGTGACATCAAAGAGGTTTACAACTACATTAAATAGCGAAAAATGGCATAAAATTTTTCCACAGCCTGGTTCATCAAAATTAAGGCAACCATGAATTAACATGTTATACAACAGTTTTTGAAAGAAAAATCCCTGCTGTACCCTTGCCTTCAAGAGCTAGCATCAAAGCTCCATACAGTCGAAAAATTAATAGTCCATATTAAAACATCACTGCAGTTTGTACATTCCCATCCTGTGGTGCTAAATACTACTTCAAAAGGAAAAATAAGCCTGTGGGCAACAGTTGTGTCAAGATATTTGTGCTACAACGAGGAGAAATGGCCCAAAAGAAAAGTGAGAAAAAAATTCAGACCAGCTGCAAGCACAAGAAGAGGGACGATTGCACCCTCCACAAGAGACCACGAGGGACATGGTCGAATGCTTTCTCCAAGTCCACAAAAACACATGTGGACTGGTTGGGCAAACTCCCATGAACAGTCAAGGATTCTCGAATGTAAAGAGCTGGTCCAATGTGCCATGGCCAGGACAAAAACCACATTGCTTCTCTTGAATCTGAAGTTCGACCAGCAGTCGGACTCTCTTCTCCAGTACTCTGGCATAGACCTTCCCAGGGAGGCTGAGAAGTGTGATCCCCCCCTAAGCTGGAAAACACCCTCCGGTCCCCTTTTTTAAAAAGACAAACCACCACCCCGATTTGCCATGCCAAAGGTCTTTGTGCCTGACTTCCATACAACATTGCAGAGGCATGTCAATCATGACAGCCCTACAAGATCCAGGGCCTTGAGGTAATCAGAGAGAATCTTGTCCACCCCCGGGGTCTGGCTACCAAAGAGTTTTTTAACCACTTTGGTCACCTCAATCCCTATGATGGGCAAGTTTTCCTCCTTGTCCTCAAGCCCTGCTTCCTCTATGGATGGCATGTCAGTGGGATTGAGGAGATCCTTGAAGTATTCCTTCCACCACTCAATGATGTCCCCAGTCGAAGTCAGCAGTGCCCCATCCGCACCATACACAGCGTGGACAGGGAGCTGCTTCCCCCTCCTGAGTCGCCGAACAGTTTGCCAGAATCTCTTCGAGGCCGACCGGAAGTCTTGTTCCATGGCCTCACTAAACTCCTCCCACACCCCTGTTTTTGCTTCAACAACCACCCAAGCTGCAGTCTGTTTGGCTTGCCGGTACACCTTAGCTGTTTCAAGAGTTCCACAAGCCAACCCACCTTAATAGGACTCCTTCTTCAGCTTGATGGCCCTCCTCACCACTGGTGTCCACCACTTGGTTTGGGGCATGCCACCATGAGATGCACCAACAACCTTGCGACCACAGCTCAGGGCAGCTGCTTCAACAATGGACATGGTGAACATGGCCCATTCAGACTCCATGTCTCCAGACTCCCTTGGAATGTGGTTGAAGTTCTTCCAGTGGTGGGAACTGAAGACCTTTCGAACAGGGGCCTCAGCCAGAAGTTCCCAGCACACCCTCACTACACGTTTAGGTCTACCGGGTCTGAGTGGCGTCTGCTCCTGCCATCAGATCCAACTCACCATCAGGTGGTGATCAATTGACAGCTCTGCACCTCTCTTTACTTGAGTGTCCACGAGATATGGTCACAGGTCTGATGACACAATAACAAAATTGATCGTCGACCTGCGACCTAGGGCATCCTGGTTCCACGTGCACATATGGACAACCTTATGCTTGAACATGGTGTTCGTTATGGACAAACTGTGGTTGGCACAGAAGTCCAATAACTGAACACCACTCAGGTTTACATTGGGCAGGCCGTTCCTCCCAATCACACCCCTCCAGGTTTCACTGTCATTGCCCACATGTGCACTGAAGAGTCCCCTAGGAGTCTTGGGGTGGGAGTGTGCCACACTGTGTCGGTGAAGGGGATACCTCTGTCTGCTGTGCAGTGGGGTCGCCCTCACCTCAATTTTAATTGCATTTTAGATACTGAGGGCTTGGGGGGATGGGAGCCCCGCTGCTTATTGCAGTGGCTAGTGATGCTCCAACCACCATACCCCCAATTTTAACTGCACTCTGGTAGTTCACACACCTGCACACAATCATATCACGCAACTGACACACACCAATCATGATTCGTGTATAGGGGAGGGGCGGTGGGGGTCTTCCCCCACCCCTGTTGCCCTCCTTCTGCCGGGGGCCTGGGGCCCGTCATGTTGTCAAAATCCCTGGGTGCTGCCGAATGAATAGATGCGAGCAAGAGAGTGAGAGAGTGACTGAATAAGAGAGTAAGCGGAAGTAAGGGAGTGATGAGTGGAGATGGTGATGGTGGGGAGGTTTTGTGTGGCTCTTTGCATGTTGGGTGGCATCTCGGAGCGCCTGTGGTGGTCCACTGACGAGTCGCTTGGGTGGGCGTTGGGGGTGGTGGTTTGCTTCTGTGGCCACGGCCGCCCTGAGGTGAGTTGGCGGGGGGGTGGCTGCTGGCCTCTGCCGACGGTCTCCCCGGCTACTGCCGGGTGCTGTTGTGCATTCATGCTCACTGCATCTGCATTGCGGTCGCCCTAAGAAATGAGGGTGAATGAGTGTGGGTAAGAGCAAGAATGCATGTGAGTAGGATGGAGCGCGAGTGAGAGTGTGTGTATGGGTGAACATGAGTGAGTACGGGTGACTCTGAGGGCGAGTGGGAGCGATATTGAGCAGGTACAAGAGTGGGAGAGAGTGGGTGGGTCCGGGAGTGCGAGTGTGGAATTGTGTGGGGGAGAGGGCGAGCGAGAGTGAGTGTGTGTGTGTGTGGGTGCGTATGAGAGCATGAGAGTGTGAATGCATGAGAATGGGTGTGTGCTGGTTGGGAGGTGCTGGATTGAGGGGGTAGTGCCTCTTGGCTGCGTGGGCTCCCCTGGACGGCGGCGGGGGGGGGGGCTTATTTGGGCATGGGGGCCCCTGGGGTGTGCGGCAGTTGTGCCGGGGTTGGGGCAGGTCTGCTGTGGGGGGTGCCTGGGGGGCTCATGCCGGGGTGGGGGCACTGGCCTCCTGGTGCCTGGGGCTGGCATTGGCCCCTCGGGGGGGAAGGGAGGTCCGGGGGCGTGGGCCCACCACGCTGGCCACCTGGCGGCCCAGCTCCCTCAGCCATCCCTCCTGGGGTGGATGCTTGGCTCTCTTGGGGCTTGATGGCCTCGGATATTTGTGCTCTGTGGGTGTTGGTGGCATTGTCCTGCTTGCTCGGGGTTTCTGGGGGGAGTTGCTGTGACTGGCTGCCCTCTTCCTATGTTTCCTGACAAACCACTCATATGCACACAATTATTTTGTGTGTGCTCTCATACACACGCACACAGATTCACACACACATATGTCTCTCCTTTAACAGGTGTGGATACCAGACTCGTGTTGAGACCTCTTTGGTGGAAGAAGCAGTCTGTCTTTGGTTTGTTTTAGTTGTTGGTTTGTTTGTTTTCTTTGTCTGTTCCTCTCCCTTTTCTTTCCCCCTCCCCACACCTCCTGTCCCCATTCCCCTCCTGTCGGGTCGTTCATGGATAAAATAATTTAAATAAAGTATTAAAAGTTATTACAAGAGGACTTTACAACAATATACACTACATATACTGTATATGTACTGTACAAAGCTCCTTTTGGTAAAGTAAATCTGTTTGGCACAATAAGGGTAGCAAATTTCTGTTCTGCTCACCTAGCTGCCTGACAGGACAAGGGGGAAAAAAAGGAAGAGTCCCCTCATAGGACAATGGAGTCTCCAGGAGAAGCACTCTCCAGCACCCCAGTCAGAGACTTCAAAAAGGGTGGGTACTCTGAACCATCACCTGGTGCATAGGCACAAATGACGGTTAGGGCCCGTTTCCCAACTCGAAGGTGCAGGGAAACTACCCTTTTGTCCACCGGGTAGAACTCCAATGTTGAGGCAGCAAGGCAAAGGATATACAGTGGGGCAAAAAAGTATTTAGTCAGCCACCAATTGTGCAAGTTCTACCACTTAAAAGATGAGTGAGGTCTGCAAATTTCATCATAGGTATGCCTCAACTATGAGAGACAAAATGAGAAAAAAAAAAATCCAGAAAATCACATTGAAGGATTTTTAATGAATTAATTGGTAAATTCCTCAGTAAAATAAGTATTTGGTCACCTACAAACAAGCAAGATTTCTGGCTCTCACAGACCTGTAACTTCTTCTTTAAGAGGCTCCTCTGTCCTCCACTCGTTACCTGTATTAATGGCACCTGTTTGAACTCGTTATCAGTATAAAAGACACCTGTCCACAACCTCGAACAGTCAGACTCCAAACTCCACTATGGCCAAGACCAAAGAGCTGTCAAAGGACACCAGAAACAAAATTGTAGACCTGCACCAGGCTGGGAAGACTGAATCTGCAATAGGTAAGCATCTTGGTGTGAAGAAATCAACTGTGGGAGCAATTATTAGAAAATGGAAGACATACAAGACCACTGATAATCTCCCTCGATCTGGGGCTCCACGCAAGATCTCACCCCGTGTGGTCAAAATTATCACGAGAACGGTGAGCAAAAATCCCAGAACCACAGGGGGGGACCTAGTGAATGACCTGCAGAGAGCTGGGACCAAAGTAACAAAGGCTACATCAGAAACACACTATGCCGCCAGGGACTCAAATCCTGCAGTGCCAGACGTGTCCCCCTGCTTAAGCCAGTACATGTCCAGGCCCATCTGAAGTTTGCTAGAGAGCAATTGGATGATCCAGAAGAGGACTGGGAGAATGTCATATGGTCAGATGAAACCAAAATAGAACTTTTTGGTAAAAACTCAACTTGTCGTGTTTGGAGGAGAAAGAACACCATACCTCCTGTGTAGCATGGGGGTGGAAACATCATACTTTGGGGCTGTTTTTCTGCAAAGGGACAAGGACAACTGATCCGTGTAAAGGAAAGAATGAATGGGGCCATGTATCGTGAGATTTTGAGTGAAAACCTCCTTCCACCAGCAAGGGCATTGAAGATGAAACGTGGCTGGGTCTTTCAGCATGACAATGATCCCAAACACACCGCCCGGGCAACGAAGGAGTGGCTTCGTAAGAATCATTTCAAGGTCCTGTAGTGGCCTAGCCAGTCTCCAGATCTCAACCCCATAGAAAATCTTTGGAGGGAGTTGAAAGTCTGTGTTGCCAAGTGACAGCCCCAAAACATCACTGCTCTAGAGGAGATCTGCATGGAGCAATGGGCCAAAATACCAGCAACAGTGCGTGAAAACCTTGTGAAAACTTACAGAAAACGTTTGACCTCTGTCATTGCCAACAAAGGGTATATAACAAAGTATTGAGATGAACTTTTGTTATTGACCAAATACTTATTTTACCGAGGAATTTACCAATTAATTCATTAAAAATCTATCAATGTGATATTCTGGATTTTTTTTTCTTATTTTGTCTCTCATAGTTGAGGTATACCTATGATGAAAAATGGAGACCTCTCTCATCTTTTAAGTGGGAGAACTTGCATAATTGGTGGCTGACTAAATACTTTTTTACCCCACTGTAAGAATACCCATCCCTGCTGTTGCCTCTCACCCGGGGCAACTCCAGAGTAGGCCAAGCGCCAGCCATTCTTCAGGAAACTGGTTCCAGAACTGACAGAGGATGCAACAGAGGATGTCGGGCCACCATGTACTGACAAAAATCCATACTTCTGCCAAGAGATTATTGACATCCATGGTGAGAACGACCTAGGAATTTTCCCCCTTTAGAGTGGACTGCTGTTGGGGAACTTGCAAAAGTATGCTTTTGACAAAGAAGATGACACTTCTGGCCCATATAAAACAAGGGACACAAACTGTCATGTGGAAAGATGGTTTGGAATTGTTACATAATCCATCCTTTGGTACCAGAGTACTAAAAACTTGGATGGATGGTGTGTGAGGTGATTTTGGTGACACTGCACTTAATACCTGAGAAGCCATTGAATTTTATTTCAAATAAATAATTCCAAAAAATATGAAAAAATGTTTTTTATCCAAACTAAGTGATGTAGTATGACCATCAAATGATGGATGATGTGTGAGGTGATTTTGGTGAAGCTGCACTTGGTTGTTTAGAAGTTTTTAACTATCATTTCTAATAAATATTTCCCTAACCTGATTTTTTTTTTTTTTTTGTCCAACTAACTAACTAACTAACTAACCTGCAGTGTTACTAACAGGAGACCCCTAGTGGCTGGGCAGCATTGAGTGGCACTAACCTTCATGATGCTGAAATTTAATCCTAATAAATATTCCCAAAAGCTATGAACAAAATTCTTTAATCCAAACTACAGTATGTGTTGTAGTCTGACTAGAAGAAGATGGATTGCATGTGAGGTGATTTTGGTGAAGCCACACCATGTAATTTTCAAGTTATTAGATATTTTTTTAAAATAAATATTTCCCCAAACTATGAAAACAAAATTTATGCAAACTAAGCATTTTATTCTTACCAAAACGACACAACTGACCTATGAACTGATTCTGGTGACGTTACACCTTATGATCCTGAGTTTTTTCTTTTTTCCCTCGGGTCCCTGCGCATTCCTATCCCCGACGTCAGCTCGTAGACACCAATGTGCTGGAGCTCAGAGGACGGCTGTTCTTCATGAAAATGAGGTTGTAGCTCGTTGTCCACTTTACCAATGTATTAGATTGGTGTGGTCTGCAAAGTTTGAATCTACTTAAGTTGCGTTTGTCTGTAAACCGAAACTGAGGTGACGCCACCTCATGACGTCAAAACCCTTGCAAAACATTAATACGTACTACTACCGCTACTATTACTACTAATAAGGCAGTAAATATGGATACGGAACCGCACCCACAAATTATTATTATTTTTTTTTTTTGCTACAGATGCGGCTCGAATCTGATTGGCCAGTCCGTTCTATTAATGCCTATTTAAAAGGCAGCAGTCTACATGTACACAAATCTGAGGCATTTATTCATTTCTTTCAAAATTTTAATTAATATCTATTTACTACCTTTTTAACCTTACCCACTCCCAAATCCTAAGGCTAATCTCTTACTTTTAATTCAAAATTCCATTCGATATCAAGTAAAAAAAAATAAAAAATGGTGGAGGCAAAGCGCTGAAAACAGGAAGCGAACCGGCAACTTTCCGATCTCAGGTCTATCTGCTATTGACCTGAACTACAGCAGCTGGAGCTGAAAAGGTTTTTTCGAACTGATCAACTCTTCCGTAGCCATAAACAATTCCTTTACGTCTTTATCAAAGATTCCATTAAGACTAGTGGTTAAATAAATAAAAGTTATGTTACATAGGCGCTCTGGTCTGAGCAAGAATGGGGACGTAAGAATATTATGCTGCTTCGGTTTCTTTTCTGAGTCACAAACGAAACTTAAGTTTCGTTTGTGACTCACATCAGGGTGTATCCGTCTGCGGTCTCGGTTTTGTCCATCAACAATCAAGATCCCTCATAACTCCGTTTTTAAAATTCCTCAAGTTCCCCTTTCTAAACTCATTTGTTTATTTTCCAGTTTTACACAGACGCACCTGTGCGCAGGCGCTCATGGCTCACCTGCCCTTGCCGAACCTGCAGGTCCCGTAGATGAAGAACTTGCAGAGATGCAGGTTCTCACAGCCCGAGCACCGCTCCTCTCGTATGTAGCTCCTGCATAGTCTCAAAGACGTTTGCGCCATCACCGTGCAGCGCTCCGCCCGCAGTCTGCCGCCTCTCTCCGGGCTGGGAACCAGCAGGAAGCGGCGGCAGCGGAGCACCATGGAGCAGAGCTCATCCTCTGTGAGGCTGCAGCTCTGTCCCAACTCCCGGTGCAGCTCCTGCAGCGACATGGAGCCTCCCTTACCGCACAGCAGCCTGGTCGCCTCCAGGACCGATCTGGTGCTCCCCGCCATCACCGGTTGTCTGGAGAGACCAGGGATGGAGGGAGGAGGATAGGAGACAGAGAGGAGGAGGAGGAGGAGGAGACACTGGAGGAGGAGGAGGGGAGGAGAGAGGTGCTGAGGGGGCAAAATGATAATAAACGATTTAAGCTACAGATATTATCAAAATAAATATTTTAATAAAAAGTAAATAAACACGATACTATTACACATATAAATAAGCTTCCAATTAAAAACTGGTAATTAGAATTAAACATGACTGTTTTATAGTATCCTTTGTGATTCACATTATAGGACGCCAACTGAGAAGGAGCACGTGCTAATAACATTTTTGCCACATTTAGCTCTACAAAACATTGGAATGAAAACTCAGATGTGATAAAAATGTTTAGAATTATTCTATTATGAAGTGTTTAGATTAAATAGGCTGCTCAGATAAGTTAAACATTAGAATTTCTCCACAATGTGCTGTGCTCTGAATGTCAACAGCATACATGACAGGATGTAGGAAATTAGTTCCACACACATGCAGCTGATCACTATAACAAAAGGATGTATTCTGCGTACATGTAGGGGAACTCTACTGGGTTATAAAAATTGATTATGAGGTTCAAATGTGGGTTGCGAAGTAAAGAACACAGTGTGAGAGCAATATGGAGCATCTGACAGCAGCCAGCCACTTGAGGACAAAGGGGCATCTCGCGAAGAAGCCAGGATGTGACCAGCTCAACAAGAAGAGGCATTGTTGGAAGTTCCCCCCCCCCCCCCCCCAGACTAGAAGAATATATGTATCACCGTTTTCTCTTGTTCTGGGTCCAGTCTATTCAGATCGTGCTGGGACTGAGACCTCACAGCTGTGAAACTATTCTTTGCATGATTCAGAAAATAAAAGATAAGTATGGAATAGAATTTCTCATGTCATATTTGATTCTCTGATGTATCTAAAATAGTGTTGTGCTAATTGGTCAAAATTCTGAACACTCCTCTAGGAAGAGAAGAATGAACAACTTCAACACAGAGTTGCAGAAAACTTTGAGGTAACTTACCCAGGTAAGCAACTGAACCTGCTTTCTGGAACAGGCCCTAGGTCTGGCTGCCCTGTAATACCACTGTTTGGACTGCAGGGTGAGTCGTGACTATCACAGACCTCAGCAGTGATCTGCCCTGGTGATTTTTTTTTTGGCACAGTGCTTTCACCTAGTGTCGATAGTTGAAATTAATTGAAATCTACAAATGGGTCTCATAAAGGAGTCATTGACTGAAAAAGTGTGTTTTTGTAGGTTTTAACCTTCTGAAAGGTCACATGACTGGGCTGCACGGTGGCACAGTGGTTAGCACTGTGGCAGCACTTTACCCTCGGCCGGGGGATCGCAGGTTCAATCCCTGCCAACAGTGATCTGTGTGGAGTTTGCATGTTCTCCCCATGTTGCGTGGGTTTACTCCGGGATTTCTCCGGTTTCCTCCCACATGCCAAAAAAAAAACAACACATGCAGGTTAGGGATAAGGGGTGCTTTCGCACACAGCGACCAGGAGCTGGTGGCTTGTCACCAGACTGCAAAGCAAATCTACCTAAGGGTACAAAATAAGTAATAAAAAAAATATTAAAACAGTCACTTCTCTTAAACAAAAAAACAAAACATAGAACCTTTATAGTGTTTTTTATTTACTCCAAAAAGTAAAATTGATTGTTTGGGATTTGCCACAGGACATCATTACACCTTGATACAGGCCTGCTGTTCTGTTATTGGCCAGCCTTATCCAGCAAGTCCTGCCGGAGCTGTCTGTCAGCTAACTCCCGAAAGATGCACCTCTATGAGAAAAGTGACTAAAAATTATTTTAACATTTTTTTTTGTTTATAATAACGCAGATATATGTTCATGATAATGTTAGAATTTGAAATGAATTCACAGAAAAGGTAGCCAGTGACCCCTTTAAGAACTTAACTAAATAAAGATAGCATGTATTTTTTCAGGACAGGAGCACACCTTAACCCAGTGTTCAGTTTATTTCAAATACGTGTGGTCCACGTCTGTAACCCATGGAAACACCATTTTGCATAATATGGGAGCTTTTATAGAATAGAATAGAGTAGAATAGGCTTTATTGTCATTGTAGAGTTGTAAAGTACAACAAAATTGTGGGTGCTCCACCTGGCTACTGTGCAGTAAAAGAATGAAAATATAAAAACAGAGATATAAAGCAAACATTTGAATAAAATAGCATACTTTAAGTAGAATGAATAAGAAGTATAAAAAATACACACTTTGGTAGTTGTCAATGGACGGATCAATATACTGAAAAGTGCAGAGTGCAAAAACAGGTTAGAGTATTTTTTTTTATAATTAAAAGGCCCTCAGTTCTATGTATGTAAGAGTTGTGTGTGTGTGTGTGTGTGTGGGGGGGGGGGGCTCTGGCTGTTTGCTGTTCAGATGGTCAAGGGGAAGAAACTGTTTGTCAGTCTGGAGGTATGGGATCTGATTGATCTGAACCGTCGTCCAGAGGGAAGCAGGTCAAACAGGTGGTGGGTGGGATGTGAGGGATCACCAGTGATGGCTTTGGTCTTCCTGAGACAGGAGTATCTGGAGGTGTTCTCTAGGGAGGGCAGAAGGTTGCCGATGATTTTTTTTGGGCTGTGTTGATAACCATCTGCACAGCTTTCCTGTTCTCAGCCGTGGAGCAAGGGTACCACACACCCAGGCAGTAGGTGAGCACGCGCTCCACTGAGCAGTGGTAGGAGGCCAGCAGCAGCTTCTGGTCCAGGTTGTTCTTTCTCAGGACACGGAGGAAGTGCAGCTGCTGCTGGGCTTTCTTCACCAGGGCCTTGGTGTTGACAGACCAGGAGAGGTCAGAGGTGATGTGGGTGCCCAGGAACCTAAAGGTGGTGACAGTTTCCACATGGTCTCCATTTATAAGGATGGGGATGTGGTCCTGTCTGTGCTTCCTGAAGTCCATAATGAGCTCTTTGGTTTTATGGACATTCAGTTTCAAGTTGTTTGCTGAGTACCACATCAACAGATTCTCTACCTCCGCCCTGTATGCCTTCTCATCGTCGTCAATAATGAGCCCAACCAAGGTGGTGTTATCCACACATTTCACGATGGCGGTGGTTGGGTGGGTTGGAATACAGTCAAAGATGTACAGGGGGTACAGAAGAGGGCTTAGCACACAGCCCTAGGGGAAGCCAGTGCTGAGTGACAGTGTGGAGGAGTGGTGGGGACCAAATCTGACTGTTTGTGGGTGGTTTGTGAGAAAGTATTTTTATTCAGGAGCACATGGGGAGGGGGATCTGGAGGTGGTGCAGTTTGTTGATCAAGATGTCCGGGATGATGGTGTTGAATGCTGAGCTATATTCCACAAAGTGCATCCTCACATAGCTCTTTGTGTTCTTCAGGTGGCTCAGTGCTCTGTAGAATGTGGTGGTGACGGCATCTTCCATGGACCGGTTTGCCCTGTAGGCCAACTGGTGGGGGTCGAAGGATGGGGGAAGACAATCCCTAATGTGCTGGGACATGAGTCGCTCAAAACACTTCATGACTGCAGACATGAGTGCTATGGGTCTGTTGTCATTCAGGCTGTCTATTGCAGTCTTTTGGGGGATGGGGATGATGGTGGAGGCCTTGATGCATGTGGGGATGGTAGCATGTGTCAGGGAGCAGTTAAACAGCTTGGTGAAGAAATGAAAATTTGCATCACATTAGGGTATGATGTGAAACATGGTTTACTGTTGGGTGAACCATCTCTGTCAGCTGGATGGAGGAGCAGTCTGAGAACCCATCCCAATGTACAGTGATAGAACTGAGTGTTATGAAGGAAGAATTCATTTGAGAAGAATAGAACTCATGGTGGGCAGGTGACTGCTGCCTCTGTCCCATAAGAGCCAGTGCTAGTACCGGAGCCAGGCTGAGCGCCCGCTTTTCTTGTTTCCACTGCAAAAGCACTGGTGCCTCATTTTTTCAGTGCTGGTACAAAGCTGGTTTGGGCTCCTGGTACAAGTGATGTCACAGTCCAAGGGGTGGGACTACTTTTCCCAGAGTACACTCATGTCTGTAAAATTTGTCATCACGTTATCAGCAGAGGTGGTTACAATTTACATTTACTCTCAAGGACACATGTACTCTAATAAAATTTTATTAAAATTGTACTTTACTGAGTTGTTTTATTGCAGGATACCTTTTACTGTTACATACATTTTTGAAGTGAAAGCTGTACTTTTACTCAAGTAAATATGGTTGTACTTTTAGTTAAATTGGACAGAAACTGTTATAGTCAGGATCTGACCGGAGTGACGGCCCTGCTCCTGCTCTGGCACCAGCACATTTGGTTGGTTTAGTTGTTAAGTTGGTCAGTTTTTTCCAGTTGCTCCACTTATACTTGCTGATGATTAATTGGTCCCATATTACTGGTTCCAGCTACAGTACTGCAGTAGAACCAGTCTTTACTGTACTCACACTGAATCATGGTGGTATTTTCTCACCATGCTCCACTCACCTGTGTCTCACCTCTCTCTCAAGGTGCTGCAGGTGTGTGATTACACAGGTGAAACAGATGAAGATGATCCTGTGGTTCTTTCCAGATTCTCAGTGGACAGACATGCTGCTGTTTGTCATCTCCGTGCTGGCAGTTCAGACTGGTGAGACTTGACCAAGTCCTTTTCCTATCACAGATGATTTTTTTTCCTGATGCTTTCCTGGAATCTGTGTTTATTAGTGTTGGTGCGGCTGGACTAAATCAGCAGATGGCTGCAGGTTGGACATTCACCTTTCACCTACCATTTTATTTTTGGCAGTGGCTATGGACAGGGAACCGTACCCATAGAATTCTTGCTACAGATATGGCTCAAATCTGATTGGCCAATACGCCCTATTAATGTGTATCTTAAAAGCAGCTGGCTAAATGTATAGAAATCTGAGGCATTTATTTGTTTCCAGATTTTAATATCTATTTACTATCTTTTTAACCTTTCCCACTCCCAAATCCTCTTATATTAAACTCTTAAACTGTAACATTTTTAACCTTAGTGACTCCCAAATCCTAACCTCTTAATTTTAATCCTAAAGTTCATCTCATATCAAGCAAAATGGTTTGGGTAAGGTGCCAAAAGCAGGACACAAACCAACCTTTCAATCGCAGGTCCACCATACTATGTATCTAAACCACAGCAGCAGCTGGCTTGGAATTGATCTGAAAAAATTTTTTTTTTTTTGATTGTCAGCTCTTCCGTACCAATAGACATTT
Organism: Pholidichthys leucotaenia; assembly: GCA_020510985.1. NCBI lineage: Eukaryota > Metazoa > Chordata > Actinopteri > Cichliformes > Pholidichthyidae > Pholidichthys > Pholidichthys leucotaenia. The sequence continues at coordinate 211,490,599 of CM035845.1, read as the reverse complement.
CATATAGGGATACAGCTTCCGTATCCATAGCCACTTCCTTCTTTTTAGCAGCCTCTTGAAACTGAAAGATTCTTTGGGGGGGGGGGGACTCTATCGCTGAGGGAAGAAATTTTGCTGATTGTTTAAACTGCCCCCACCCCCCAAAAAAAGTTCAAGTTTGTGAGTGGTAATGTGTTGTCTTAATAGTGTTGCCATAACCACATTTTTAAAACCCTGAATGGATGTGATGCACACCTTTATATTGAGCTTGCTTTGTAGTTCATGTCATTCAGGTTATTCAAATATCAGTGCTGTTTGCTTGGCACCTATTCCACCTTGCAGGCATGTTGGACCCACCCTCCCTGTCGCAACACTGTACACCTTCTCTGTTATGACAAGGTTGATGTTGTGGAGCGTGTAAATAACGAGGCGGATTTGACTCAGACATTTTATTACACGTCTCACACAAGAAACATAGAATGAATACTCAGCAGAGACTCTCCTCTTAAAAAGCATGGCATTCTTCTAGAAGCTTTTAACACACAAAAGGTCACATTGCATTCACCTCCTTAATCCTTTAACATCCTTCTAGAAGTTTCTGACACACAAAAGATCACACTGCATTCATCCTTCACACCTCCCTGTTATCTCCCAGGGAAACTCTGCTCTTTGTTCTTGACTAAGATGTGTAGCATCATCTCACTTTGGCTCAGCAATAATTATTCTTCTGCTTAAAGACATTTTGTTTCATCCAGGAATAACACAAAGAAATGGATTTTCTTCCCTCAGGCCACAGTTGAAATCCCCCTTCTTTTGTTAAAACCAACCTAAGGAATGTCCCCAATGTCCGGCTTCACTTTTATTGCCCCCATAAAACATGCAACAGATCCACAACTCAGTTAATTTCCTTAAACTCTGGACATGCTGGATTTAACCAGTGAACTTTAAAGTACATTATTACACACTCAATTCTAAACCTTCTTCTTTTCAGAACTATGAAAAGAAAATGGACTCTGATGTTTTATTGTGGAAATCCATAATATGTGTGAAATGCATTAATCTGTGATTTTATATATATGCATGTTAATGTTTAAATGAATGTTTATTCCTGCATGTTGATTTAGAAGCACTGCTTATAATTTATACTAATCACTAAAGTTATCTTAGTTTAATACATAAAGGGAAATATTAACTTCCAGTATGTATCAAAGTTTTGCCTCTAAAACCATGTGACTCCAGCAGCCAACCTCTGCATGACAACTCTTCATCCCAAAGAACTCCACACAATAGACTGTTTGTTCATTGAACTAAAAGTTCAAGCCCGCCCACGAAGGACGCTCATTGGCTGAGATCCCGGAAGCCCGCGAAGCTCAACGGGACTTAAATAACAGAGGGACCCCTGCTTCTGTCTCTTTTCGGCTGCTCTCTTTTCCGGATCGCTCTTTTCCGGCTCCCCTTTTCACTGATCATCTTCTCCATTGTCTACACACAGCAAGGAAGAACAAAGGACCGTCTGAACAAAGACTTCGACCACGTGTCGCTTTTCTGAACACAGAGCAGATAACTCGTAATTTGTTTATGTAACTTTGTATTTTCTTTTTCTCTTAAATACCTAGGAATTCCTATTTCTTTGAGCTCAATTCTTAATCGGAGTTAAACTCCAATTTTTATTCATCACTTTTCTTTGTTAAACTTTCTGTAAAACCACCGTTTGTTTAATTTTAATGTAAACATTAATCTTGACTTTATTTTCATAATATTTTTCTTGACCAAGCACCCACCAGAAGCTACTATTTTTATCTAAAGTCCGAAAGTTTTTTTTTTAATTTGAGATCGGATTAGATATCTCTAATTATTCCCGAAGACCTCTGCAGCTGCTTGTCTACCAGGAAGAAAAGACGCAGCTGAGGAATCAACGCGCAACTGTCCATCACACGCTGAAGTAACATCGGCACCATCTGGCTAGAGCCCAGTTTCAACTGTGGGTCATACGGCCAAGATCCAGCCCTTCGACCGCTTGACTTTAAAGGTCGAACTGTGGATGCTGAAATATCTGCGGGCAGATATTTCCCCTAACATCCACGAAATCTTGGGCTGAGGACGACGTCAGAACCATCATCACCGAGGATCACGTGAGCTGCAAAAACTTTAATTCATCTACTGAATTAAACTTCTGAGGTTCGGTAATAATTTGTATATCTAATCAGATGCAAATTAAGAAGCCCTTAACATAACTCTTCTTTTCATTAAAATTCCGTTTTTATTTTCTTAAGATTAATTTAGGACTTTTTCATATAATTAGTAAACTTTCTCCATAAATTTGCGTTGTTTCCATAATATGTTAACACAAACTGATAGAAATTGGTTTCTCAGTTAACCCTGGTTCCGAAAATATTAATATTGTTAATCTATCATTTACAAGATTGATTCTATGATTAATGAAATTACTGCAATGTCTGTTAATCATTTTGTTTAATAAATATTTAAAAATGAGAGAAGTTGTTGGGAATTTATTTCATTCTGAGTCTGTTCAAGCCCAGGTATCTAATTCACGGAAAATTTTTTGAGACTGATTATTGATTAATTTATTGAGTGATCAAACAGGTATAAAGTGAAATTAAAGATTAAATTGCTTCTTAAAGATAGAAGCTGGTGCCCCTTACGAGTGTTAACTTTTCTGATGTATATGAAATGAGATTTGATCTCAGATTCCAATACATCAATATAAATTAAATAATTCATACCTGATCATATTTATTATTTATTAATATTTCTATTTTATGCTACAGATGCTATACAATTATGCACGCCCCATGTGTCACCAAATGACCCCCCCCCCCCCCCCGAGCATCTTGGATAGAACAATAGAATGACAGTCCATATACTGTGGTAGAATCATTAAACATCAATCCACATGCTGCTTGGGCTTCAGTCTTCTCCCGTATCTGCTGTAACCAGGATTCACCACCTCCGCGGCGCTGTCATGCTGGGGGGCTGATGTTTGAGGGGTAAAAGTCTGTCCGTGTGGGTGCTCTGGGGAATCTCTTCTCTGGGAAGCTCCCCGTGGGGGTCTTCCACGCCAAGGGGCCCTCGCCAACAGCACTTGCTCGTCCGCCACCACAAAAGCGGGTTTGAGTGCCAACTTTTTCCTTCCTACCCCCCAAATCTAGCAAAAAATGCTTGTCCCCTGTTTCCAGCACTCTGAACGGTCCATCATAAGGTGGGCGCAGTGGAGGGCGATGGGCATCGTGTCTGACAAAAACGAACTCCGCGTTTTTCAAAGTTTTAGGCACAAAAACGCGCAGAAAACTTTGGTGAGCAGGGCCCGGCAGCGTGCTTGTGTCTATTAGTGATGGGTCGTTCGCGAATGAAACGGCTCTTAGAGCTGGCTCTTTGAAGTGAACGACGGGAGCCGGCTCCTTATTGGGAGCCGTGGTTTTTTGTTTTTTTTTCCTTTCTGTCACCCTCTCTCTCTCTTTTTTTTTTCTCTTCTAGCTGCACGTGATTGGTCAATATGTGTTTGTGCCTTGTGTTTGCGCTGAGGGGGGAGGGGCGGTAGTTACGCTCACAGCAGCAGTAGCACATGAGCAGAGCAGGAGGGAGAGAGAGAAGGAGAGCCAGGGGAAACAAGGAGACAACATCGACACATTAGAAAGGTATAGTTGTAGAAGAGCTTGGAATAACGAGGCGATGTGACTTATAAACCAAAGTTTATTATCAGCTCCTCTAACAAGTCTCATCTAGGTGCAGCAGCAGAAGAAGTAAGAGAGCGAACACATTCGGCTCTACGTACTTATACTCACACATAACAAAAGACATGCATATCAAAAGCTGACATCCCTCACTATCTTAATCCCCTCTTTTGTCTTCGTACTCCTCCACCTGGCCCTGGGAGGTCAGGGCGACCTATCTGGTCTCCACCGCAGCGCCTCGGATGTTCTTTGATCTTCACTGGCGGTTGAGACCTTTTGTCCTGTTCTGAGGTGTGAAGTCGCTTTACATATGTAATCACCAAACATTCTCACATGCTTATACATATGTAGGTTATGGGATATATGATTAATATAGACCACAGCCCCCCCCAAATGACTAAGAAAAGGACAATAGAAAAATTCACAGTTTAAGATAATTATTATGACATACTAACTGCTACACCTCTTGACAAAGAAGAAACTTTCCAGCAGCTATGCTCCTAAGAGAGTTCAGTGGTAATCATAACAGCATAGTAATATCACAAGTCAGTCCTAAACTGTTACAGCACGATTAGTGAACAACTGTTGAGTAGTTTGCATCAGTCCTTGTGCCGTCTGGGTTTTAATCTTCTCCCGAATCTGCTGTGGGTCCGCTTGGGCGTCCTGGTGGGACTTCCTGTAAGGAATCTGCAGCTTGGGGAGGAGAGTGATTATTTGGTCCCTGCAGGGGGGCTGAGTCTTTTCTCTTGGGGGGTCTACCCCGCCGAGGTGCTCTCGCCAACCGTGCAGGCTAGTCTCTCAACAAGAAGGCAGGTTTAAGTCTGTCAATACTGACTCTTTCTTTTCTGTCCCCAAAATCAAGCACAAAATGTTTATCGCCAGGTTCCAGCACTCTGAATGGTCCATCATATGGTGGGCGGAAGGTTGGTTTTAAAGCTTCATGCCTAACAAAAACGAATTCAGCGTTTTTTAAAGCTTGGGGGACAAAAACCCGTGGAAAAGAGTGATGTGCCGGTCCGGGGAGAGAGTCCGGTCCGTTGCTGCCTAAAAACCTCGGGGCTGGAAGATGCCCTGGCTCTGGGTTCTCTGATAAAAATTCACCTGGGAGCCTGAGAGGTTGTGCAAAAACTAATTCTGCTGGGGAGGCGTCTAAATCCTCTTTAGGTGCAGCACGCAACCCCAATAAAACCCAAGGAAGTTTATTTACCCAATTTGTATCCGTTAGTGAGGCTCTGAGGGCGGCCTTTAAAGATCTGTGAAAACGCTCGCATAACCCATTAGCCTGAGGGTGATAAGCGGTGGTGCGGTGAATTGTCGCCCCTAAGCTGCTGGCCATGGCTGACCAAAGCTCCGAGACAAATTGAGGCCCCCTATTGGACGTGATGTCCGATGGGATGCCAAAACGTGCCACCCAGTTTGTCAAAAAAACGCGAGCGACTTCCTCCGCTGTGGTTGACATCAGAGGGACTGCCTCCGGCCAGCGCGTGGTGCGGTCTATCATTAACAGATGTGTGAAACCTTGGGAGGAAGGTAGTGGTCCCACGAGGTCGACATGAACGTGGTCGAACCTTCTAGCAGGGATTCGAAAAGGCTCTAGAGGGGCTTTTGTGTGTTTGTGTACTTTGGCGCGCTGACAAGAAATGCAAGTCTTTGCCCATTCTTTTACGTTTTTGCGCAGGCCAGGCCACACAAACTTTTAGGCGACCATTTTAACCGAAGCGCGCACACCTGGGTGCGTGAGGGAGTGAATCGAGTCGAAAATACGGCGGCGCCATGCAGCTGGGACTAACGGGCGAGGTCGGCCGGTTGAGATGTCGCATATTAGGGGGGGGCACACTGTCACGTAAACCCCTTTCCTCCAGCCTTAACCCTGTTGGTCCAGACAGGAATGCGCGCACGTCTGCGTCACTATTTTGCTCCTCCGCCATGGCTGCATAATCTATCCCTACGTGGATTGGGGCTGCGTATGTGTCAGCGTTGGCGAACAGTTCTGCGGCTGAGGTAGTATAATCTGTCTCCTCGCACTCTGGCGATGTCACAGCGCGAGAGAGGCAGTCTGCTACCACGTTAAGTTTGCCTGCCACATGTCGAATGTCTGTGGTGAACTCTGAAATCGCAGCTAGCTGTCTTTGTTGCCTGCCTTTGTTGCCTGTTCAGAAATTTTAGCCATCGCAAAGGTGAGCGGTTTGTGGTCTACAAAAGCCGTGAAACGCTGCCCCTCCAACCAGAACTGGAAGTGGCGGATGGATAAATGAAGCGCTAGCAGCTCCCTGTCAAAGTTGCTGTATTTACGCTCAGTTTGGTTTAGCGATTTGCTGAAAAATGCCAAAGGTTGCCAGATTCCGCTGACATGTTGCTCTACAACCGCCCCTATGGCCAGGTCTGAAGCGTCTGTGGTTGGCGCAATGCGGGCCGAGGGATCAGGGTGAACCAACAATGTGGCATTAGCTAGGGCACTTTTTACTTCCGCGAAGGCGCGTTCGTGCTCCGGGGTCCATTCGACCGCGTTGGATGGTTTTTGTTTTCTGAGCGCGTCATATAGTGGCTGCATGAGCTGAGCTGCGCGGGGGAGGAAACGGTTGTAAAAATGAACCATTCCCCAAAATTCTTGCAGCTATTTGACCGTTTGTGGCCGTGGGAAACTTTTTACTGCATGAACTTTGTCTGGCAGTGGGACTGCCCCCTTCGGTGGAACTCCGTGTCCTAAAAAATCAATTTGTGACACGCCGAATTTGCATTTGGCTGGATTGATTATTAACCCGTGCTCTTCTAGTCTCTGAAAAACCATAGTGAGATGCTGTTCGTGTTCTTCCTGAGACGAGCTGGCTACCAGCATATCGTCGAGGTAGACGAACACGAAGGGGAGGTCGCGTAATACCGCGTCCATCATCCGCTGAAAGGTTTGAGCAGCGCCTTTGAGGCCAAAAGGCATCCGCAAAAATTCAAAAAGACCGAAGAGGGTTATTACAGCTGTTTTAGGAATGTCCTCTGCTCGAACGGGGACTTGATGATAGCTGCGGACCAGGTCTATTTTTGAAAAAATGCGCGCACCCGCCAGATGTAGTGAAAAATCTTGGATGTGAGGAATTGGGTAGCGGTCATGCGCTGTCGCATTGTTTAATCTGCGGTAATCGCCGCACGGTCTCCAAGAACCGTCGGATTTCGGGACCATGTGTAGTGGTGATGCCCAGGGGCTTTTTGAGCGTCTGATAATACCTAGTTTTTCAAGGGTGGTAAACTCGTCCCGAGCTATGGCGAGCTTGGTCGCGTCTAAGCGCCGAGCTTTGGCGAATACGGGTGGGCCCGTTGTGGGAATAAAGTGTTCGACCCCGTGTTTAGCCACTGTAGCTGAGAATTTGGGAATTGTGAGTGCTGGAAATTGGGTGAGGAGTTGATCAAACTTACCTCCTGCTGTGGTGACGCTGGCCTGCACGGGTGGTGGAGAAACTCGAGCTGAGCAGGGAATAGAAGCAAAGGACAGTGCATTAACCAAGCATCTGTTCGCTAGATCAACTAATAACCCATGTGCACACAAAAAGTCTGCGCCCAACAAGTTAAAACTCACCGCCGCTACAACAAATGTCCATCTGTAGTTGCGGGCGTGGATGCGGAGGGGCAGGCTCTTTTCACCAAAAGTGTCGATGATGGAGCCGTTGGCTGCCACCGCTCCATTGCCCCGGGGGCCCATGGCCCGGTCTGCTTGGGAGGGCATGATAAAACTCAGTTGAGCTCCCGTGTCGATAAGGAACTGCTTGCCGGTGTGTCCGTCCGTCACATATAGAAGCTTGCTTTTTTTGCAGAGAACCGCCGCTGTTAACGGTTTTCGGTTTTTAGCATTTCCCGAAATCGTGAATTTGCAGGGGGGCACGCATTTGTAAGCCTTCTCGGCAAAGCGGTGGTGGTAATAACAGACGTCGCTCCGTCTGTTACGTCTTGGCCGTGTCGCTGTCACCGCGGGCTGATTCTGCTCGGTGGTTTGTGGCTCCCCGTGGCTCCGGACATCAGCGTTGAGGTCTGCGGATGCTGCTGTGGGTGTCTGTTCCTTGCAGGCGTTGACGAGCCGTTGAACTTCATGAGCCAGCGTGCGGAAGTCTTGCTGGGTGCTGCATCGCATGTTGGTAAGCGTCCCTCTCATGTGTGGCGGCAGCGTACTGAGGAATATGAATTGGAAGAGGAAGTTGTCATTGTCCTCTTCTTTAAGTTGCAGCAAGTCCTCCATGAGGGCCTTGGGTCTGCATCCTCTGTGGCCGTAGACCGCCAGGATCCTCTCTGCTCTCTCCTCGGCTGAGGGGACGAAATTCGCCACGATGGTCGCTTTCAGTTCTCTGTATTTGTCCTGGGCCAGCGGCCGCTGGATTATGCTCCGCGCACATCTCGAAGTGGCGGCGTCAAGTTTGGCGACAATGTGATAGAACTTGGTATCGTCAGCCGTGATGCCCGCAAGTGCAAACTGGGCTTCAGCTTGCTGAAACCACGAGGCAGGGTCTTCCTGCCAGAAGTCCAGCAGCTTGACGGTGACGGCATTTGTGTGGACCGTCATTGATGTGTCCGCAGGGTGAGAGTGCCTTCCTTCGGCTCTCACAGCGGCGCTGGTGCTCGGTTGAGCCCTCTCTATCACTTCTGCCGTGGGGGAACGTCATCCATCTGTTCCCCTGTCTGCATGGGCGCCGGCGTCTGCCTGGGTCACCACAGATGAGTCGATTGCGGGGGAACGCCTCTGGTCCATCCTCGCGTCAGGGTCACCAGTGTAGAAGAGCTTGAAATAATGAGGCGATGTGACTTATAAACCAAAGTTTATTATCAGCTCCTCTAACAAGTCTCATCTAGGTGCAGCAGCAGAAGAAGTAAGAGAGTGAACACATTCGGATCTACGTACTTATACTCACACATAACAAAAGACATGCATATCAAAAGCTGACATCCCTCATTATCTTAATCCCCCTCTTTTGTCTTCGTACCCCTCCACCTGGCCCTGGGAGGTCAGGGTGACCTATCTGGTCTCTACCGCAGCGCCTCGGATGCTCTTTGATCTTCACTGGCGGTTGAGACCTTTTGTCCTGTTCTGAGGTGTGAAGTCGTTTTACATATGTAATCACCAAACATTCTCACATGCTTATACATATGTAGGTTATGGGATATATGATTAATATACTGTAGACCACATAGTAAAGAAAATGAGTGACACCAGGAAAAGAAGCAAAATCTGGAACCATTTCAATTTTATTGACAGTTCAAAGGCAGAGTGTAGAGTCTGCCAGAAAAGAATATCATATAGAGCCGGCTCCACAAACAACCTGCACAGGCACCTGAGAACTGTCCACCCAGCAGTGCAATGGGAAGATAAAACACAGTCAGTTGAGTGTGATATTAATGAAGGTGCCAGTGTCTCTACTGCAACTGTTGCTGCTGCTTCTGCTGCAGTATCTACAGCAGGGGTGTCCAACCATGTGCCATGGAGAGCCAAGACCCTGCAGGTTTTCTCTTCTACCCAGTCTCTTCAGCAGGTGTTTTCACTTATCAGCAATCAGTGGGAAGAAGTTCACAGAAATCTGCTGTTGAAGACACTGGTTGGAGGTAAAACCTGCAGGGTCTTGGCTCTCCATGGCACATGGTTGGACACCCCTGATCTACAGCATCATGCAGTATACCTCCGTCGGTCTATGATGATCATGGAAGAGAATCCTAAACGTCTACTCTGCTGGAACAGCACCGCCTGTGGCTGAACAGGCCGATGCGCGAATGGCAGTCCCTGTCACACAGGTCGCACTTGTGGGTGGTCTCCGTGCTGCTGGAGCTGTGGCGGTTCTTCCTGCGGGTCCTTTTTTCATCTGCTGCAGCAGTCAGTCTCTCTTCACCCGCCTTGAGCTGTCTGGTCAGGGTGCCTCTCCATTTGGAGCGGTCCGTTGCAAGGTCCTCCCAGCGCTCTGTGTTGATCTCCAGTTCCTTCATGTCTCTCTTGCAGACATCTCTAAAGCGCAGCTGTGGGCGGCCAACGTCTCTCCTGCCAGTTGCCAGTTCTCCGTAGAGGACGTCTTTGGGGATTCTGCCATCCTCCATACGGTGAACGTGGCCTAGCCAGCGGAGCCTACGCTGCCTGAGTAGAGTGAACATGGAGGGAAGGCCGGCGCGGAACAGAACTTCTGTGTTGGGCACTTTGTCCTGCCAGGATATGTCCAGGATGTGGCGAATGCAGCGCAAGTGGAAGGAGCGCAGTCTCTTTTCCTGCCGGGCGTATGTTGTCCACGTCTCACTCCCATAGAGCAGTGTGCTGATGACGCAGGCATTGTACATTGCCATCTTCGTCTTGACAGAGAGTTTGGGATTCTCCCACACTCATGTGGTGAGGCGAGCAAGTGTGAAGGCTGATTTTCCAATCCTCTTGTTGATCTCTGTATCAAGGGAGAGGTTGTTGCTGATCGTGGACCCCAGGTAAGTGAACTGATTCACGACCTCCAGCTCGTAGTCGTCGATGGTGATGGTTGGTGGTGCTTCCGTGCCTTGCGCCAAGACGTTAGTCTTCTTCAGGCTGATGGTAAGCCCGAAGTCCTTGCATGCCTGGGAGAAGCGGTCCATCAGGGTCTGAAGCTCCTGCTGTGTGTGGGTTGCGACTGCAGCGTCGTCTGCGAACAGCATGTCTCTGATTAGAGCCTCGCGTACTTTGGTTCTGGCTTTCAGGCGGGCGAGGTTGAAAAGCCTGCCGTCAGATCTTGTGTGCAGGTAGGTTCCCTCTGTTGCTGTGCTGAAGGCATGCCTCAGGAGCATAGCAAAGAAAATCCCAAAGAGGGTTGGCGCAAGTACACAGCCCTGTTTCACTCTGCTGCGTATGTTGAATGGCTCTGAGACGTTGCCATCGTGCTGCACTATCCCCTGCATGTTGGTGTGAAACGATTCAATGAGGCTTTGCAACTTTGGTGGGCATCCTATCTTTGGCAGGATCTTGAAAAGGCCCTCTCTGCTGACCAAATCGAACGCTTTGGTGAGGTCGATGAAGGCGACGTACAGGGGCATGTTCTGTTCTCTGCATTTCTCCTGGAGTTGGCGGATGGAGAATATCATGTCTACCGTCGATCGCGCAGCGCAGAAGCCACACTGAGACTCGGGGTAGACACGTTCGGCAAGCTTCTGTAGACGAACGAGAACAACTCGTGCATAGACTTTACCAACAACGCTGAGGAGGGAGATGCCCCTGTAGTTGTTGCAGTCGCTTCTCTCCCCTTTGTTTTTGTAGAGGGTGATGATCTTGGCATCCCTCATGTCCTGTGGTACGGCACCTTCCTTCCAACACTGGCAGAGGACGTCATGCAATGGCAGCAGTAGGGCGGTCTTGCAGTGCTTGATCAGGTCAGGGGGTATGCCGTCGTTGCCGGGTGCCTTGCCAGCGGAAAAGCTATCAATGGCCTTGCTGAGTTCGTCGATGGTTGGCTCGGCGTCAAGTTCGTCCATGGATGGCAGGCAGTCGATGGCATCAAGGGCTGACGGTGTCACGGTGTTCTCTCTGGAGTAGAGGTCGGAGTAGTGTTCCACCCATCTCTCCATCTGCTTGCTCTTTTCTGTGATCATCACCCCAGTGGAGGATTTGAGGGGGGCCGTCTTGCTCTGAGCCGGACCAAGTGCTTTCTTGATGCCATCGCACATCCTATCACCGCTGTTTTGGGTATGTCCTCAGCGCGCACTGGGACTTGGTGGTAACCGCGGACCAGGTCTATTTTAGAAAAAACGCACGCTCCTGCCAGGTGAACGGAAAAATCCTGAATGTGAGGAATTGGGTAGCGGTCGTGCGCTGTGGCGTTGTTCAGCCTGCGGAAATCCCCGCAAGGTCGCCACGAACCTTCAGCTTTAGGGACCTTGTGTAGCGGGGAAGCCCATGGGCTGTTTGAACGCCCGATGATGCCCAACCTCTCCAGGTTGGCGAACTCCTCATGCGCTATGGCCAGTTTAGCTGCGTCCAAGCGCCGAGGTTTCGCAAAAACGGGCGGCCCGGTGGTGGTGATAAAATGCTCCACCCCGTGTTTAGCGATGGCTGCCGAAAATGTCGGGACAGTAAGTGCTGGGAACTGAATGAGCAGTGTGTGGAACTTACTGCATGCAGCTGTGACGTTGGCTTGTGCTGTTGGCCGGGATGCTCGAGCTATACAGGGGATAGAATCAAAGGACAGTGCATTAACTAGGCGCCTGTTGGCGACATCAACCAACAAACCATGTGTGCACAAAAAATCAGCCCCCAGTATGTTGAAATTCAATGCTGCTATGACAAAAGTCCACTCAAATGTACGGCCGTGTAGAGACAAGAGTAGAGTCTTCTCACCAAAGGTCTTAATCTCCGAGCCGTTTGCTGCTGCCATCTCGGGGCCGCTAGATCCTGCCAGCCGGTTGGCGTAGGTCAGCAGGATGAAACTCATCTGGGCGCCGGTGTCCACGAGGAAATGCCTCCCCGAGCGTGCGTCCGTCAAGTAGAGCAGCTTGTTCTCCTCCCCGAGGGTCGCAGCTGCTGCCGACCCCCGGTCTTGGCGTTTCCCGAGTTGCTTGAATTGGCACGGTGGTATACATTTGCGTGCCCTCTCTGCGAAGCGGCGGTGGTAGAAACAAAGGGTATCTCCCCCACGTTCTTTGGCCCCCGCTGCTGCTGTCGTCGGTGGCTCTGCTGCTGCCGTCATTGGCTCCTCGCCTCCTCCGGCCGTCGCACCGAGCTCCGTCGCTGCCGCCATGGTTGTGAACACTCTGCTGGCGATGATGATCCGGTTTGCTTCTCGGGCCAGCAACGGCAAATTGGCCAGAGTCGCTCTCGTCGCTGACGGAAGGTTCCGGAGAAAGAGGTGGGTAAAAATGAAATGGTCATCGTCTGTGCCCTTTAACCTCAGCATCTTCTCCATCAGGTCTATGGCCGACCCATCTCCCAACCCGGTCCGAGTCAGGAGTCTCTCTGCTCTCTCACCATCCGAGAGTGTGAAGTGCTGGATGAGTGCAGCCTTCAGCGCGCCGTACTTGTTGTCGGTCGGTGGCTGATCGAGCAGGCTCTCTACGTGCTGAGCCGTGCGGGCGTCGAGCGCTGCGACCACATAGTGGAATTTTGTGTCATCCGCCGATATCCCCCGGAGGGCGAACTGCGCCTCGACTAGGTGGAACCAGGAGTACGGGTTGTGCTGCCAAAAATCCGGTAGCTTGATCGCAACAGCACACGCGTGGCTGGGGGTTCCCATCGAGGCTGGCTCCGGAGGTCTTTCGTTGTGTTCCATGATTCGTCTTGGGTCACCAGTGTGGAGCATGTAAATAACGAGGCGGATTTGACTCAGGCATTTTATTACACGTCTCACACAAGAAGCATAGACAGAATGAATAATCAGTAGAGACTCTCCTCTTAAAAAGCATGGCATTCTTCTAGAAGCTTCTAACACACAAAAGGTCACACTTCCTTAATCCTTTAACATCCTTCTAGAAGTTTCTGACACACAAAAGATCACACTGCATTCATCCTTCACACCTCCCTGTTATCTCCCAGGGAAACTCTGCTCTTTGTTCTTGACTAAGATGCTATACAATTATGCACTCCCCATGTGTCACCAAAATGTAAAACATTTGTGGCTGATGGAAAATAGCAGATCTGAATGGAGGTGAACCCAGTGACCCTGATACCTATTGAGTCACAAAAAGCCTCGATTGTATCTGATTGGGACATCACTGATAATAAATTCACACCATCTGACTTTGATCTATTGACCCATCTGTTAATCATGAACTGATTAGTCCTTGCTGCTGTTTCCCTTCTTTCAGGTGGAAACTTGATTCAGTCAAACATCACTGTAAATGACATCCTGGTGGAAAACATAAATTTATCTGGAAACTTCAGTGGTAAGTTTTTTTTTTTTGTTTTTTTTTTAAGAATAATATTTGAAAATTGTTTTTTAAATTTAATTTCAAAGTCTTACAAATTCTAATATAGTTTGGTTGAGTTGATGTATTTGTGTTAAAATGTCTCTTTAAACAAAATAAAATTTATGCTTTTTTACACTGCAAATTAACAATAATTAGTCCTATTTTTACTTTTCTCATCGAAGTTAGTTCTTTTAATCAAGACTTGGTTTCTAAATTATAAAAACATTACTGATATGCATTAAACTTTTTGAATAATTGTAAATTCAACTCTTTGTATAGCACCATTTTGACAACAGTAGTTCAAACTGTAGGCAAATATACCACAATTGCAGAAAGACCCCAACAATCAGGTGATCCCAACCAAGGCCTTGTGAAACAATGAGCAACTTTGAGACAACTGCTTCATGAGTGACAGTGTTATGAAACATTTAATAAAGACTGCCTTCTAGTGGCTGACTGTCAGAACTGCATTTGAGTTGAAAACCTGAGAAAAGGCAATACTCTCTCACAGGTTGCACTACACTTTTTGTCATTTTGTCAGACAGGCTTGTAAAAATTCTGTCAGTTATTTATCATTTCAATTGGCTTTAATTAGATCACCATCCATATAATCTGTGACCCAGTGACTGCTGCAAAAGGGCAACTGACCATCAGGGAAAGACCTGATGATGGCCTGGAGAGACTGCTGATAGGAGGTAATAGACCTCAACGGGGCTGGTGTGGGTTAGGGGCTCATCCCAGCGGGACCCATCACTGATTAGTGTTCTTGGATCCACCCATCATTGCTACAAAGATACTCCCCCCCCCCCCCCCCCCCATTAATCTGCGAGACCAGGGACGCAAGATGACCCATCATGGATAGATCTGACTGTAACAGACTATGGAATGGAACTGACAACAACAACCACCTCAACTGATGAACCGTTAACACTGGCAGGACAAAGCTGCAGAGCTGCGTATGTGGCTGGTCAAAGCTAACAGAGAGGGGCCCTAAAATCCACCAGGGCAGGAAAATACTTCGGCGAGCTCAGCAAGAGGCCTTGCATTGACCAAAACTTCTTCGGAAGTAGGCCAGGTTAGTCGAGTGAAGTCCAGAGGCAGGGGAACCCCCACAGTCCTCAGGGTATCAGCACCTTGGATGAGGCTTAGCTTCGCATAGACCCTCCTGCAGGGATGTCTGTGACATCATATAGTCTTCATAGGACATCACCATTTCCGATGATCTATAGGCGGTCTTGACGGCAACTGCTGCACGTCACGAAGAAGATCAAGAGCTGGTCGATACCACCGAGAAGGCGTCGAAGAGGAGAAGAAGACTGGGACCGCATTTATGTCTGTGATCGGCTGGCGGTAGGATTGATTTGTTTGTAGTGGATAGCAAAAACTGTACGCAGTCTGTAACATTATGGCATCTAGCTCTGATGGGTACGACAAAGATGAGGTGGGCTGGACACTATCCAGGCCTGGAGGCCGGAAAAGAGCAGCTAGGGTGGCACCAAGACTTAGAAGCGGGTCAGATGAGTGATGCAGGAGGAAGTAACAATGCGAAGAAAACCCGAACTGGCCAAAATGGATGGCAGTTTGAGGATGTAGGGAATGACTGCAAGGTTGTCATGGAGTTCAATCAGGGTGGGGGGCACTATCACCCGGTTAAGCTAACAAAAGCAATTGAGAAAGAAATTGGGAGAATTAAGTTTGCAAAGTTCTTGAAGAATAACCGGCTGTTAATTCATGCCACAAGTAAAGAACCGCAACAGAAAATACTGACAATGACATGTCTAAACGGAGAACAAATGAAGGCGCATGTTCCTGGCATGGCAGCTAACTTGAGGGAAGTTATATCAGGTGTCCCTTTGTGCATGTGTATGGAAGAAGTGAAAAACGAGATCCAAGGAGGAAAGGTGAAGGATGTGTAAAGGCTACATTATTTATTGAAAACTGAAACTGGGGAGACTGCACATGCTGAAACAAGACCTTAATTATGGTACTACACATACTACAGTGGAATGCGAGGAGTCTTGTAGCAAACGGACAAGAACTCAAGAAGTATCTTTACAAACTAGAAGTTGTGCCACAGGTAGTGTGTACAAGAGACATGGCGTCAACCTCACTTAGATTTTGTTTTTCCAGGATACAGTTCAGACAGGATAGAATTAACACTGTAAATGGAGGAGGATGTGCCCCTTTAAAGATGGCCTGGTGTATAGGGTGATTCTCTCCCCTGAGGATATAGAGTGTAATATTATTGAAATATGTAGGCCAAATGGACAAGGAAATATTAAGTTAATGTAGGAAGTTAACAGCAGATAATTTCAGTGTTATGGCAGGGGAAGAGCATATGAAATAGGTATGGTGTGGAGACTTTAATGCCCACAATAGCTTGTGGGGAAGCACACATACAGATAACAATGGAAACGTTGTGGAAGAGATGTTAGATGAAAGATTGCTAATTTGTCTAAACAGTGATGAAGGTACCAGGGTGGATGTGCATAGGGGCACATTATCATGTATTGACCTGACTCTGGTATCTGATTCTTTAGTGAGCACCTGTGAATGGACGGTTATGAACAGGACAACTATGGGAAGTGATCACTTCCCAATACTTAGTCATTAAAACTGAAGTATGTATACAAGAGGGAAGATGTTTTACATGACGGTGTTTTGACAAGGCATATTGGGGAAAATTTAGGCAATACTGTGTTCAATCGTGTCATTTGGTAACATTAGAAGGTGGCATAGAAGAGTGTTCAAGTCAGGTAACCAATCATATTCTGAATGCCGCAATAGCAAGTATACCTAAGAAAACAACACAGGGTAGGAAGAAGGTTGTACCCTGGTGGGATGACGAATGTAGTATTGCAATAAAAGAACGAAACGAGGCATTCAGAGAACTGAGTAAGAATATGACTAGTGAAAACTTAATGGAGTATAAAAAGAAAAGGGCAGTAGCTTGAAGGATTATTAAAAACAGGAAAAGGTCAACATGGAGAGAATTTTGTTCCACCCTTGGTAGGAAAACAGAACTAGGTGATGTCTGGGATATGTTTAAAAAAAAAAATGAGTGGGAAAAGTGTATCATTTAAAATTCCAGCTTTAGTGGATGGAGACAAGATGGCTGTATCAGACAAAGAAAAGGCAGAAGTCCTAGGTAGAGCATTTGCAGCAGTGCATAGAGGAGACCATCTTGGTGAGAGTCATAGACAGCAAAGGCAGCATAAACTCAGAAAATGCAAACTTAAAAAATGAAGTGAAAGAGGACATGACTGTGTTAGACCTCGAGCTCACAATGTCAGAGCTTAAGAGAGCTTTGCAAGATAGTGGATACACAATTCCAGGATATGATCAGTTAAGCTATGCTATGTTCCGGCAGTTGCCTATGCGATCAATGCAACTGGTGCTGAAATTGTTTAACAGGATATGGAAGGAGGGGGTTATCCCAAGTGGGTTGGAAAAGGCTGTAATTTTGCCATTTAATAAGCCAGGGAAAGATCCAGCTCATCCAAGCAACTACAGGCCAATAGCATTAATGTCACATTTAGGGAAATGGATGGAGAGGGTGTTAGTTTACAGACTCTCATATGTATTAGAGCAAAAATGATTAATAAACGACTATCGGAATGGGTTTTAGAAGAGGAAGTTCCACAGTGGATGCTCTTGTTAGGGTAAGTAATGATATTGAAAAGACTCTCAAAATGAAAGAAGTAATGGTTATAGTTTATTTGGATATTGAAAAGGCTTATGACTCACTGTGGAGGAATGGTCTTACGAAACTGAATAAAATGGACATTGGTTGTAGTATGTATAATTGGATAATGGATTTTTTAACACACAGGACAAATAGGGTTAAAGTAGGATCAGAAGTTTCTAATGACTTTGAAATAGAAAATGGTGTTCCTCAGGGGTGTGTGATAAGCCCTGTTTTACTCAATATAATGATTAATGACATGTTTGAGGATCAAGAGGGATCCATCAAAACAGTACTATTGGGGATTTTCATGTGACGTCACGGATCTAGGTCACAGGCCGGCGCCGCCATGCTGCCGGTCAAGCGCTGGCGGGCATAGTACACAAGCTTGTGTAAACAAACCACTTTCACACGTTTTCTAAGCCCTGTCATCGCCGTTTTTGTCGTTGTTGTCATGCCAGAGACGTGTTGTGCTGTTCACTGCCATAATAGGCAGTGCGGCAGATGATAAAATAAGGTAGCAATGTGAGGTTTTAAGCAGGTTTATTAAATCATACCGCCATCATAGGAACTCCGCTCCAGCCCTTGTGCGAGCAGACTGGAGCGGGTCCTCAGGCTCTCGTGAGGAGACACAGGATATGTGTGTCAGCATAATAGGCTTCGAAATATTCATTGAGAAACCAAGTGATCTCGGAGCCAGCGCACAAACCTACTCTCAGTGCAAACACCACAACTCTATGAAATACCTCATTGGAATTACGCCCCAAGGTGTTGTTTCTTTTATTTCGAAAGGTTGGGGTGGTAGGACCAGCGACAAACATAACAGAAAATAGTGGTTTTCTTAAAAATTTGTCTCCAGGAGAAATCAAGTCACTGAACTCAAAGTCTGGCAGTGTGACATCCTCAGCTGTGATGGGGGAGAACAACACTCCAGGTGCAGTGTAAGGATCACAGCCTCCTAGAATGGCTATTTTATCCTGATACCACTTCAATTCGATGCCAGAGAGGTGTTTGGTCTGTTCACTCAGACCTCCTTCACGTTCAGACATGATAAATAGTGATAAACTACCAGCTAACCTGTCCCACACTTCCAGAAGACTCAGAAGTTTGCAACACTCACGATCTTTGTTATGTAAACAAGCCTGGCGGGCGTCGCGCTTGACCGGCAGTATGGCCGCCGGCTGCATCGCTGGGCGTGCGGGTCACATGACTGAAAAACCTCTATATGCAGATGATGGAGCCATATGGACGAGGGGAAGAAATGAGAAATTTGTTCAAAAACATCAGGAAAGCAATGGAGAAAGTGGAAAAGTGGTCATATGAGTGGGGATTTAAATTTTCAAACAGTAAAACCTGCTATATGACTTTCACAAAAAAACGCAGAACTGGTATAGAACCATTAACATTATATAATCAACCAATAGAGAAAGTCAGTGAGTTCAAATATCTAGGATTGTGGTTTGATAGTGCATACACATGGAGAGTTCATGTTGAAAATCTGGAGACAAAGTGCAAAAAAGTCAATCTCATAAAAGCTGTAGCTGGACACAAATGGGGTGCAGATAAACGGGCATTAATTTACATTTACAGAGCACCAATGCGATCGACAATAGATGACGGATGTAAAGCGGATGATAAAATAAAGGCAGCGATGAGAGTTTTAAGCAGGTTTATTAAATCATACCGCCTTCATAGGAGCTCCGCTCCAGCCCATAGTGTGAGCAGGCTGGAGTGGGATTCCTCAGGCTCTCAGGCAAGGAGACAGTGTGTGTGTGTGTGTGTCAGCAGCAGTGGTCAGAGTGAGAGTGAGAGAATGAGCATTAAATTCAGACAGCTTATATATCCAGCTACAACAATACATCAAAGCATTCACAGTGTGAGATATGGGCATTTGCATATGAGAGGCCCAGACAGGACAGGATGCATGAACACAATGCATGAATGTCACATTAGCATCACAGCAGAGAAACAATGCATGGAAGGCAGATTACATCACAGCATGCAGCGGAAAAAAACCAGAAGAGCGAGCTGTCTGTCCCAGTTTGTTGTGGGGGTTGTACCAACCCGCCACACGCTCCCCCCCAGAGGGCAAGGCAGGCGGCCGAGACCTCGATAGTCCATCTTTGTGAGCGAGCTGCGGGGGAAACTCGCTGCAGGAGGAGGGGGAGGGAGGAGGGGTGTAGTAGGTGCCGGCCGGGGACGGTGAAATCGTCCGAGCCGCGCAAAAATTGCTTGTTGGTCCGCGACATCGAAGGGCTGTCCCGTTGAATGTGCGGAGATCACAAGAAGAAAAATTAGTCTGACTCCTCTCGTGGCCATGAAGAAAAACAGGAGCGGCGAGGTTGCGTAGCAGCTGTAAGAAGAAAAAGGAAAAAAAAAAAGAGAGAAACAAAAGCAGAGGGACTTGGCGCGTTGACTTTAGGTGCGGGCGCAGCCCTAAAGCCTTCGGGAAAAGCTGATGGCTGAATCCCTTGTGCGCCGTGGCTGAGACCATTAGTGAATCCTGTGGGCGAGCTGCGAGCTTGCTTGCTTCAGGTGTGTGCGCAGCCCTGAAGGTTCTGTGTGCAGCAGCGAAGGACGATGGCGGTCTCTGGAGCCGTTATTATCCCGTGCGTGGTGCGCCGTCTTCGTAACCCCTGGTGCGTGTGCCGGGGCTCCGTGCGTGGGTGGGCCAGCTGGAGAGGAGAACCAGGGTCAGGAATCTTGGTGGAGATCGGCGCAGTCGGCGCCGATAAACATCTATGTTGAGCTGTGGCTGCAGATTAGTCATGGTGCATTGGAGCGTTGAGGGGAAATAGACTATCTTTGTCCCTCAGGCTCGGGTAGATGCGTAGGATCGCCGAGAGGGAGGAGGAGCGGTGAGAGGGAGAAAACGTTCTGTGTCCCTCAGCCGGTCCAGCGTGGACGTCCCGATCTCAGGCGAGGGTCGCGCCGTGACGTTTTCTGCAGTTTTCCCGGTCGTGGGTGATGTCCGGAGAGTAGCTCGCCTGTGTTGGCTCCGCGTCGAGGTCTCCCTGAAGCAGAAGGGAGGGCAGATCGTTTGTGTCAGGCTGCTGTGTTCGCTGGCAGCGAGTTTTTGTCAGCGTCGGGCTGCCAGCGTGGCCGTCCAGACCAGAAGGTTGCGTTGCACAAAGCGTGTGCATTCTCGGGGTCACCAGTAAAGCGGATGATAAAATAAAGGCAGCGATGAGAGTTTTAAGCAGGTTTATTAAATCATACCGCCTTCATAGGAACTCCGCTCCAGCCCATAGTGTGAGCAGGCTGGAGCGGGATTCCTCAGGCTCTCAGGCAAGGAGACACAGTGTGTGTGTGTGTGTCAGCAGCAGTGGTCAGAGTGAGAGTGAGAGAAAGAGCATTAAATTCAGACAGCTTATATATCCAGCTACAACAATACATCAAAGCATTCACAGTGTGAGATATGGGCATTTGCATACGAGAGGCCCAGACAGGACAGGATGCATGAACACAATGCATGAATGTCACATTAGCATCACAGCAGTGAAACAATGCATGGAAGGCAGATTACATCACAGCATGCAGCGGAAAAAACCAGAAGAGCGAGCTGTCTGTCCCAGTTTGTTGTGGGGGTTGTACCAACCCGCCACAGATGCATGATTTATGGAGAAGCAGCAAAGACAACTCTGGAAAAAGTACAGAATGCAGCACAGAGCGCATCGCCTGTGCATTGGAGCCATCAAAACAAACTGAACATCCTGATCAAGAAAGCTAGCTCTGTCCTGGGGCAGCGCCTTGACCCAGTGGAGGAGATGGGAGAGAGAAGGATGGTGGCTAAACTGTCATCTCTGCTGGAGTCCGAGTTCCACCCTATGCAGGACACACTGAATGCACTAAGGAGCTCATTTAGCAGCAGACTACATCATCCTAGGTGCACAACCGAGAGGTTTCGCAGGTCCTTCCTACCAACGGCTGTCAGACTGTATAACCTAAGCAGGGCTGCTCGCAGAGATGGCAAAAAGACGTGACAGCCTAATAGTATTGAATGCAAAAGACGCAATAGACTTACACAATGGTCCCCTCCGGTATACAACTAGGAAAATACCGGTAGCTACGGAGGGTGACAATATGTATGGGTACATAATCATACCATGTAGGATAACTAAGTAGATGGTTATGCCGTTTCATTCCATCTAGCTGCAATGCTCCGCACTGTGTGTGTTTGTATATTTATTCCATCTAATGACAATGCTCCTCACTGTGTGTTTATATATTTACATATTTATTCCATCTAGCTACAGTGCTCCACACTGTGTGTTTATATATTTACATATTTATTCCATCTAGCTACGGTGCTCCGCACTGTGTGCGTTTGTTTGCATATTTGTTCCATCTAGCTACAATGCTCCGCACTGTGTGTTTACATATTTACATGTTTGTTCCATCTAGCTACAATGCTCCACACTGTGTGTGTTTATATATTTGCATGTTTGTTCCATCTAGCTGCAATGCTCCGCACTGTGTTTATATATTCATATATTTATTCCATCTAGCTACAATGCTCCACACTGTGTGTGTTTATATGTTCATATATTTATTCCATCTAGCTACAATGCTCCGCACTGTGTGTTCATATATCTATATATTTATTCCATCTAGCTGCAATGCTCCGCACTGTGTGTTCATATATCTATATATTTATTCCATCTAGCTACAATGCTCCGCACTGTGTTCATATATCTATATATTTATTCCATCTAGCTGCAATGCTCCGCATCGTGTGTTCATATATCTATATATTTATTCCATCTAGCTGCAATGCTCCGCATCGTGTGTCTATATATTTATGTTTATATGTACATATGTATACTCGCTGCTCTTGTTTTTTTTTTTGTTTTTTTTTTTCTTTCTTGCCTTCTGATTGTTGCTCTGAGTGTTGCTATCCCTGTGCTGTTGCAATCCTGGAATTTCCCCGTTGTGGGACTAATAAAGGCTCATCTTAAAACACCACCAAACAATGCAGTTTTAATAGAAGCAGGCGAAATGCCAATGGATTTGAGAAGAGAAACTCGCATTATCATACTGGGTCAAGCTGAAAGGAAGTGACGAAGCAAATATTTCAGAAACGACGCTACAAGACTGCTGGGAATACTCTAATTTCCAGGGACATGGGTTTGGGTGGGCAATTGAAAGGACCAGAATGTATGGGCTGCACACTATTGATATAGCTAACACCAGTCCAGTGAGTAATGTTCCCCCTTGGCTGTTTCCAGGAATAGAAGTAGACGCTAGTCTGCTAATGAGGAAAAAGGACTGGTATATGAGTGAAGCTGGTGTTAAAACAAGCATTTACCTCAGGAACAATTACTGTAACTTCTTACAGCTCTATACTGATGGTTCAAAGAATAGAGGGCTCTGTTGGGGTTGGAGTATACATCCCAGAATTTAAAGAGACCATCGCAAAAAGACTCTCCAACAATACATCCGTGTTTACCACAGAGATGGTGGCAATTATTGCTTTGCAGTGGGTGGAGGAGGTCAGACTGGACCGGGTGGTGGTGTGCACGGACTCACTTGCAGCGTTAAAAACCATACAGACACTAAAATCTACAAGAGAAGACTTGGTGATTGAGCTATATCACAGTTTATTTAGGGTACACAGGGGTGGTGGAGAAGTTCAGTTTTGTTGGGATCCTGCACATGAAGGGTTGAAAGGGAATGACTGTGCAGACAAATTAGCAAAAAGTGCACTTGGAAAAGAGATAACTATACCATTGTCTCTTGGAAAAGGTGAAGGGAAAGCGGTAATCAAGAAAAAAGGAACTGAGCTATGGCAAAAAAGATGGGATGAAGATCATAAAGGTAGATCATATTACAAAATACAAAAATCTATGGCAATAAAGAATTTCATAACGACCAAAAGGAGGGAAGACATCATTATGGTAAGACTCAGACTGGATCACACAGGTTTAAACTTGATTCACCATGGGGAAAAGTGAAAGTGACAAATGTAGAGTGTGGAGTAAAAGAAAACGTCGAGCACATCTTATTTGACTGTCAAAAACATGGAAATGAAAGACAGATAATGGAAAATGAAGTTTGAGAGGACAGTAGGGAATGGGATTTAACTGGGATCCTGGGAACAGATGGAGAGGCAATAAGAATCACGAGAAAGGCGTTTTGTTTTTTTTGTTTTTTAAATAACACAGGATTAAGTCATAAAATTTAGGGGTTGGGCTCAGATGACATAATGTTACACACTCTTGTACAGTAGGTGGCGGTATGCACCTTTCAGTTGTTTGCTATCCGCCAGTAACCGAGAGGAGAAGATGATCTATAGGCTATCAAGAGCTGGTCGAGTCCAAGGACGGATAATTTTTTCACACGTAGGGAGTTGGTCAGAACTCCTTATAAGAACTCCTGATACAAAGATATACAGTGATGATATAGAGTGAAATACGTGACTGTAAAGCACCTGTAAGCTGGTTGCCAACCACCAATCAAATCTAGAAGAAGATGATAATGCCGAGAGGACCAGTTGCTGGCTGGGAATGAAAAGGAGAGATGCCTTCTTTGCTTCTAAGGCAACCAGCTAAACTGCGGGACACACACCCAGGCTTGATCATCCTGTGGTGGGCCTGCCTCAGTGGAGGGTATCTTGTGATAAATGGCCGAAACACCCTGTGATGCTGAGGTACACAACTGATGATGTGTCCCGGTGGTGAAGCCTTATAGCAGCCATCTCTCAAGAACTCACCACGGACTCAAAAGTGGTGCAAACAGCAGGGATTGTAACAGCTAGTCCTTTCATCGAACCTTGTCAAATGATGGACAGCTTTCAGAATTTGTAGTCATTGCTGGAAAAATTCTGTGGGACAATTTTCAGTGAACGAAACCTCTTTATGGGAGAGAAAGAGGGAGAGGCAGGCTTGACATTAACAGTGGCTGGCAACACGGCTACACTCTACAGCCACTTTGGCCATGTGCAACCATGAAGGGGTGTCCCAATCCCTGGGGGTAATGATGTTACGCTCAACACCGCCCACTCAGCTCTAATTCGTGCAATATAAAGCAGAAGTGTCATGAGCAGTTTAATTTTAACTAGTGCCTACTTGTACATGCCTGTAGAAAGCAGGTGTAAACAAGGGTGTAAGCAAGCACATCAGCACTCGCTCAGTGATGCCTGCCTTTGATCTTTGATGGTGTTATAGCAAGTCCTATGATCGTGAGTGATGCAGTCCAAGGATGGATAATTTTTTCACACAGGTCGTTATAGGAACATCATAGGACATCATGCAGACATCATAGGAACATAAGCGGTCCTATGATCTTTGGCCATGACACACAGATTTCTTGAATTTATAGTGATTATTTAACAACAAAATACAACATACAAACTCGATGAGGATAAAGGTTACAAAAGAGTTACAAAGTCAGAACTTTCACAAAAATACAAACTTCACATTTCAATTAACAAGAAAAAAGGGGTATGTTAATAGAGGGAGAAGAGAGTAAAGAACACAATTCTTTGATTAATGGTCTTTTTCTATTATAGTAATAGGAGCTGTCCAATGTCTTTTGCATTTTTTTTTTTTTTTGCATCATGAGCAGTGCATCGAGCACTGTTTCAGCACGCCCAGAGTCATGTGACCGTAGCAAGTAAGGCCTCATTATGTCAGTCACATCACGTGACTTCTACTCAAATAGCGAATGCAATGATAACAAATTTCTTCTTAAAAAAAAAAAAAAAAAAAAAAAAAAACCCTCAATTTGAGTGGTGAATCAGACCCCTTTTAAATCCTTCACTACTGATGTAACTAGCCCAGCCCTCTCAAATTTCTTGCTGGGTCTCAAATCACATGATGTGACATCGAGGCTTTGCTTGCTATGGTCACGTGACTGTGGCCATGTAGACAAGGTGTTTGACATTCTTCTTATTATTCTCCTTCTCCTCCTCCTCCATCAGCTTACAGGTGCATTACTGCCACTGACTTGATCATCATCACTCTATATCTTCGTATAAGTTCTTATAAGGCATTTTGAACCACTCCTTATGCGTGGAAAAAATTATCCGTCCTTGGACTGTGTCCTGTGACGTTTTCCTCAGAGCTTTGTGATGTTCTTCTTTTTTTTTTTATCTCATATCTGCATCTCATCTCTTTATTCTTCTAACTGTAGTCTTTATCTGCGTCTCATCTCATTCTTCTGCTTCTTTTAGACTTGATTGGCAGTTGATCCACTAGCCCATGATGTCTTTGAACTTAAAGATCCCCCACTTAACAAGTCTTCAACTGCTTCTCCCTGTAGCCTCTTAACACCGATATTTTTCTGCTGCTTTCACAATGATTTTGATTTTTTTTCTTGGAAGTCTGTGCAGTGCAGTTTATCACATCTACCACAAATGGGACAAAATTATTTTCCTTCAAAACCAGAGTATCTTCCTTAATTCTACTGCATGCACTGCAAGTCTGCACACATTCCCTGTTTGAGTCCATTCCCACTTTTTTAGCCGGCACCTTTTTTTCGCAGCTTCTGCATATGTTTGTCCCTGGGAGACTTTTATCTGCTGAATTTCTGCTGCTCTTTTGCTGGCTTCACAACCTCAATATGCAGAGCTATGTTCACCACCGCAGTTACAGCACTTTAATTTGGTTCCTCTTTCACACTTTCCATATTCATGTTCACTGGAGCATCTGGCACATCGTTGTCTACCTTTGCATATCGCTGCTACATGACCAAACGTTTGACATTTGAAACATCTGAGTGGAGCAGGAATGTAAAGTCCGACTTCATAGCTCATGTAGCCAATATACACCTTACTTGGCAGTCTTGTTTCATCAAATTTTAACATTATTGACAGACTATCACATTTTTTACCATTTCTATTGGCTTTCAATCGCCGTACCTCTGTCACTTTTGCTCCAGTTAAGTTCCTCATTATTTCATCAGTTGAGACAGCCATTGAAATGCCCAATATCATACCTCTCATTGACTCATTTCCTTCCAATACTGAACACTGCACATTTTTTCCCTCCATCTGAGTGACTCTGATTGCTTTTCCTTGTTGAACACTATCTTTACATGTAACCAGCAACGAACCACTACGAAGAACCCTTGCATTTAAAACTTCTCCAAGTAACCCATTAATTGCATTTATGAGCTTAATTGGATTCCACTCACGAAACGATGCCCCTTCCTGAGTAAGTTTGATTACTTTCCACTTCTTCTGTTCATTCCGGGATCGTTCATCCTCTGATTCCTCAGCACTTGATAACAGTCTTGATTAAGTTTCTTGACGTCTACTTTTCTTTCTTTTAGACTCCACCGTGCTCCAAACTTCCTGTTCCTCACTTCCCACCTCTATTTCTCCTAGTTGAATTCGTGTCCTGGTCGAATCGCCTTCTTCTTCAGCAGAGAGTTGCTGCCTCTTCATGTCGTGGCTCCTCCTCGACACTCTGCTCGTGACACTTCTGTGTTATATTGCTCAAATCAATGTCAGTCACTAGTGATCCCCTTTTAGTTGGAAGAAACCTCCAGCAGAACCAGACTCAGGGAGGGACAGTCATCTGCTGCGAATGGCTGGGGGGGTGAGGGGATGGAGAAGAAGAAGAGATATATATGGCCCTTTTCCACTAGTACCTGTTTGGCCTTGTTCGGTACGCTTTGTAGGCTTTTCCATTAGGAACTGTAACTGTTTCTGTCCCGATTTTTCAGACCTGCTCCCGAGTGTTTCTAAGTGTGCCGTACCGACCCAAAAATGTGACATAAAAAGACTGCAGGACACTGATTGGTCCGGGCCTAACATCATGAGAGGGACGTTTGAGGCTGAATTACAGAATCTCGAGCCACCATTTGCAGAGATTCGTCTGTGAACCAGCAAGCAAACGTCAGTACAAACAACAACAATAGAATGGCTTCACAGAAATCAACACCGCGGTCCAGCAGTTTTCTGTGCCTTTTGGCTGACGAGAGAATCCAGAGGGAAGTAGACGGAGCCACCCGAAATGAATTTACGGCCACGGGAGCACCCAACTTCAGTTGAAAGCTGTGATATTAGGATATAGAGGATGGTGAGTGATGTGATATTATGCATCTTTTACGTTATTTATTCCAGCAGTGGAAAGTTCACTTTGAACAGAAAACGTCTCTTGTGCAGATAATGAGCTAGCTAGTTAGTCATCAATGCCAACTCCGTGCTCCATGCTCTCCTTGTATTTTGCGCTTGTGCTGACAGTATCTGATGAAATAAGCTAGTTGTAATCCTGGTGAAAAAGGTGTTTTTTGTTTTTTTACATGTTGCATTTTCATGCTGTGCATGTACTTAAGTTGTGTGTATTTTCATTCTAGAGTCTGACCAGCATCTGCTGTGACACTGGCAACGTTTAGCTGTGATGAGTGGTAAGTTGCATATCCCGTTAGTTTTTTAGTAGTGGTGGACAAAGTACTCAAATCCTTTCCAAGTTGAAGTATAGGTAAAGTGCCAAAATTAAAGTAGCATAATTTCCACTTAATTTGAAAGGGACTGAACTGAGATTTATTTGATTGTGTGAATATTAATGACAGAATAACTGAAAATGAATGACACATCCAATATTAGCCACTGTAAAATAAACCGCTTGCTTATTTTTTTTTTGGCAGATCACTTGTGTGATCCTTTTGTGAGTTATATTCATAATAGTGTATCTTGCACTTTGGGGAATGGGAGTTGTTCAGTCGCCATTATAATTTAGTTTGCTAGTGCAAACCTGTGCATGCCCGTAGAAACAAAGTATAAGCAAGTATTTCTGCATGCCCGTAGAAAGCAGGGGTAAGCAAGGGTGTAAGCAAGCACGTCAGCACTCGTTCAGTGATGCCTGCCTTTGTTCTTTCTTTCTTCTTTTAGATTTGATTGGTGGATGGCAACCAGCTTACAGGTGCATTACTGCCACGTACTTCACTCTATATCAGGGGTGGGCAATCATGTGCCATGGAGGGCCATTCTACTGCAGGTTTTCTGTTCCACCCAGTCTCTTCAGCAGGTGTTTTCAATGATTAGCAATCCTTGAAGCTGGTCAGAGCACACACCTGCTGAAGAGACTGGGTGGAACAAAAAACCTGCAGTGGAATGGCCCTCACTGCCCACCCCTGCTCTATATCATCACTTTATCTGGTCAGGAGCTGTAGTCCTTATATCATCATTGCTGTGTCCAATCGAACCTCAACTCTATCTTCAGACGTCACTCTTCTCCGTGCCACGGCCAAGATGTGAGTGATGACTGCCTTTGATCTTTGATGTCATAGTGAGTCCTATGATCTTTGACGTCATAGCGAGTGCTATGATGCCTGCATTTGATCTTTGCTGATGTCATAGCGAGTCCTGTGATCGTGAGTGATGCCTGCCTTTGTTACATAGGAACATCATAGGACATTTCACACATAAGGAGTCGTTATACATAGGAACATCATAGGACATCATGCAGAGATCGTAGGAACATCATAGGCGGTCCTATGATCTTTGGCCGTGACACACTGACAGAGATTTCTTGAATTTATAGAGTGATATGTGTAGTTTAGTCTATCGCCAATAAACTCATGCAGTACTATAACAGGACACATTACAAATATGAGACCCATTGTAGTGCTTCTGTCACCATGGGGTGAGACGCCGGCTCGGCGCTCAGCCCATGCTCCTTTTATCCCTGCCTCTCATTAGGCAGCGCCTCAGCTGGTTCCCAGCTGTCAGTGTCACGGGACGGCTGGGGCCAATTAATCCTCATCAGTTGGGGCGCTGCTAATGAGTATAAAGAGGAGCAGCTTCGATCATTCGGGGCTGCGACATAAGCACTGCTAGGCTGGAGCCCCTTCATCTGGTGCCAGCCCCTGCCTCATCTTCAGCATAACTCGTAAGTGTTTTCCTGTAAGGAGTTTTGTGCCTTGGTACCCCCATGTCCGGTGCTAACCCGCTACTTTGCCTTACTGTGTCACTTGGGAGTACCACCTTGTATGAGTGACCTGTGTATTGAAGTCCTTTGCCCAGTGCCAGCTCTCTGGCTGCTTAACCCGTGAGTGTAACCTGCTGTGAGTTCTCTAGCTGTGTACCCCTACGCCCGGTGCCCACTGTTTACTCTGTTGCTGTTCTACCCATGAGTGTTAATGTGTATGAGCATCTGTGCTTTCCTCATCCCTTACCCCTGTCACTAACAAACATCACAGCTGACTGGCTCGCCCTTGGCTCTCTTATTGCGTGGCTCCCTAGAGCCACGTGTGACAGCTCCCTTTTATATTTTAGCAATACAAGTACAAAACACTGTCCTCACTTGAAGCCAGGGTAACAGCTGATAAAAATTGCATATTTTGACTGACTCCATACTCAAGGATGCACACCCTCAGTTAAAGTACTAGATTCCATTCAACTGAAGGTATCAACTCTTTCTGATATGCTGAGGCCACAGTAAAAACAAATGATTTTAAATGTAACCCAGCCCTTGTAAAATCTACTTTACTGAAGCACAGCTACATGAAAATTGTGGTTAAATACAACAACAAAGTACTTTTTTGTCACATTCCACCACTGGCTTTTGGCAACAAGTTTATTTCCCAAATATGTTTTAAACTTGCTTTAATTAACCACCACCCATTTCTGTCTTTTCATCTAGACAAGAGGAAAACGATCCACCCCAAACCGGACCTTGTGTCACTGTTTAGAGATGAAGGCTGAAGATTTGCTGACCTGGGACCAGCATCAGCGGCACATCCAGTTGCTTCTCAGTGAGGCAGCATGGCTGGTGTGTGTGACCCATTCTAAGTTTTTTCTCCTTAATACAGTTTGAATTTTGCACATTCTAAATAATTTGGATTTGCTGGTGATTGTAATAAACAATTTAGTGACATGTATTTGCATCATGATTTTCTGTTTTGTCTGTTATGACACCACTGGGGGAAAAAGTCAACAGTACAAACCATTTATCAGTGATGTTGAAAATAATGGCTCATTTTTCAGAAAAACTAACCAAAAACAATTATTTTATTTACTGAAGACTGTATTGTTGGACGTGCCAGTGCAGAAGACACTGCACACTTTTAGTGATAGTACCAGTATATGGAGGAATTCTGGGCCATATTAGCGTCTGGATTTTCTAATAATGGGTTAGAGCAGGGGTGTCCAATCATGTGCCATGGAGGGCCAGGACCCTGCAGGCTTTACCTGCAACCAGTGTCTTCAACAGCAGATTCCACTGAATTTCTTCCACTGACTGCTGATCAATGAGAACACCTGCTGAAGAGACTGGGTAGAAGAGAGAACCTGCAGGGTCTTGGCCCTCCATGGCACATGATTGGACACCCCTGGGTTAGGGATTAATGGGATTTAACATTTTAACACCCAACTGCTTTATGGTTCATAATTCTTTTGGCAGACTTGTACCAAACCAAAAGTGATTTCTCAAACTGCTGGATTGTTCTTGGACAGCTTTTCCAATCTTTTAATATTTCATTTGTCGCGGTGGTAACCTTCACACATAAAGAAAAAGTGGAGACACAACTGCAAAAAGTACAAAGGTTTATTGTCAAAATTCCTAGTGCTATACTAAATGAAACATGTATAGTTCACTGTTGATGCAGAGAATATATATTTATACAGTATCTACATGTAGTCGGCAATACTCGATATGATATATATCCAGTAAATCCATGTATTTCTCCATGTAACCTTGTGACTGCATTTTTAATTGCTTTTAATCCAAGATCCAGTTTGTTTTGTGTTAAAATGCATCATAATTGTTAAATATATCTTATATCTGTCAGTGCCATTTACCTGTTGAAATATATATTTTACGGCTAATATAACCCCATAACTACAATGTGGCATCTGGCAATCAAGTTTAGTAGCTGATCACTTTTTTGTCACGATACCACTGGGTGGAGCAGGTACATCCCATGATGTCTCAACAGTCTTCATGATTTTCACACAGATCAGAGCAATTTGTTGTACAGGAAGCTAAATATTTCTGCAGACATTCTGAAGTGAAGCCGGGGTGACATCACTGAGCGGCTGTGTTGAACGCCCAGACCCACGGTTTGAAGCGATAATTTTGCCACAAGAGAGCCATCTGAAACACACACACAATACATATTTTAGTACCTAGTAGTAATAACTTGCTGACCTTACAATGTAGTACGGCGGACTTAAAGAAAAGTAGCATTCGCAATCATTAGCTTACCTTCATATGTGATGTAGTTCATATCCTCATGTCTTGCGCATTGTACTGCTCTATATGGTTTCATAAACATTCCAGTACTCTTCCAGAGTGTGTCGTCTTGCCGCCTAGAGCCTTCTGCTCTCCTTTTTTGCCTTTATTCTGGCAAAAAAGCCATAGACCACAGTTGCCTCGTATCCTGCCATCTTGTGTTTTGCCTGGGTGGCTTCTTTTACATAACGGGAGGGTTTCGCCGCCTCCTTGTAACAAATTCCACCCACATCAAGTGGTACTCTGGTGTAATGGAAACACAAGTGGATTGTGCTGTACTGGGCCAAACAGGTACTAGTGGAAAAGGGACAACAGAGAGCAAACAGCATGACGTGGACTCAATCTATGGGAAAGCGCAAACGGATGTTAATGACCAGCAAAAATATTACACGGAGAGTGAAGAAGTGAAGCCCAATGCATCGTGGGAGGTCCCCCAGCTGTCTGAATTTATGAGCAGCATAACTAAGGGACAGTTCACTTTCACCTGATCCAATCTTAACTATAGGCTTTGTCAAAAAGGAAACTTTTAACCCTTTTCTTAAAAACCGAGATCAAGTCTGACTCCCAAATCCAGATTAGCAGTTGGTTTCATAGAGGAGACTGATAACTGAAAGTTCCGCTTCCCATTTTACTTAGAATCAAAGTATTACAAGTAATCCTGTATTTTGGGAGCATAGTGCTCTGTTAGGATAAGGTACTATCGGATCTTTTAATAACAAGGGGCTTGATCATTTAGGGCTTTGTGAGGAGAAGGCTTTTAAACTTGATTCTAAATTCTATGAGAAGCCAGTGAAGGAAGGCCAGAACAGGAGGTGATCTCTCTTTCTAGTACCTGTTAAAACTCTAGCTGCAGCATTTTGGATCAGGTGAAGACTTTTTAGAGATGTTTTAATTCAATTCAATTCAATTCAACTTTATTTATATAGCGCCATTTCACAACAACAGTCATCTCATAGCACTATCAACTGTAGGGGGGAACCCCCACAGTTGCAGAAAGACCCCAGCAATCAGGCGATCCCCTGTGAGCAAGCACTTGGCGACGGTGGAGAGTAAAAACTCCCTTTTAACAGGAAGAAACCTCCAGCAGAACCAGGCTCAGGGAGGGGCAGTCATCTGCTGCGACTGGCTGGGGGGTGAGGGGATAGAGAAGAAGAAAAGAACAGACATGTAGAGAGCAAACAGCACGATGGGGACTCAATCTATGGGAGAGAACAAACAAATGTTAATGACCAGCAAAAAAAAAATATTTCATAGAGAGTGAGGAAAGGAGTGAGGCCCAGTGCATTACTGGAGGTCCCCCGGCTGACTAAACCTATTAGCAGCATAACTGCTGATAATAGGACAGCCTGATAATAAAGAATAACAAATCCTCTAATCAAGAACTAAGAAAAGCGTGGATTAGTTTCTCAGCATTACTCTGAGACAAGCTGTTCCTAATCTTGGCAATAGCCCACAAATGATAAAAGGCAGTCCTGGAAACAAGTTTAATATGCACATTAAAGGACAGATCTTGATCAAAAACAACCCCAAGCTTTCTCACAAAATTTATTTTTAAGGATCTAGAGTGACCCCATCCAAACTGTCTGATTTTGGAAAGAATTTCTAAGGCTTTTTGGGCAGACTAGAATGACTTCAGTCTTATCTGAATTTAATAGCAAGAAGTTACAAGTCATCCATGCTCTGTTTTCCTTAAGACATGCCTCTAATTTAGTTAATTAATGACTGTCATCTGGCTTAATTGTCAGATATACACTACTCACAAAAAGTTAGGGATATTCGGCTTTTGGGTGAAATTTGAGGATGCATCTAAAATGCACTATAACCTTTGCAGGTGAACATAATTTGACCTTCTGTAACCTTTTGAATGCACATGTCCAGCTGCTCAGTGTTTCAATACTTTCTGCATAACTTGCTGTTCTCTAACAAGGTGCTTAACAGCAAAATTCACAACAGGTGTTTGTTCCATGAATTGACCAATAATTCAGTTAAATTCAACTTTATTTGTATAGCACCATTTCACAACAACAGTCATCTCATAGCACTTTCAACTATAGGGGGGGACCCCCACAGTTGCAGAAAGACCCCAGCAATTAGGCGATCCCCTGTGAGCAAGCACTTGGCGACGGTGGAGAGTAAAAACTCCCTTTTAACAGGAAGAAACCTCCAGCAGAACCAGGCTCAGGGAGGGGCAGTCATCTGCTGCGACTGGCTGGGAGGTGAGGGGACAGAGAAGATGAAAAGAACAGACATGTAGAGAGCAAACGGCACGATGGGGACTCAATCTATGGGAGAGAACAAACAGATGTTAATGACCAGCAAAAAAAAATATTTCATTGAGAGTGAAGAAAGGAGTGAAGCCCAGTGCATTATTGGAGGTCCCACAGCTGACTAAACCTATTGGCAGCATAACTAAGGGAGGATTCAGAAACGCATGATCCCGCCCTAATTGTAGGCTATATCAAAAAGGTAGGTTTTAACCCTATTCTTAAAAACAGTGATCGAGTCTGACTCCCGAATCCAGATTGGCAGCTGGTTCCACAGGAGAGGAGCTTGATAAGTGAAGGCTCTGCCTCCCATTGTACTTTTGGAGATTCTAGGTATTACAAGTAATCCTGCATTTTGGGAGTGTAGTGCTCTGTTAGGATAATACGGTAGTATCAGATCTTTTAAATAAAAAGGGGCCAGATTGTTTAGAGCTTTGTAAGTAAGAAGAAGGATTTTAAACTTACAGTAATTCTAAACTCTATGGGAAGCCAATGAAGGGAGGCCAGAACCGGAGCGATACAGTATGATCTCTCTTTCTAGTACCTGTTAAAACTCTTGCTGCAGCATTTTGGATCAGCTGAAGACTTTTTAAAGATGTTTTAGGACAACCTGATAATAAAGAATTACAATAATCTAATCTTGAGCTAACAAAAGCGTGGATTAGTTTCTCAGCATCAATCTGAGACAAGATGCTCCTAATGTTTCTGGTTCAATTAGAATTGGTATTTAAACAGCCCTCTTCATCATGCTGTTCACATTTTGACATCATGAAACCAAGACAGCACCTAACGACTGATCAGCAGTACCTCGCCATTGCCAGGCTTCAAACAGGGTGTTCTTGGAGGGAAGTGGCCACTGAGCTTAGTGTCACGGAGTGTCATCAGCAGGTTGCAACAGAGATACAGAGACTGGAAGAATTACAGAAAGGCATAAAAGTGGACGTCCTTTGGCCACATCCCATGCTGATGACTGCTTCATTGTGAACAGTGCTCCGTGGAACCAGATGATGAATGCCACTCAACTCCAGGCAAATTTAAGGAAGGTGAGGCACTCAAGTGTCACGTCGGACCTTTCAAAACCATTTACCTCAGCGTGGTCTGCGTGCTAGATGACCTGCAAAGGTACCTGACCACACCACCAGGCACAGGTGTTATCGTCTTGCATGGGCCAGGGAGCATTAACACTGGACAAGGGAGCAGTGGGCCTCAGTGCTGTTCTCTAATGAAACTCTATTCACGCTGAGCAGAAATGATGGCCGCCAACAATGTTGGAGATGTCAAGAAGAGTGCTATGCATCAGCCACTGTTGTCACCAGACGAGCCTTTGGTGGTGGTGTTACAGTCTGTGCAGGTGTGTCTAGTAGGTACAGAACTACCTTACACCTTGTGAATAGTAGAGTGACAAGCCGATACTACTCGAATAACATCATTAATCTAGTCATTGTGTCATTGCCTGAACAACATGGGCCTAATTTCATCTTCATGGACGACAATGCTCCAGCTCATTGAGGTCGTATCATTAGGAAATGACTGCTGGAGGCTGTGGTATCTCAAATGGAGTGGCTGCACTTTCTCTAGACCTGAATCCCATAGAAAGCCTATGGGATCAGCTGAGTGGCTGTACAGATGCTCGTAATCCTGCACCCCACAACCTCAATGACCTGAAGGCCACCCTTCAAGAAGAATGGAATGCATGTCTCGGCAGACAATAAGTCGACTTGTGAACAGCATGAGACGTCGTCGTCAAGCTGTAATTGATGCTCAAGAGCACATGACAAGTCATCGAGACATTGACACTTTTTGTTGTGGTATGCCCACCACTGTTGTTGGCTTTTGTTTCACTAAATTGTTTGAGGTGAGGAAATCACCATTGCATGCTTTTACTTAAATGCCGTAGTTTCATGATATAATATCACTGTAGTGTGAACTTTTTCCATCCATCCATCCATCCACCTTCTTTCGCTTAATCCTTTTCGGGTCGCGGGGGGGCTGGTGCCTATCCCAGCATCTTTGGGCGAGAGGCAGGGTCGCCAGTCCATTGCAGGCCAACACAGAGAGACGGACAACCATTCAGTCTCAGTCATGCCTAAGGACAATTTAGAATCCCCCAGTTTGATGCCAATTAACCTAACTTGCATGTTTTTGGCATGTAGGAGGAAACCGGAAAAATCCCGGAGTAAACCCACACAGACATGGAGAGAACATGCAAACTTCACACAGATCACTGTTGGTCGGGGGTTGGGATTGAACCCAGGATCCCCCGGCAAAGGGTGAGTTGCTGTGCTGCTGCAGTGCTAACCACTCCACCACCGCATTGTCTGAACCTTTTATATTTTCCATAAATTTCACCCAAAAGCCAAATATTCCTAACTTTTCATGAGTAGTGTAATTATGTGTCATCTACATAACAATGGAAATTTATGCACTGTTTTCTAATATTACCTAACAGAGCCATATATAAACTGAAAAGAATAGGACCTAACAGAGCCATGTGGAACTCCGTGACTGAGCTTTGAATGTGATGAAAACTCATTCTTGACTCTAACAAACTGGAACCTATTGGATATGATTTAACCCACTGCAGCGAAGTTCCATTAAGTCCAACAAGGTGTTCTAATCTATCAAGTAAAATATTATGATCAATAGCATCAAAAGCTGTACTAAGGTCTAAATGGACAAGTACAAAAACAAGTCCATTATCAGATGTGATAAGGTCGTTAGTGACTTTCACTAAAGCTGTTTCAGTACTATGATGAATTCTCAACCCTGATTGAAACTCTTCAAATAAACTGATTCTCTGCAAGTGGTCAAATAAATGTGTAGCAGCAACTCTAAGATTTTTGAAATAAAAGGCAGATTACAAATTGGTCTACAGTTGGCTAAAACTATTGGATTAAGTGATGGCTTTTGAGTAACAGTTTAATTACAGCAATTTTAAAAGCCTCTGGTACATGGCCTAATGTTAACAATGAATTATTTGAAGAACAGAATTACTAATAAATGAAGACTTATTTTAATAACCTCGTAGGAATAGGGTCTAGCAGATAAGTT
This sequence comes from Pholidichthys leucotaenia, assembly GCA_020510985.1. NCBI lineage: Eukaryota > Metazoa > Chordata > Actinopteri > Cichliformes > Pholidichthyidae > Pholidichthys > Pholidichthys leucotaenia. Next base: position 211,453,878 of record CM035845.1, on the reverse strand, counting down.
GATGGCTTGATTTACACAGGGTTACAAAAATATTTTTTTTGTAAGTTGTCTGTGTTTTTTTTCAACTGATTTAAGACAATTTTGCTCCACTGAATCCGAAAATGACATCTGTTTCTCTCCATCAGGTGCTAAGTAAAAACCTGTACTTACTTGGTACTTATTTAGTACTGTGCATGTACTTACCTTTATATAAAGGTAAGTACATGTAAATTGAATGTCATGTCATCATTGTTCAAAATTCAGAGAATTTCAAGACATAAAAAAGAATTGTAAGATAAGATGAGCCTTTATTAGTCCCACAATGGGGAAATTCCAGGATTGCAACAGCACAGGGATAGCAACACTCAGAGCAATAATTAAGAAGATACAAAAAATATAAATAAGAGCAGTGGATATACATACTCACACATAAATATATATATACAAAGTGCGGAGCGTTGTAGCAAAATGGAAAAAACTGTATCACCGTCTACTTAGTTATCCTACATAGTATGAATATGTACCCATGCATATTGTCACCCTCCATAGCGACTGATATTGTCCTAGTTGTATACTGGAGGGGACCATTTGTGTAAGTCTGTTGCGTCTTTTGCATGCAATACTATTAGGTCGTCACTATTAGGTCATTTTGCATCATATAAAGCGAAAATACCCATACATGTAAACAAAAATGTATAAAACGTGGCCATAATTCAAAAAGTTGACCTGATTGAGCAAAATCAATGTGATTTTTGTATTCAGCACATCAAAACTGTCCTAAATCAGCTAAAAAAAAAAAAAACCTTAAACAATAAATTTGGTGTTGACCAGTGTTATTTTATCTTATTCTAAAAGATCAATTGGGGCAAACTGGTCAAGATGAATATTGTTTGAAGGAGTTGCATTTGTTACTGTATTTAAATTAATGATGAGAAGGATTTGACTGATTTTATCTAAGATGAAATTTTAGTATTGAAGAAGTTCATAAAGTCCTGACTAGTAAGCTCTAAGGGAATGCTAGGTTTGACAGCGACCTGACTCTGTCAGCCTGGCTACAGTGCTGAAAAGAAATGTGGGATTATTCTTGTTCTGTTCTATTAATGCAGAATAATAAGTTGTTTTAGCTTTCCTAAGAGATTTTTTGTATAAATTAGAAGTAGATTTCTCCAAGCTAAATAAAATTTATCTGATTTAGCGGAATGCCATTTTCTTTCTAATTGACGAGTCTTCTGTTTTAAGCTGTGAGTTTGTTGAACCAAGGAGTCAGAAATCTCTGATTAGACTTTTTCTTTTTTTAAAGCAGCCACCATGTTGAGAGTCTGATGCAGAGACGCTGTAACACCGTCTACCATGCTATCCATTACAGAAGGAGTAAAAGCTTCATAACTTATCTCCATTGTGTTGACACATGGCATTGAGGAAACCATCTACTTAAATTTGGTAACAGCATCATCTGGGAGACATCTACTGTAGTAAAATTTTTTCTTTAGGAGCTAAATAGTCAGAAATGGTAAAATCAAAAGTTAACAGACAATGGTCTGACAGTACAGAGTTATGAGGAGACACTACCAAATTTTCCAGCCAAAGTTCCATATGTCAGCACAAGGTCCAAAGTGTGGTGGAGATAGTGGGTAGAACTTCCTACATTCTGCAACAACCCCATCGAGTCCAATATGGAATTAAATGCCATGGTGAGTATACCTGAGTAAGCTGTGGGAGGACGATAAACTACAGCAAATAAAATTGGTTTTAACCTAGAATTACTAAAATGCCCAATACTGAGGACCAGGCCATCAAAGAAATTCTAAAGTTTTTTGCTTTATGTTAACTAGTAATTTGGAATGGTAAATTGTTGCTGCTTCTCCTCCATGGGCCATGGCCACTACTTCTAGGATTTTGACAGTTTACATAAATAGAGGAAGCTGATTCATTTAAATCAACATAATCCTCTTGCCCTAACCAAGTCTCTGTAAGGGATAGTTGATCAATCTGATGATCAATTAACAGATCATGGACTAACAGACTTGGGAGTTAGAGATCTAATATTTAACAAATTGCATTTAATTTTTAAATTATGAGGAACAGAGGCCAAGTCATTAGATTTACAGCCTGTATGTGTAATTTGAATTTTTACCAACTTTTTAATTACTTTAGGATGCTCGTCATCTAGGCCACCGGAGAGGTGGCCTAGCTGATGACCATCTGCCCTATAACCAGGAGGTTGGTGGTTCAAGTCCTGGCCGGTTCATACCAAAGTTCATATAAGAATGGTACTTCCCACCTTTCTAGCTTGGTGCTCAGCATAATAGAATGAGGGAAGGAGAAGTTTTTTGTGGCGATGCCTTGCATGGCAGCGACTCCTGATTCTAGATGTGAATAACATTGTAGATAAGAGAAATGTGATTTCATTCTACTGTACATGATTGGCTGTATGGACTGAATGACAACAATGTTGGCTGCTTCTTCTTATGCATTTTTATTTACTTTCGAGGGAACAGACAGTGATTCTCTGTTGGGGGAGATGGGCTCAGTTGAGGGGCGACAGATGGAGAGAAGCTGCAGAAGCATGTGAAACTGTGACTCTGCTTCCTAAATTCTATAAAACATTTCATACATGACTATAGAAAGCAAGCATATTGTAATCAATTTTCTGAGGGGGTCAGTATCAGAGGTTGAGTCAGCTGAAAATTGTCCTTCATTTACAATTTTTTGTTCAGCAGTGACAGAAAAATCTGAAAGCTGTCTGTCATTTTGACAGATTTCACTGAGGGTGATCTAATTAAAATCATTTAAAATGACAGATAATAGATTATGACAGAATTTTTACAACCCTGTCTGTCAAAATGTTAAGAAAAATACTTGGTGCAACCTCTGGTCAGTATATAGTTCCCTACAATGAGCTTCATATATATTGGGCTGGTAGTTGTGAGCGATCAGATAAAGGTGTCATTCCTCTCAGACATGGCAGGTGTACGCTTCTTTGATCCAGAGGAGGGCATGGAAACCAGGATCCTCGGAGGCCAGGAGGCCTGGGCTCACTCATGGCCTTGGCAAGTTTCCCTTCAGTTCACTTCCACACCAGCATGTGGCGGAGCCATCATCGGGCCCCTGTGGGTGATTTCTGCTGCCCACTGCTTCAAAAGGTCAGATCACAAGTGGCATTGTTTTGTTTTTTTTTTCCCAGCGTGAGCATGGTTGTTGAGGCATTTTGTGGGATCATTTTTAGAATTAGTTTAGTTTTATTGTTGATATGACTCGATCTATCAATCGATTGAAACCTGAGGTTACCCACACTGGTTAATTCTGGGCTGATATTATGGACAAGACAAGATTGTAATCTGTAGTAAAAATAGGGAGCAGGTGGAAGAGAACCTGGAGAGGTGGAGGTATGCTCTGGAGAGAAGAAGAATGAAAGTCAGAAGAAGCAAGACAGAATACATGAGTGTGAATGAGAGGGAGGCAGGTGTAACGGTGCAGATGGAAGGAGTAGAGGTAGTGAAAGTAGATGAGTTTAAATACCTGGGGTCAGCCATCCAAAGCAATGGAAAATGCACAAGAGAGGTGAAGAAGAGCGTGCAGGCAGGGTGGAGTGGGTGGAGATGAGTGTTGGGGGTGATTTGTGAGAGAAGGGAGTGAAAGGGAAGATTTACAAGACGGTAGTGAGACTTGCTATGATGTATGGCTTGGGGACGGTGAAGCTGGAGGTGGCAGAGTTGAAGATGCTAAGATTTTCATTGGGAGTGACTAGGAGGGACAGGATTGGAAATGAATATATCAGACAGACAGCTCAGGTTGAGTGGTTTGTAGACAAAGTAAGAGAGGCAAAGCTGAGATGGACTGGAACATGTGCAGAGCATGGATAGTGGCTATATTGGGCAAAGAATGTTGAAGATGGAGCTGCCAGGCAGGAGAAGAAAAGAAAGACCACAGAAGATTCATGGATGTAGTGAAGGAGGACATGGAGAGGGTTGGTGTTACAGAGGAAGATGCAAGGGATAGGGTGAGATGGAAGCAGATGATCCGCTGTGGTGACCCCTAAAGAGAGCATCTGAATGAAGAAAAGTGAAGTACCTGAAATCTGCATTCTGTCAAAAAATAAAAAGTCTAGTGTAGGAGGAGTCAGTGAGAAAATGACTTTTCAACTTTCTTGCACAGCGATATTGTCCTCAAACAGGGTGAGAATAAAGAGAGGGAGACTAACCCTCAATAAAAGTAACTAGGGTGAAATATGAGAAAATTGAGTCAGTGAACTTCCCTTCTAGAAGTGACTTTTGAAGCAGTTCAATTCAAAAACACTTTATTCATCCCCGAGGGGCAATTAAAAGGCACAGAGGTCACCAAATATAAACAAGACATAAAGAAAAACCATCATGAGCAAACACTATAGATACTGTCTGCAGAGATATATGGCTAAGTGCTTGGGGTGAGATAAAGTGCCATGTGCAGTTCAGTCATAGAGAAATTGTCTGTGGGGGAAGGGGCAAGGAGAGGTTGCAATGCTGGAGCAGAGTTGCAACCCCGGAATTTAAATGCCGAACTGCTGTAGGGACAAAAGTGGCTCTCCTCCTCTGTGTCCTACATCCTGGACAGTGCAGTCTACATCCCGAAGGAAGCCACTCAGAGGACGTAAAATGTGTGAGGGGTCTTGGAGGATCCTATGGGCAGTTTTAATTATCTTTTGTTCACAGAGGGTAGTCAGTTCTAACAGGATGCCCAATAATTTTAGAACAGGTCTTAATTATTGTGTTTAAGCGTGTCCAATTCTGCAGACTGATGCAGTTAAACCAGCAGGTGAATGAAAAGGTGAGCACACCCTCGGTGAAGGAGTGATGGAAGATGGTTAAAATGTTTTTACTAACTCCACATGAAGTCAGCTTCCTGAGTAGATACTGATGCTGGTGACACTTCCTCAGGATCTCCTCAGTATTAGGCGAAAACCTCAGGAAACCAAAGATTGTACCCAGATACTTGTACTCCTCACCGTCTCCACCGGCCTCCGCTGGATGGTGGTCGTAACATCCTCTGCCAACTGTCTCTGCCCACTTGAAAAGGTCACAATAAGCTCTTTTGTTGACATTCAGTTCAAGACAGGAACTTTCACACCAGGAGACAAAACTCTGCAAAGCAGAGCTGTGATGCAATGTAGGGGCAGACAGCAGAGAGAGCACGACTGTCATCAGCAAACGTCACCATATGACGGGCTGGGTGGACCTACAGTCATCACTGTAAAGGATGTAAAGCAAGGGTGATAAGACACAGCCTTGTGGGGAGCCAGTGGAAGTGTGGAGGATATCTGAGTAAGAGTTGTTAACAAACACCCTCTGTGACCGATTGGTGAGAAAATCAGTAATCGATAATATGAGCTGGTGGTCCAGGTGGAAGGTGGCTGTTAATTTTTCAGCGAGGATGTGCAGCTGCATGGTGCACACCCCGCCAGCCCCGTATGCGAACTGTAGTGGGTCCATCAGTGGATCAACAATCCTGGTGATGTGGCTTTTAACAATCCTCTCCAAAGCCTTCATCACCAGTGAGGTGAGAGCTACAGGCCTTAGATCATTCAGAACCTTTTTGGAGCCTTTCTTTGGTATGGGGATGATGATTAAATGTTTCCGCTTCTGGGGAACTGTGCTGCAGCTTATAGAAGTTTGAAACAAGTGGTGGAACACAGTCCCCAGCTGCTTAGCACAGTGTCTCAGGGTCCATCCACAGATGTTATCAGGTCCTGAGGCAGTATTGAGTTTAGTCTGTTTAGACACTCGCCACCTCCTCTGCTGAAGGAGAGAGTTGACTCACGAGAATAAAGTGAGGAAATAAGTCTTCAGCTTAGCGCTATTGTCCTTCTCAAATCTTGTGTATAAAAAAAAAAAAAAAGAGTTGAGGTCATTGAGAAGTGATGTAGCATTGCAGCCATCAACCTGGATAAGTTTGCAACTGGATGAGACAGAGTTCACAGCTGCCATAGCCTTAAGGCTCTGCCAAGCAGAGCGAAGGTTCCCCTGGGTAAAGGACAGCTCGACTTTGTTTTTATATTTTAGGTTGGCAGTCTTTATAGCACGCTTGGCCTCTTTAACCTCCTTTTTTCCCCTCCTTGATGCCGGTGGAAAAAAAATCCTCTTATTTAGAATTTGTTTCAGTTCTTTTGTTACCCAAGGTTTATTGTTTGGAAATACTGTGACCTTTTTTGTTGGAATTATGCTATCCACACAGAAGGAAATATATGCTGACAGTCTCTACCTGCTCATTGATGTTACTGGAGGATGGTAGACAATTCCAGTCTGTGGATTCAAAACACCACTGTAGTTCGTTAATGCTATCTGGAGTCTATTGTTTGATGTTTTAATTATTTTTACTGTCCTCTTAACTACAGGTGAAATAGGCAGGAGCAAGAAAAATAGTATGGTGATCAGCAGAACCTAACGGAGGAAGTGGAACAGCTCTGTATGCACCTGGAATAGAACCATAACATTTGTCCAGTGTCTTCCCAGATTGTGCCGTACACGCAATATACTGATCAAATCCTTTCAGAGATTTGTCAAGTGAACATTGATTGAAATTGCCCATAATAAATTTGGGTGCATCTGCAGATATAAGCTCTAATTTGTCTAATACATCCTTTGTGTTCAACTGAAGCAGAAACTTTAGCTTTAGGCTGAATATAAACCAGAATGATGAAAATTTGTGGAAGTTCCCTGGGAAGATGGAATGGGTGCAGGGAAATGGCCAGCAATTCAGTATCTGAGTTACATATTTTTTCCCCCAACAACAATAGTTGTACACCAATGTGAGTTTACATAAATGCAACCTCCCCATGTTGTTTTTCAGTGAGGTCAAAGTCTGTCAAGTCTAATAGACAAACCAAAACCATCAGAGTAAACTGCTGTCATCATGCTTGTTCAGCCATGTCTCAGTGAACACTAAGACTGATGCGGTCCGAAATTCATAGTATGGTTAACATTAGCTTGCAGTTTGTCAGTCTTATGGCAAAGTGACCGTACATTAGCCAAAATAACTGAAGGAAGGGTCCGATGTTTTGCTTTCTCACCCTTCAGTCTAGCTCTGACCCCTGCTTTCTTCTTACCACTTCGTGTTACATTCTTTTTATGATGTAATGGGTCTGAGTGTCCAGGCATGTGTTTACATTGTATCTCTCTCGGCAGCCTCTCCGTGAAGACGGCTTGATGGGGATGCGACCGCAGTTGAAGCAACAGGTCTCTGGAGTATATGATCTGCTGTGAGCTGTGTCCACTTGGTAGACAGAAAAAGTAGTCCAAAAGGTGTAAAAGGAGCACCATAGTCCACAGAATTCTTGTGCAATCCTTGCTATGTTATCCTAAAGCTAGCGCTGACTAGCGCTAGCCTTGTTAATGCCTCAAAAACAAGCATCACCACAAAGGCCCTTATCGGTCCACAGCACAGTCACTTAATTGGCCCAAATCATTTATGATGTACAGACAGATGCCAACAAACAATATATCCCGACGGTTAAATAAAATCATAAAAAACAGCCCTGGTCTCTGAACCACTGGTCACCACATGAGCAGTGACCCAGAAGTCACTTTTTCAATTCACCTTAGATTCATAGTGGTCACCCCTATTACCTTAATGTCCATTCTTGTGTTCCCTGTTAGAGTTCCTTAGGACTGTAAAGAAAGGTATTTTTGATCAGAATCTTGGGATTTAAAAGTCAGATATGAGTATGTTGCCTCACTCAACACGTTGGGCTGAAATGTTCAAGAGACTTCATATCTGAATCTTTTAAAATCAACGGGTCCATCTTACACAGTCTGTATTCAGGCCTAACCTGCTATTTCTGAGTCTGAGCAGGATTGGGTTCCCCATTCTGATGTTTTAAACCTGTTTTCAGGCACAGAAAAGCATCTCTATGGACTGTCATGGCAGGAAAGCATGACCTGGATAAACTTGATGAACCTCAGCAGCAGGTCAGATCCAAACACCAACCCTCACACGCCCAACCAAGTAAAGGTTTCTGTCTCTTTTCTATGACTGAAGATTTCACTTGAGCCACATTTAAAAAAAACAAACCAAAAAAACCATAATGGAAATTTTTGAGGAACTTAATGAAACTACTTCTGAGGAACTACTACTACTTCTACTTCTTAATTTTTATGGCCTAATTTTACAAAGAAATGTATTCTTAAATTTTTGGAAAAAGTCTTTCTTCACTGAATCTGTGGATAATATAATACAAATAACAAATACTTTATATCTAGAACATGTCAGGTTTATTCTAAAAGCAAAAACAATTTAAAAAAATATGCTTTTTCAGTTATGTCAGTTCTCAAAGATATAAACTAATTTGGACAGTGCTCTTTGTGTGCGTGTGTGCGATTGCTCATTAGGTAATTTCACTCTTTATTCTCGTACTTCTTTTTAAAACCTTTATCACAAGGTATTTTCATTGCATATTAGTCTTTTTGTATTCATATTCATTTTGATTATTTTCAGTACTTGTCTGTGTTTATCTGGGGGTGGCTGTGGCGCAGGTGTAGTGTGGCCGACTACTGATCAGAGGGTCAGGGGTTTGATTCCCACTCTGTCTGCAGTCTGCATGTCGAAGTGTTCTTGAGCAAGAAACTGAACCTCCAGTTGCTCCTGGTGAGTCAGGCCAGCACTGGTGCATGGCAGCTCCACCACCATCAGTGTGTGAATGGGTGGATGGCAGGATTTGTAAAGCGCTTTGGTCATCCAGAGATGAGTAAAATGCAGTATATAAGTGAATACCATTTTTCTATTTGTTAATCCATTTTTCTATTTGCACTCCGGTCAATTTCCCTAAAAACGCCAAAAAATAACGTGCCCAAAGTAAATCGAAAGCTGTTCTTCAACCCTTTGCAGTATCTTCATGGGGTTGTCTCATTTAAAAGAAAACACTTTGAATTTTTTGGCAAAACAGTGATAATCTCTCTAAGTGCTCCGGCCACTGAGTTACAGTCATCTAAACATAGTGAACTTGAAGAAAATAAATTTCGCCTGGGTGTTTTTTTGGATACAAATGCTTGCAAATAACACACAGCTTCAGATCCGGGCTGGAAAATGCAACAGAAATGTAGAACCAAGTGTTATCCAGCTGAGGTCCAAATTTGGTAACAATACCACAAAAAATGAATATATGACACAGCTTTTTCCTCAGGTAGTTCCCAGGCGTTTTTGAACTGTGCCAAATTGTGCCAAATGGCACAGTTTGGAAAAACGTCTAACTTTTGAATGATTCAGTATAGAAGCTTCATCTTGGGCTGTAATGAAAGGTGACACTCAGGGCTGTGTGTGTGTGTGTGTAGGGGGGTTGTCCCCCACCCTCGCTACAGAGGACGGACATCACCCGTTGCGCCACGGTCCGTCATGTAGCGATGACGCACAGCTGTAATTTACTGATCGGTCAAAAGTCATTTTGATTACAATTTTCAGGGATAAAGAATAATTTAGCTTAGAACACTTACCTCTTCACAGCAGCAGCGTAGCTGGCGAACTTCTTCCTCATTGTCAGACGAACGCGACGCTGGTCTCGCGACCCGGTCAAAACATAATTCCATTATTGCGGTTTTGCGCTTCCATGATTGCGGTTTTGGCGAACGATTTTTCAAAACAAATAACAGTAGTAATTAAAGACTGGCGAACGCGTGTGTGTCACTCAGCCTTCGTCGTCGGCCTCCGTCGGTCTATGATGACCATGGAAGAGAATCCTAAACGTCTATTCTGCTGGAATAAAAAAAAAAAAAAAAAAAAAAAAGCACCGCCTGTGGCTGAACAGGCCGATGCGCGAATGGCAGTTCCTGTCACACAGGTCGCACTTGTGGGTGGTCTCCGTGCTGCTGGGTCTGTGGCAGGTTCTTCCTGCGGGTCCTTTTTTCATCTGCTGCAGCAGTCTGTCTTCACCCAGCCTTACACAAAACAGCTTGCGAACTTCTGTGCTTCAATTGGCTCGCTGCATTCACAGCGTTGGTAGGCGGGTCCTTCTTGCTAGGTTTTCAGTCATTGGTTCTTCAAGGTTTCAGAAACCCAATTCAAGGCTCTTATTAGTCGAATGAGAGGTCAATCAGATGATCTAATCTGTTCGCGGCTGTGTCTGTAGTGGAAGAACGAAAATGCAGCTTTTTTTTTTTTTTCAGTGCGCACTTGGACGCAGCGCCCTCGTGCGTCCTAGAGCGCACGAGAGCACCCTCGTGCGCTCTAGGACGCAGAGACGTGCCCGTCCACGGTACACAGGAGTGCAACAGGTTAATACAGCCAGTTTTTTTGTCATATATTCATAATTGTTCACCAAAAATATTTGAATGCAGTAAAGTTATTCTGGATTAAAAGAAATTAATAGTGTATAGTATTGATGATCATAAAGGCAAAGGGCCATCTGTGACTCTACTTCCCTGGACATGGCCTTACTTCATCTGTGTGGTAATCATCAGAGAGAACAATTAGGTTTCTGTCAGACAGCTCTCGTTTGCAAATTTATTTGTATCAGATGGATTTCATTTGATATCTAGACTCTGGTTAACCACTCTCTGTAATAAGATGCATGCAGTATTGGAGGCTATTCACCACACTGCAAGTGTGGCCAGAAAGATGACCGAGTTGCAGCAGCTGGACGTTAAGAGGTCTACAGATCATGACGCCATGCTCTGATGAATTGAAGGTTTTTTCCTTTTCGTTTTATGTAGTAGGTTCAGTTTAATTGTGAATAAGACATGTATTCCAGAATCTATTCTCTTGGGTTTTTTAAAATCAAACCAGTTGCTACCAGGAACACAACCTCAAACTGCCTATGTGGAGTGCTATTCCAGCTTAAACTTCCTTGTCCAGAGCATGCATACATTTAAATTTTGGTAAGTCTGGAACTCATAACAATCTCCCACATCAGTTCACTTCTCAACAAGAAGACCATTATGCTGAGAGGGACAGCTTCTGGAGATGAACAAAGTTACTGAGGATCTCACTGACCTACAATTTGCATTAGAGCATCTTTAATTTCGACCAAACCAGTAACACCAATGAGTCCTCTCCACTGCCATCAGTAGTCACAAAAGTGTGTACATTCATCTTCTTCTGCTTAATCCTTTTCGGGTCGCGGGGGGGCTGGAGCCTATCCCAGCATCTTTGGGCGAGAGGCAGGGTACACCCTGGACAGATCGCCAGTCCATCGCAGGGCCAACACAGAGAGACAGACAACTATTCACTCTCACAGTCATACCTAAGGACAATTTAGAATCCCCAGTTGATGCCAATTAACCCAACTTGCATGTTTTTGGCATGTGGGAGGAAACCGGAGAAATCCCGGAGTAAACCCACGCAGACACGGGGAGAACATGCAAACTCCACACAGATCACTGTTGGCCGGGGGCTGGGATTGAACCCAGGATCCCCTGGCCAAGGGTGAGTTACTGTGCTGCCGCAGTGCTAACCACTCCTCCACCGCGCCACCCAAAGTGTGTACAATTAAAGGCAAAAATTCCCCACTATAGACAGTTTTTTTGTTTTTGATTTTGCAGTATGAAAGTTGGTTCATGTTACTTGTCAACATCCATAGTCATGAGTGTATTCTTGTGAACATCCATCTTATTTACAGGTCTTATTTATAGGTTTACATTTGGTTGGTGCAACCAAGTGCTGGGTGATCCTAAGACTGGTTTTATAAAAAGACCAGTGTGACAGCTGTGAGCAGTTAAGACCAATTGGCCATATTGTTCATTAGAGCATGGTCACTTAAATTGCCTATACATCTTGAAACACAGGACCTGCATATTAGGTTCAGTCAAACCATTAAAAAATGACGGTACTTGAAGGATAGGTTACATAATCACCCCACAGTTTGGGGGCTAGTTCTAGGTTACCAAAATAACTCAGACTGGATGGAAAAATAATCAGTTTGCAATAAAATAGAGAATGAATGTCTCAGTATTCTCTGTTTAGTTGGTTGGCGTCTCTGTGATCATCCTTCATCAAAGCTACAACACTCTGACCAAAGAGAATGACTTGGCTCTGCTGAAGCTTGTGCAGCCCCTCCACTTTAACCAGTTCATAAGGCCCATTGATATCTGGATGACTCCTCTGCCTGTGCTGTCTATGTGCACCATAACTGGCTGGGGCTCTACTCAAGAGAGTAAGGATATGCTCATTGGTGACAGGAAGTTTCTTTAGGCTTTATCTGAGTCTTGTATATCTTTTTTTCTGTTTCCAGATGGTCCTCGAGTTCACAGACTGCAGGAGGTAAACGTTACGATCCTGCCCTCAGAGGACTGTAGCCACTACTACCCTGGTAGGATCCGACCCTCTATGTTCTGCGCTGGTAGAAAAGAAGGTGGAATTGATGCCTGTCAGGTATTCTAGAATCTGGAACATGAAACCTTAAACTTAAACATTAGATCCAACATTAAGACACTGTGGTCTTTCTGGTCATTTTAATGACTCAGGGGGACTCTGGAGGCCCTCTGTCTTGCTTCAATGGCACAAAATATGAGCTGGCCGGTTTAGTGAGCTGGGGGATCGGCTGTGGTTGGCCCAAGAGACCTGGAGTATACACCAGACTCCAGGTGCACACTCTGTGGATCTTTGACACCATGAGTAAGTTTTACCTGGTTGATTTTTACACTGGAAGTAAATGGATTCTGTTTAAAACATGTTCTTTTTTTGCAGGTAATCAGAGTTCTGTACATGGTGATGACCTTGAAACTCACGGTAGGCTTCTACTGAGCTGCCAAAGTCTGCCAAAATGTTAATTTATTCATTTTTTATAAGAATCAAATCAGCTGATAGAAACCATATTAATATTTTAGTGATATTCTTAAATCTGTGGCTTGTTTTACTGTATATATCTCAGAACTTTCATATCCTTATTCTTCTTCCAGTTCTTTAGATCAACAATTTTTTACAAAATACAGTCCAGATTTAAAACAAAAGGCTGATTTCATATTATTCTGATGACGATACTGTGGAACTAGAGAATTCTATTCAGCCATTTTATCATGTTGTAAGGATCATCTCCAGTGAAACTGCACAGAGAGGGATAATTGAATCGGATGCATTGCAATTAATCTAACTTTTTAAAAATTTTGATGTGAACATTAACTGGTACATGGCAGTATCTTATAAGATCGGCTTTACTCTGTAAATTACTTTCTGGAATGAAGAATAATGCATGCCAAAGTTTTAGATTTAGTTGGGGATAGCTGATGGTACCAACTGGTTTTAACTCCTTAATCAGTCGTTGTTAAACCAGTCTTAAGAATGACCCTCACCTCTGTTGTGCCAACTTAAAAGTAATCTTCGCCTTACGTACTATATCAGCTTTAGAGACTGGCTTTCATGAACAAATACACATAACTATTGCTGTTGCTTAGTAATATACAGGTGCATCTCAATAAATTAGAATGCCATTGAAAAGTTGATTTCAGTAATTCAATTCAAAAAAATCCATCTTCTACCGCTTAAACCCCTATATTATATAGATTCATTACACACAGATTGATACATTTCAAGTGTGTCTTTTCTTTTTGATGATTATGGCTTATAGGTCATGAAAACCATGAATTCAGTTTCCAAAAATATTAGAATATTACATAAAATTAATTTCAAAAAATGATTAATAGAAATGTTGGCCGACTGAAAAATATGTCCATGTACATACTCAGTACTTGGTCAGGGCTCCTTTTGCATGAATTACTGCATCAATGCTGAGGCGTTATGGAGTCCCAGGTTGCTTTGATAGTGGCCTTCAGCTCATCTGCATTGTTGGGTCTGGTGTCTCTCCTTTTCCTGTTGACAATACCCTATAGATTCTCTATGGGGTTTAGGTCAGGAGAGTTTGCTGGCCAGTCAAGCACTACGCTCCCAAAATGCAGGTTTACTTGTAATACCTAGAATCTCCAAAAGTACAATGGGAGGCAGAGCCTTCAGTTATCAAGCTCCTCTCCTGTGGAATCAGCTGCCAATCTGGATTCGGGAGTCAGACTCGATCTCTGTTTTTAAGAATAGGGCTAAAACCTACCTTTTTGATATAGCCTACAATTAGGGAGGGATCATGTGTTTCTGAACCCTCCCTTAGTTATGCTGCTAATAGGTTTAGTCAGCCGGGGGACCTCCAGTAATGCACTGGGCCTCACTCCTTTCCTCACTCTCTATGAAATATTTTTTTTTTTGCTGGTCATTAACATTTGTTTGTTCTCTCCCATAGATTGAGTCCCCATCGTGCTGTTTGCTCTCTACATGTCTGTTCTTTTCTTCTTCTCTGTCCCCTCACCCCCCAGCCAGTCGCAGCAGATGACTGCCCCTCCCTGAGCCTGGTTCTGCTGGAGGTTTCTTCCTGTTAAAAGGGAGTTTTTCCTCTCCACCGTCGCCAAGTGCTTGCTCACAGGGGATCGCCTGATTGCTGGGGTCTTTCTGCAACTGTGGGGGTCCTCCCTACAGTTGATAGTGCTATGAGATGACTGTTGTTGTGAAATGGCGCTATATAAATAAAGTTGAATTGAATTGAAGTGATGCCATGGTCATGAAACCAGATTTTGCTACTTTTGGCAGTGTGGGCAGGTGCCAAGTACTGCTGGAAAATGAAATCAGCATCTCCACCAGCATATGACCTCTTTTCAAATGAAAGTAAATTTTGCATTTCATTTGGAAATCGAGGTCCCAGAATCTGGAGCAAGCATGGAGGGATACACAGTCTAAGTTGTTTCAGGTCCAGTGTGAAGTTTCCGTAGTCGATGATTTAGGAAGCCATAGTAGTGTTGGTCCACTGTGTTTTATCAAGTCCAAAGTCAGTGCAGCTGCCTACCAGGAAATTTTATAATACTACATACTTCCCTCTGCTGACAAGCTTTATGGAGATGCTGAATCTATATATGAGTTTCATCTTTTAATTGAATTACTGAAATAAATCAACTTTTTGTTGACGTTCTAATTTATTGAGATGCACCTGTACTTATTGCTTTTGTCATAATTTTTCTGCCCCGTTCTTTGCCAGTGTTTGAATCTGTGTTCCCATGTTTGTTGTTTTGTCTACCCATGTATACTGACTCCACTGATAACAGAGATCTGTGGAAAACAGCTCATCTTCAACTCTAACAGAACTTTAGGCATCGCTGGGCTGTCACTGTCTGCGGACGGGGTGCTGTCTGTGGAGAATGTGAGCGAGTCTGCTCCCTTTTTCTGGCCTTGGCAAGTGAGTCTGCAGTCCAAGGGATTCCACTACTGCAGTGGTGCTCTAATCCACCATCACTGGGTCCTCACTGCTAAACACTGTGGTGTCAGGTAGTATTCAGTATACTGTTGCTTATGATTACCAGTTATTTATCATTGATAATGATGCTGCTAGATGTTCACATGTTAAGTTTTAAGGATTTCTTCAGATTCCTTTCAAAATGTCTATGATCTACATCAAACACAATCTTGAGTAGTGACACTAATAGTTTTTGTCTGGATCAAATATGGAACATTTCCTCACAATCAGACTGAAGAAAGAAACTGAACTCCCATCATCATTTAGCTACAACATCTATCAGAAAGCTGATTAAGATGATTAACTTAAAACCTTCATCCTATAAACTGCTAAATTCACTTCATTTCATGGTTGCCAGCCCACACTTACAGTTTTCAATATTGTATACCACGAACTACATATTTTTGCCATCTAGAGATGCCCAATATGTAGTGCTATACATATTCTAGATTGGTGTTTTTCAACCTTTTTTGAGCCAAGGAACCCTTTTTACAGCGAAAAAATCTTGTGGCACCCCATCAGCCAAAAATGTTATAAGATGACACATTGTCGCCTATTACAACGTATGTGACGACAATTTAGTCTTGTAATTAGTTTCTACTCACTCACTTTGGGACTGTTTAGGTGAACACAAAGATGATATCCTAGCAGGAACTGAAGAAAGGCATAAATTAAGCTCTTCCTCCACAACTCTCTCTCTTGTTTTGGTTTTTATAGCAGTCATGTTTGAAAAGCCCAGCTCATATGGATATGTTGTAGAAAATGGGAGCAATATTAAAACAACTCTGGTGTCAGAATTGGGAACTCCTTGGCAGCAGTCAACAAAAAACTGTCCAAAGGTAGCTTAGTAAAGCTTGGCTGTAAAAACAGTTTTCTTGCTGTTAATAGAAAAAATAGGAAATTTTCTCTGGTGGCATCTCCATCCACAAAACACACATTGGCCAAGAGTTGTGCAAGTTTGCATTGCAGATTTCCCAGTGATGTGTATCTCTTCCAAAATGTTTAATATCTGCAGACAAGTCTGTAGTATGTGAGTTTGGAGGGTTTGGACACTGGGGCTTGCTGTAGCTGACGTCAGCAAGGATGACATCAGGTGGTGCTATGCTCCTGTATATATTGCAGTGTGTGTGAATAAATAGTGTGTTCATTTCGGACATAACATTTGGCGATGAGAAGTAAACCATGGGAGCATGCGTGGAACCACCACGTCCGTTTCTGGAATCCCCAGGTGAGCCACTCGCACCTTGGTGCTGCTGATGTGACTCGTTTACCACCTATGTCGACGCAGCTGTCCTGGGTGACGCCGACGGAAAGAGATGGAAGAATATATTGATTCACAGTCCGGATGAGGAAGGACGATGTGTGCTCTACACTCTGGACCATATGGGCTCTCTTGACGATTGTGTCAGCCTAATGGACAAATTGTACAGCGAAAAGTGCAATGTGACATGCGAAGATTTAACTTCAATTCAACTTTATTTATATAGCGCCATTTCAAAACAACAGTCATCTCATAGCACTTTCAACTATAGGGGAAACCCCCACAATTGCAGAAAGACCCCAGCAATCAGGCGATTCCCCTGTGAGCAAGTGCTTGGTGGAGGTGGAGAGGAAAAACTCCCTTTTAACAGAAAGAAACCTCCAGCAGAACCAGGCTCAGGGAGGGGCAGTCATCTGCTGCGACTGGCTGGGGGGTGAGGGGATAGAGAAGATGAGAAGAACAGACATGTAGAAAGCAAACGGCACGATGGGGACTCAATCTATGGGAGAGAACAAATGGATGTTAATGACCAGCAAAAATATTTCATTGAGGGTGAAGAAAGGAGTGAAGCCCAGTGCATTATTGGAGGTCCCCCGGCTGTCTAAACCTATTAGCAGCATAACTAAGGGAGGGTTCAGAGACACAAGATCCCTCCCTAATTGTAGGCTATATCAAAAAAGGAAGGTTTTAACCCTATTCTTTAAAACTGAGATCAAGTCTGACTCCTGAATCCAGATTGGCAGCTGGTTCCACAGGAGAGGAGCTTGATAACTGAAGGCTCTGCCTCCCATTGTACTTTTGGAGATTCTAGGTATTACAAGTAATCCAGCATTTTGGCAGCGTAGTGCTCTGTTAGGATAATGGGGTAGTATTGTAGAAGAGCTTGAAATAACGAGGCGATGTGATTCATAAACCAAAGTTTATTATCAGCTCCTCTAACAAGTCTCATCTAGGTGCAGCAGCAGAAGAAGTGAGAGAGCGAACACCTTCGGCTCTACGAACTTATACTCGCACATAACAAAAGACATGCATATCAAAAGCTGACATCCCTCACTGTCTTAATCCCCTCTTTTGTCTTCGTACCCCTCCACCTGGCCCTGGGGGGTCAGGGCGACCTATCCGGTCTCCACCGCAGCACCTCGGATGCTCTTTGATCTTCACTGGTGGTTGAGACCTCTTTGTCCTGTTCTGAGGTGTGAAGTCGCTTTACATATGTAATCACCAAACATTCTCACATGCTTATACATATGTAGGTTATGGGATATATGATTAATATAGACCACAGCCCCCCCAAACGACTAAGAAAAGGACAATAGAAAAATTCACAGTTTAAGATAATTATTATGACATACGAACTGCTACACATCTTGACACAGAAGAAACTTTCCAGCAGCCATGCTCCTAAGAAAGTTCAGTGGTAATCATAACAGCATAGTAATATCACAAGTCAGTCCTAAACTGTTACAGCACAATTGGTGAACAACTGTTGAGTAGTTTGCATCAGTCCTTGTGCCGTCTGGGTTTTAATCTTCTCCCGAATCTGCTGTGGGTCCGCTTGGGCGTCCTGGTGGGACCTTCCTGTAAGGAATCTGCAGCTTGGGGAGGAGAGTGATTATTTGTTCCCAGCAGGGGGGCTGAGTCTTTTCTCTTGGGGGGGTCTACCCTGCCGAGGTGCTCTCGCCAACCGTGCAGGCTCGTCTCTCAACAAGAAGGCAGGTTTAAGTCTGTCAATGCTGACTGTTTCTTTTCTATCCCCAAAATCAAGCACAAAATGCTTATCACCAGGTTCCAGCACTCTGAATGGTCCATCGTATGGTGGGCGGGAGGTTGGTTTTAAAGCTTCATGCCTAACAAAAACGAATTCAGCGTTTTTTAAAGCTTGGGGGACAAAAACCCGTGGAAAAGAGTGATGTGCCGGTCCGGGGAGAGAGTCCGGTCCGTTGCTGCCTAAAAACCTCGGGGCTGGAAGATGCCCTGGCTCTGGGTTCTCTGGTAAAAATTCGCCTGGGAGCCTGAGAGGTTGTGCAAAAACTAATTCTGCTGGGGAGGCGTCTAGATCCTCTTTAGGCGCAGCACGCAACCCCAATAAAACCCAGGGAAGTTTATTTACCCAATTTGTATCCGTTAGTGAGGCTCTGAGGGCGGCCTTTAAAGATCTGTGAAAACGCTTGCATAACCCATTAGCCTGAGGGTGATGAGCGGTGGTGCGGTGAATTGTCACCCCTAAGCTGCTGGACATGGCTGACCAAAG
This sequence comes from Pholidichthys leucotaenia, assembly GCA_020510985.1. Taxonomy (NCBI): domain Eukaryota; kingdom Metazoa; phylum Chordata; class Actinopteri; order Cichliformes; family Pholidichthyidae; genus Pholidichthys; species Pholidichthys leucotaenia. The sequence goes on along the minus strand of CM035845.1, from coordinate 211,435,164 downwards.
CTCCGAGACAAATTGAGGCCCCCTATCGGACGTGATGTCCGATGGGACGCCGAAACATGCCACCCAGCTTGTCAAAAAAACGCGAGCGACTTCCTCCGCTGTGGTTGACGCCAGAGGGACTGCCTCCGGCCAGCGCGTGGTGCAGTCTATCATTGTTAACAGATGTGTGAAACCTTGGGAGGAAGGTAGTGGCCCCACAGGGTCGACATGAACGTGATCGAACCTTCTAGCAGGGATTCGAAAAGGCTCTAGAGGGGCTTTTGTGTTTGTGTACTTTGGCGCGCTGACAAGAAATGCAAGTCTTTGCCCATTCTTTTACGTTTTTGCGCAGGCCAGGCCACACAAACTTTTCGGCGACCATTTTAACCAAAGCGCGCACACCTGGGTGCGCGAGGGAGTGAATCGAGTCGAAAATATGGCGGCGCCATGCAGCTGGGACTAACGGGCGAGGTCGGCCGGTTGAGATGTCGCATATTAGGGGGGGCACACCGTCGCGTAAACCCCTTTCCTCCAGCCTTAACCCTGTTGGTCCAGACAGGAGTGCGCGCACGTCCGCGTCACTACTTTGCTCCTCCGCCATGGCTGCATAATCTATCCCTGCATGGATTGGGGCCGCGTATGTGTCCGCGTTGGCAAAGAGTTCTGCGGCTGAGGTAGTATAATCTGTCTCCTCATGCTCTGGCGATGTCACAGCGCGGGAGAGACAGTCTGCTACCACGTTAAGTTTGCCTGCCACATGTCGAATGTCTGTGGTGAACTCTGAAATCGCAGCTAGCTGTCTCTGTTGCCTGCCTGACCACGGTTTGGAAATTTTAGCCATTGCGAAGGTGAGCGGTTTGTGGTCTACAAAAGCCATGAAACGCCGCCCTTCCAACCAGAACTGGAAGTGGCGGATGGATAAATGAAGCGCTAGCAGCTCCCTGTCAAAAGTGCTGTATTTACGCTCAGTTTGGTTTAGCAATTTGCTGAAGAATGCCAAAGGTTGCCAGATTCCGCTGACGTGTTGTTCTACAACTGCCCCTATGGCCAGGTCTGAAGCGTCTGTGGTTAGCACAATGCAGGCCGAGGGATCAGGGTGAACCAACAATGTGGCATTAGCTAGGGCACTTTTTACTTCCGCGAAGGCGCGTTCGCGCTCCGGGGTCCATTCGACCGTGTTGGAAGGTTTTTGTTTTCTGAGTGCGTCATATAGGGGCTGCATGAGCTGAGCTGCGTGGGGGAGGAAACGGTTGTAAAAAATTAACCATTCCCAAAAATTCTTGCAGCGATTTGACCGTTTGTGGCCGTGGGAAACTTTTTACTGCGTGAACTTTGTCTGGCAGTGAGACTGCCCCCTTCGGTGAAACTCTGTGTCCTAAAAAATCAATTTGAGACACGCCGAATTTGCATTTGGCTGGATTGATTATTAACCCGTACTCTTCTAGTCTCTGGAAAACCATAGTGAGATGCTGCTCGTGTTCTTCCTCAGACGAGCTGGCTGCCAACATATCGTCGAGGTAGACGAACATGAAGGGGAGGTCTGCGGATGCTGCTGTGGGTGTCTGTTCCTTGCAGGCATTGACGAGCCGTTAAGCTTCGTGAGCCAGCGTGCGGAAGTCCTGCTGGTTGCTGCATCGCATGTTGGCAAGCGTCCCTCTCATGTGTGGCGGCAGCGTACTGAGGAATATGAATTGGAAGAGGAAGTTGTCATTGTCTTCTTCTTTAAGTTGCAGCAAGTCCTCCATGAGGGCCTTGGGTCTGCATCCTCTGTGGCCGTAGACCGCCAGGATCCTCTCGGCTCTCTCCTCGGCTGAGGGGACGAAATTTGCCACGATGGTCGCTTTCAGCTCTTTATATTTGTCCTGGGCCGGTGGCCGCTGGATTATGCTCCGCGCACATCTCGAAGTGGCGGCGTCGAGTTTGGCGACGATGTGATAGAACTTTGTATCGTCAGCCGTGATGCCCGCAAGTGCAAACTGGGCTTCAGCTTGCTGAAACCACGAGGCGGGGTCTTCCTGCCAGAAGTCCGGCAGCTTGACGGTGACGGCGTTTGTGTGGACCGTCACTGATGTGTCCGCAGGGTGAGAGTGCCTTCCTTCGGCTCTCTCAGCGGCGCTGGTGCTCGGTTGAGCCCTCTCTATCACTTCTGCCGTGGGGGAACGTCGTCCATCTGTTCCCCTGTCTGCTTGGGCGCCGGCGTCTGCCTGGGTCGCCACAGATGAGTCGATCGCGGGGGAACGCCTCTGGTCCATCCTCGCGTCAGGGTCACCAGTGTAGAAGAGCTTGAAATAACGAGGCAATGTGATTCATAAACCAAAGTTTATTATCAGCTCCTCTAACAAGTCTCATCTAGGTGCAGCAGCAGAAGAAGTGAGAGAGTGAATACCTTCGGCTCTACAAACTTATACTCGCACATAACAAAAGACATGCATATCAAAAGCTGACATCCCTCACTGTCTTAATCCCCTCTTTTGTCTTCGTACCCCTCCACCTGGCCCTGGGGGGTCAGGGCGACCTATCCGGTCTCCACCGCAGCGCCTCGGATGCTCTTTGATCTTCACTGGCGGTTGAGACCTCTTTGTCCTGTTCTGAGGTGTGAAGTCGCTTTACATATGTAATCACCAAACATTATCACATGCGTATACATATGTAGGTTATGGGATATATGATTAATATAGACCACAAGTATCAGATCTTTTAAATAAAAAGGGGCCTGATTGTTTAGAGCTTAGTGAGAAGAAGGATTTTAAACTTAATTCTAAACTCTATGGGAAGCCAATGAAGGGAGGCCAGAACCGGAGAGATATGATCTCTCTTTCTAGTACCTGTTAAAACTCTTGCTGCAGCATTTTGGATCAACTGAAGACTTTTAAAAGATGTTTTAGGATAATCTGATAATAAAGAATTACAATAATCTAATCTAGAGCTAACAAAAGCATGGATCAGTTTCTCTGCATCACTCTGAGACAAGATGCTCCTAATCTTGGCAATATTACACAAATGATAGAAAGCAATCTTAGAAACGAATTTAATATGTGAATTGAAAAACAGATCTTGATCAAAAATAACTCCAAGGTTCCTCACAGAACTATTCAGAGAGAGAGTAACCACATCCAAACTAAGAGTTTGATTTGGAAAGGTATTTCTAAGGTTTTTTTGGACCAACTAGAATGACTTCAGTCTTATCTGAATTTAATAGCAGGAAATTACAAGTCATCCAAGCTTTGATTTCCTTAAGACAGGCCTCTAATTTGGCTAATTGATTACTATCATCTGGCTTCATTGACAGGTATAATTGTGTCATCTGCATAACAATGAAAATGTATACAGTGCTTTCTAATAATGTTGCCTAACGGAAGCATATATAAACTAAAAAGAGTAGGGCCTAGCACAGATCCCTGTGGAACTCCATGACTGAGCTTTGAGTTGGAGGAAAACTCATTATTGACATGAACAAACTGGAACCTATCAGATAAATAAGATCTAAACTACTACAACGGAGTTCCATTACGTCCAACATAGTGTTCTAATCCATCAAGTAGAATATTATGATCGATGGGATCAAAAGCTACACTAAGGTCTAAAAGGACAAGTACAGAAACAAGTCCATGATCGGATGCGATAAGGTGGTCATTAGTGACCTTCACTAAGGCTGTTTCAGTACTATGATGGATTGTAAACCCAGATTGAAACTCTTCAAATAAACAATTTCCCTGCAAGTGGTCAAATAATTGTGTAGCAACAACTCTAAGATTTTTAAAATGAAAGGCAGATTAGAGATTGGTCAATAACACAACATAACAAAAATAATTTTTTGTAAGTTGTCTGTTTTTTCAACCGATTTAAGACAATTTTGCACTGCTGAATCCAAAAATGACATCCATTTCTCTCAATCAGGTCAGGTTTTTATTTTATTTTATTTTTTTTTACTTATTTTGTACCTGTAGGTAGATTTGTTTTGCAGTCTGGTGACAAGCCACCAGCTGCCGGTCGCTGCGTGCGCAAGCGCCCCGTATCCCTAACCTGCATGTTTTTGGTATGTGGGAGGAAACCGGAGAAATCCCGGAGTAGTACACAGATCACTGTTGGTCAGGGGCAGGGATCGAACCCATGATCTTACGATCCCTGCGATCCCCCGGCCGAGGGTAAACTGTGCTGCCACAGTGCTAACCACTGCGCCACCTTGCATTATGGTACATTATAAGCAGTTGTACAGCAGTTGTACAGTTGTACTGCAAATTGAATAGACCTTGATAAAGGTAAGTACATGTAAACTGAATGTTACGTCATCATTGTTCAAAATTCAGAGAATTTCAAGAAATAAAGAATTTTGCATCATATAAAGCTAAAATACCCGTACATGTAAACAAAAATGTAAAAAAAAAACATGTGGCCATAGTTCAAAAAGTTGACGTGATTGCGCAAAACCAATGTGATGTTTGGATTCAGCACATCAAAATTATCCTAAATCAGCTAAAAAAACTTAGACAATAAATTATGTGTTGACCAGTGGAATTAGCTAAAACTCCTGGATCCAGCATTGGATTTTTGAGTAAGGATTTGATTACAGCAGTTTTAACAGCCTGCGGTACATGGCCTAATGTCAATGAAGAATTGATTATTTGAAGAATAGAGCTACCAATAAATGGGAAGACTTCTTTAAATAACCTGGTAGGAATAGGGTCTAAAAGACAAGTTGAAGGCTTGGATGAGGAAATTATTTTATCTAACTGTGGGTTTACTCCGGGATTTGTCCGGTTTCCTCCCACATGCAAAAAACATGCAAGTTGGGTTAATTGGCATCAAACTGGGGATTCTAAATTGTCCTTAGGTGTGACTGTGAGAGTAAATGGTTGTCTCTCTGTGTTGGCCCTGCGATGGACTGGAGAGCTGTCCAGGGTGTACCCTGCCTCTCGCCCAAAGATGCTGGGATAGGCTCCAGCCACCCCCCCCCCCCCGCGACCCAAAAAGGATTAAGCGGAAGAAAATGGATGGATGGATAAAAGGTCAGTTGGAGTAAACTCATTCAGATATCAGTTGAAGGAGTTGTAGTAGTTACTGTATTTAAGTTAACGGTGGGAAGAATCTGACTGATTTTATTTCTCATAGATGAAATTTTATTATTGAAAAAGTTCATAAAGTCCTGACTCGAAAGCTCTAAGAGAATGCGAGGATTGACAGAGTCCCGACTCTTTCAGCCTGGCTACAGTGCTGAAAAGAAACCTGGGATTATTCTTGTTCTCTTCTATTAATGCAGAATAATGACTTGTTCTAGCTTTTCTAAGAGATTATATATATATATATATATATATATATATATATATATATATATATATACACTCACCGGCCACTTTATTAGGTACACCTGTCCAACTGCTCGTTAACACTTAATTTCTAATCAGCCAATCACATGGCGGCAACTCAGTGCATTTAGGCATGTAGACATGGTCAAGACAATCTCCTGCAGTTCAAACCGAGCATCAGTATGGGGAAGAAAGGTGATTTGAGTGACTTTGAACGTGGCATGGTTGTTGGTGCCAGAAGGGCTGGTCTGAGTATTTCAGAAACTGCTGATCTACTGGGATTTTCACGCACAACCATCTCTAGGGTTTACAGAGAATGGTCCGAAAAAGAAAAAATATCCAGTGAGCGGCAGTTCTGTGGGCGGAAATGCCTTGTTGATGCCAGAGGTCAGAGGAGAATGGCCAGACTGGTTCGAGCTGATAGAAAGGCAACAGTGACTCAAATAACCACCCGTTACAACCAAGGTAGGCAGAAGAGCATCTCTGAACGCACAGTACGTCGAACTTTGAGGCAGATGGGCTACAGCAGCAGAAGACCACGCCGGGTGCCACTCCTTTCAGCTAAGAACAGGAAACTGAGGCTACAATTTGCACAAGCTCATCGAAATTGGACAATAGAAGATTGGAAAAACGTTGCCTGGTCTGATGAGTCTCGATTTCTGCTGCGACATTCGGATGGTAGGGTCAGAATTTGGCGTCAACAACATGAAAGCATGGATCCATCCTGCCTTGTATCAATGGTTCAGGCTGGTGGTGGTGGTGTAATGGTGTGGGGAATATTTTCTTGGCACTCTTTGGGCCCCTTGGTACCAATTGAGCATCGTTGCAACGCTACAGCCTACCTGAGTATTGTTGCTGACCATGTCCATCCCTTTATGACCACAATGTACCCAACTTCTGATGGCTATTTTCAGCAGGATAATGCGCCATGTCATAAAGCTGGAATCATCTCAGACTGGTTTCTTGAACATGACAATGAGTTCACTGTACTCAAATGGCCTCCACAGTCACCAGATCTCAATCCAATAGAGCATCTTTGGGATGTGGTGGAATGGGAGATTCGCATCATGGATGTGCAGCCAACAAATCTGCGCCAACTGTGTGATGCCATCATGTCAATATGGACCAAACCCTCTGAGGAATGCTTCCAGCACCTTGTTGAATCTATGCCACGAAGAATTGAGGCAGTTCTGAAGGCAAAAGGGGGTCCAACCCGTTACTAGCATGGTGTACCTAATAAAGTGGCCGGTGAGTGTATATATATAAATAAATTAGAAGATGATTCCTCCAAGCTAAATATGTTTCATCTAAATTAGTGGAGCGCTATTTTCTTTCTAATTGACGAGTCTTCTGTTTTAAGCTACAAGTTTGTGTTTAACCAAGGAGTTAAAAATCTCTGATTAGACTTTCTTTTTTAATGGGGCCAGCATGTCTAGAGTCTGATGCAGAGAAGCTGTAACACTATCTCCCATGCTATCAATTATAGAAGGAGCAAGCTCTCTTTAGCTAATTGTCGTTGTGTTGACACATGGCATAGACGAAACAATCTGTATAAATTTGGTAACGGCATCATCTGAGAGGCATCTACTGTAGTAATATTTTTCTTTAGGAGCCAAATAGTCAAAAATGGTAAAATCAAAGGTTAACAGACAATGGTCTGACAGTACAGGGTTATGAGGAGACACTACCAGATTTTCCATTTCTATGCCATATGTCAGAACAAGGTCCGTGTGGTGGAGATAATGGGTAGAATTTCCTACTTTCTGAGAAAACCCCATCGAGTCTAATATTGAATTAAATGCCATATTGAGGCAATCACTAGCTACATCTACATGTACAGTATATTCAAGTCCCCTACTATAAGTTCTGATTTCAGCACTAAATCAGCTAAGAATTCGGCAAATTCGGATAAAAACTCTGAGTAGGCTGAGGGAGGACAATAAACTATGGCAACAAAATTGGGTTTAAAAGGAACTCCGATTATATTGGCATGTTAGCTCTATATGCTTTATTTTTATGTTAGTAACATAACTATAATATAATTTTTTTGAAAATAATTCCCAGTTTTATATATTTTTAAAAAACTTTATTACGATGTAAATTGCCATTTTTGTTTATGTCGCAATGCATTCTGGGTAGTGACATAGAATGGTTGCAGCCGTTTTTTCTGTCTTATACAAGCCAAGAAGCGAAGCTACTAACTACTGCCATTTATCAGTGAAAATGCCACATTGCGCGGCTTTTGGATGTAATTTCCAATCAAAGGGAAATAAAGAGAGCGGGGTAAGCCTCCATAGCTTTCCTAAAGAGGGAAAGTTGAGGAAAAAGTGGGGTGGCAGCGGCTCAGGAGGTAGAGCAGGTCATCTAATAACCCGATGGTTGGCGGTTTGAATCACGCTCTCCCCAGATATCCTGCCATTGTGTCCCTGGGCAAGACACCTCACCCGCATTGCCTCCAGTGCCCATAACACTGGGTATGAATGTGTAAAAATGTTTAAATGCTCACTGGTGGCCGGAGAGGCCGTTGGCGTGGATTGGCAGCCACATTTCCGTCACTCTGAGTGTCTGTGATCACGCGCTACAGCGCACGCTTGATAAAGCTGACATATATATTAATCACGCTATGATAAAGCACTATATCGCTCAAAGCGCGCCCTTGAGACATGTCTGTGATCACGCGCTATAGCGCACGCTTGATAAAGCTGACATATATATTAATCACGCTATGATAAAGCATGATATCGCTCAAAGCGCACGCTTGGCTTGACATGTCGAAGATCTGGCTGGCAGTCATTTGGAACGACTTTGGAGCACTGCTTATGGACGTTCAACCCACAGTCTGATAAAGCAACAGAGAAATTGCTTTATGTTGCTGAGAGTCCATGTTTATCAGTTCAGTGCCCATCATGCTTGTAGACAATTTTTTGTGTTTGAGCATTCTATTGTAAGTAAATCAACAATATACAGTATAAGTTTCACCTTAAAATAATGCTTCCTCAAGCACACGCTTGAGACACTCAAAGCGGAGAGACACTCGCGGAGCGGAGAGACACTCGAGCGCTCGCTATATCGCTCAATCGCACGCTTGAGCGTGCGTTTGAGCGATATAGAGCTTTATCATAGCGTGATAAATGTGTATATATATCAGCTTTATCAAGCGTGCGCTTGATTAAAAATTCGAACCGTGACAAAATTCCAACCGTGATTTGCTTGAGTGTGCGCAAAGCGCATGCTTGTATGCTTTGAGCGATATAGTGCTTTATCATAGCATGATTAATACATATGTCAGCTTTATCAGGCGTGCGCTATAGCGCGTGATCATAGACATGTCTCATGCACGCGCTTTGAGCGATATAGTGCTTTATCATAGCGTGATTAATATATATGTCAGCTTTATCAAGTGTGCGCTGTAGCGCGTGATCAGACACTCAGAGTGACGGAAATGTGGCTGCCAATCCACGCCAACGGCCTCTCCGGCCACCACCGAGCATTTAAACATTTTTACACATTCATACCCAGTGTTATGGACACTGGAGGCGATGCGGGTGAGGTGTCTTGCCCAGGGACACAACGGCAGGATATCTGGGGAGAGCGTGATGCGAACCGCCAACCATCGGGTTATTAGACGACCTGCTCTACCTCCTGAGCCGCTGCCGCCCCACTTCTTCCTCAACTTTCCTTCTTTAGGAAAGCTATGGAGGCTTACCCCACTCTCTTTATTTCCCTTTGATTGCGCGACTTTTGGATGTAATTTCCAATGTGGCATTTTCACTGACAAATGGCAGTAGTTAGTAGCTTCGCTTCTTGGCTTGTATAAGACAGGAAAAAACGGCTGCAACCATTCTACGTCACTACCCAGAATGCATTGCGACGTAAACAAAAATGGCGATTTACATCGTAATAGTTTTTTAAAAATACACTACCGTTCAAAAGTTTGGGGTCACCCAGACAATTATTTCGTTTTCCATGAAAAGTCACACTTATTTACCACCATGAGTTGTAAAATGAATAGAAAATATAGTCAAGACATTGACAAGGTTAGAAATAATGATTTGTATTTGAAATAATAATTTTTTCCTTCAGACTTTGCTTTCGTCAAAGAATCCTCCATTTGCAGCAATTACAGCATTGCAGACCTAACATGATTGTACAAGGGTTTTCTAATCATCCATTTGCCTTCTGACGCAATGAGCAAACACATTGTACCATTAGAACACTGGAGTGATAGTTGCTGGAAATAGGCCTCTATACACCTAAGTAGATATTGCACCAAAAACCAGACATTTGCAGCTAGAATAGTCATTTACCACATTAGCAATGTATAGAGTGTATTTCTGATTAGTTTAAAGTTATCTTCATTGAAAAAAGTGCTTTTCTTTCAAAAATAAGGAAATTTCTAAGTGACCCCAAACTTTTGAACGGTAGTGTATATAAAACTGGGAATTATTTTCAAAAAAATTATATTATAGTTATGTTACTAACATAAAAATAAAGCATATAGAGCTAACATGCCAATATAATCGGAGTTCCTTTTAACCTAAAATTGCTAAAATGCCCAATACTGAGGACCAGGCCCTCAGAGGAATTATAATGTGCTTTTTGCTTTACATTAACTAGTAATTTGGAATGGTAAATTGTTGCTACTCTTCCTCCGCGACAAAAACTTCTGGGATTTTGACAGTTTAAAGTCAAAAGGGAGGGAGTTGATTCATTTAAACCAACATAATCCTCTTGCCCTAACCAAGTCTCTGTAAGGGATATTAAATCAATCTGATGATCAATTAACAGATCATGGACTCGCAGAGACTTGGGAGTTAGAGACCTAATATTTAACAAACCGCATTTAATTTTTAAATTATGAGGAGGAAGAGAGGCCAAATCATTCAATTTAGAGGCTTCATGTTTAATTTGAGTTTTACTAACTTTTTGTTTTATCACTTTGGGATGCTTATACATTGTATTTTTATTTACTTTGGAGGGAGCAGACAATGATTCTCTGATGGGGAAGACGGGGGCTAAGTTGAGGGGTGGCGGATGAAGAGGAGCTGCAGAGAGGCATGTAAGACTGCAACTCTGCTTCCTGGTCCCAACTCTGAGTTGTCAATGTTTTGGAAATTTGGATAAAAATGATGCCAGATTGTTAGATAAAAGAGATGCACCATCCAAAGTGGGATGGACGCTGTCTCGTCTAATAAGACCAAGTTTTCCCCAAAATGATTTCCAATTGTCTATGTATCCCACATTGTTTGCAGGATACTACAAAGACAGCCAGCGGTCGAAGGATGACACGCGGCTAAACATGTCATCACTGGTCAGATTGGGGAGGGGCCCAGAGAGCACTACAGAGGCAGACATCGTTTTTGCAAAGCCACACACAGATTCCACATTAAGTTTTGTGACTTCCGACTGCCGGAGTCGGATGTCGTTAATGCCAGCATGGATAACAATTGTGGAGTATTTATAGTTACTTTTAGCCAGCATTTTCAAATTTGACTCGATGTCACCTACTCTGACCCCGGGAATGCATTTGACTATGGCCACTGGAGTCTCTAGGTTCACGTTTCTGACTACAGAGTTGCCAATGATCAGAGTTTTTTCCTCAGCGGGTGTGTCGCTGAATGGGGAAAAGTGATTAGAAACATGGACAGGTTGGTGGTGAACCACGGGCTTGCAGCTAAGCTTCCTTCTCCCCGTCACCCACCCGTTCTCTCCTGGCTGCTCAGGAGAGGTCGGAGCCAGGGAACCGCTAGCAGGCCGCCCTATGCTTGTGAGCTCCGCTGCAGCTAAGGGGCGTCCGTCATTAACTGGCGCAGACAGTGTTTCAATGCAGCGGAGCCGGGATTCCAAATTGGACAACCTCGCCTCGAGCGCCTCAAAAAGACATTTATTGCATTTACCATTATCACTAAAAGAGGCAGAGGTGTAGCTAAACATCTGACAGAGAGAGCACACCAGAGCAGAAGGGGAAGGAGAGCTAGTAGCCATAGCTTGTGGCTAACCCGAAGCTAACACAAACACCAATGAAAGGTGAACAGAAGACTGAAGAGGGTGATTGACACTGAGTGCACACACAGGTGCATGAGACTTGTTAAACAAAAGTGAGAGGTGACGGTAGATGGGAAAAAGCGATTAAAATACAATTAAAAACAATAATCCTCAGGAGCGCGAACTACAAAGCAAACCACAACAGCCAGCAACACAGGAAGTGATATGTTACCACAGGAAGCGTCCATCCGATCAGATGCAGATTCTTCAACCGCTGCCAGAAAGAGGGTGAGTCAACCCAACATTATGCTGCAGAGCGCCGAAGCTTGGCGAACATGTGTGCCTTTGGGCCTTTGGAGGACAAGCTAGTCCGTGACAAGCTAGTGTATGGCATGGATGAGTGGCTAAGAGAAAAACTAATGCTAACCACGGAAAATTTCAAACTAAGCCAGTTAACACAGATGGCAAACCAGATGGAAGCAGCCGCCCAGCTAGCAAAATAGCTAACAGTTAATGACCGACTAGCCCCCCGCCCCCCAGATGACCTCATGGATAGAAACCGATAGCAACGTTGCTCACTGCTCCGATCAGATACTTCCATGGAAATGGAACATGGCACAAACGGAAGCAGGAGAATAGATAGATGTACTTTATTGATCCCAAACTGGGAAATTGCAGAACAGACGCTGTTCGCCGGCTGCATATTGTCTAAACACCGAACAAGCTCACTCGCCTCCCCCACTAAAGGGAATAAATGCTACCGCTGCAAACGCGCTAACCACTTAGCCAGAGTTTGCCGCTCAGCCCCCGCGAGGACCAATACCCACACAATGGACTTGGCCATGGTATGTGTAGCAGGTGCCAAGAACTGGCTGCTACAGTGGCACGTCGTCCAGCTGGACGGAGTCAACGTGCCTATCCTCGTGGACTCAGGTGCTGCACGGTCCCTACTGAGCATGGCTACGGTAAGAAAACTCTTCCCCAGAAAGAACATCACTGCAAAGGTGGAAAATATGTTTGGTTATGGACATGTGAAAATCGGCATGGTGGGAACATCTAGCTTTTCAGTGACTTGTGGCCCGAAATCGATCCCAGCATTCACCTTTCAAGTGACACGCTAAAGGGCCGACCTACTGGGAATAGACTTATTAGGCAAGTTGGGGTTTTCCATCACAGACCCAATGGGTTCTGCCATACTAACAGTTTCATCGTCCTGGCAGTACCACTGGCCGGCGCTATTTGTGGGCCTGAGATGCATAACCGCTTTTAACCACCGGCCGCTCATCAACCCAGAAGTGGCGCCAAAAATCCAACCTCTTCGCCGACTGCCCCTCGCTCTGCGGAACGACATCAAAACTGAGCCTGAATTACTGGACGCCGACATCATTGAGAGGGTGGATGCTTCACCATGGATTTCTAACATAGTTGTAGCAAAGAAAAAAGTTGGGCGGCACATGACTGTGCATCTGTCTCCGGATGGTTATTAAGGCAGTCATCCCTGACAGATACCCCCTGCCCATGACGGAAGAACTCACAGCAGCCTTCAGCGGTTCCAAAATTTTCTCAAAGCTAGACCTCTGCCAAGGCTATCTACAGGTACCACTTCACTCCAACAGCCAAAACCTAATAGCGTTTGTAACACACATGGGGGTTTTCAGATACACACGCATGCCCTTTGGCCTTACCTCTGCCCCAAATTGCTTTCAGAAAATCATGGCCACAATCCTCGCCGGCCTCAAGGGTGTGGTGGTGTATCTGGACAACATTGTGGTGCACGGCGTGTCAACAGCCATCCACGATGAGCAGTTGGGAAGGTTATGGAGGTGCTGACAAGCCAGGGCATCATACTCAATGAAGAAAAATGCATTTTCGCAGCAGAATCCATAGAGTTTGTGGGGTTTTGACAAACCGCTGAGTGCCTGAGCCCCCTGCACTCAAATGTGGAAGTGGTCCTGCAACTACCGGAACCTTCAACCCACGCACAAATTTAATCTTTTCTGGGCATGGCAAATTTCTATGGGCGTTTAATTCTCCGTTACTCTGAAGCGACAGAATCACTACGTACCCTCCTGAAATGGGATGGGCCGTGGGAATGGACCCCAGCATGCTCAGCCGCCATTTCTAAATTGAAGTCACAGCTCACTTCCCCACCGGTACCGGCTCACTTTGATTAACAGTATCCCACTTTTGTGACGTGTGATGCATCAGCCTCTGCAGTGGGTGCCGTCATATCTCAGCTTGAAGATGGCATGGAATGCCCAGTGGCATTCGAGTCGAGGTCCCTCACATCAGCCGAGCAGAGGTATGCAGTGGGAGAAAGGGAGGTGCTCACGTGCGTTTGAGCATGCGAACACTGGCGCATATACCTCTATAGATGATGCTTCACATTACAGATGGACAACAGAGCCTTAACAACAGTACTGGAAACGTCCAGGTCGGGACACAAGCCTCTGCGCATCCACAGTTGGACCGAAAGGCTGCGAGCATATAACTTCACCACCCAGTTTACTCCGGGCAGAGAAAACGTAGTGGCGGACCTCTTGTCCCAAGCCATGCCCAGTAATGACCAAGATGGTGACTGTGACCTCCTGGAGATGGAGCTGATCAACACGCTGCACGACCCCCTCTGGAATACAGTCTCTCTCCAGGAGCTCCAGGCAGCATCAGAACAGGACCCGACCCTAACGTAGCTACATTCATTCATCCGGGACGGGTGGCCCGCAAAGACGCCAGGGAAGCTGGCACCTTTCCACAGAGTCAAGGATGACCAGAGCTACTGGAGTGATGTCTGAGTGGCGAGAGGACAATGCACAATAATCCCGGAGTCGCTGAAGGCCCGCATTTTATCCATGTTGCATGTGGGTCACCTGGGGCTGGTCAGGGTGAAGCAGCGGTGCAGGAGCTCAGTCTGTTGGCCGGGCATCGACAAGGATATAGAAAATATGGTAAAGGACTGTGTGCCCTGCCTGGAAAGCAGAAAAACCGAGATGCCCCCACCACTACAACTGCTACAGTAGCCGGCAGCCCCCTGGAGACACCTTCAACTGGACATCTGCGGCGAACTACATGTGGCCCCTGCATATGGGCAGTTCCTGCTGGTAGCCTACGATCTACACTTGAAATGGCTGGAGGTGATGCCCACCGGCCCAGTTACAACCGACGTGGTCATTGACTTTCTCACCTCCCTCTTCGCCCGTTGGGGTGTGCCAGACACCATTGCGACAGACAACGGCCCACAATTCATCTCATCGGGTTTTGAGACATTCATGAGCGAGAGGTGCATTAAACGTATAAAGACTGCTTTCTACTACCCACAAGCAAACGGGGGATGAACGATTCAGTAAGACCCTGAAGAACGGGCTGATGGACGGACTTCAGTTCTTGGCTGCCCTTCAGAATACACTACTCCATTATAGGGCGACACATCATGCCATGACGGGGCGCTCGCCGGCGATGCTGATGTTAAGGCATGAAATGTACCTTCCTCTGGACTGCTTGCGACCCCCATCAGCGACCACTCAGGCAGACAGACCATCACTGAGGGGGCGGGTGGTCAAACAGCAACGTCAAATGAAGTGGTGATTTGACAGGAAACATCAGTTGAAGAAGCACGGGCTTGCGGTATTGGACTGGGTCAGGATTAGGCGCTCCAATCACTCACACAAGCTGCAATCATTCTGGACGTCGCCACTGCAAATCATGGTTCAGCTGGGCCCTGCCACATTCTGCCTTTCTGACGGGTCGTGGTGGCATACTAACCACCTCAGAAAATCACCGCCGACCCTGGATCAGAGGGCGTCAACAGACTTGATGGACTCGGGTTGGGACTTTGCTGATGTGGAACAGGAAGACCTTCAAGAGCAGGTGGTAGGTGGGACTAGTGGCTGGACTGCAGCCTGTGAGACGCTTGTCCAGGGTCTGGCAGAGGCCATGATATCTGAAAGACGTTGTTGTGGCTTTTGGCTAGCTAGAGCGTGTTGGCTTGAAAGGTAGCAGAATAATCCACCCCAACACGTGGACATCTTGGCAGTCTACCCAAGTGCTCAAATAGGATGCAAAAAAAAAGGGTAAAGAGTAATGATAAAGGGGGGACTTGAGTTTTGTTTTTTTAGGAGGGGGGGAAATGTACTATGTTGTGGTGGCCCAGCACACTGCAGATTGACACGATTTCACACTCAGCAGGGCTGGAGGAAACGGAGGACAATTTACATATGGACAGAGAGCCCCTAGGAGCAATCAGAACAATGGACTGTTGTGTATACATCCCCTGGATGAGGGAGAGGACATCCGGGCGCCAGTTAGTTAGGGGCTGCACGGTGGCGCAGTGGTTAGCACTGCGGCAGCACAGTTTACCCTTGGCCGGGGGATTGTGGGGATCGTGGGATCGTGGGTTCGATCCCAGCCCCCGACCAACAGTGATCTGTGTGGAGTTTGCATGTTCTCCCCGTGTTGCGTGGGTTTACTCCGGGATTTCTCCGGTTTCCTCCCACATGCCAAAAACATGCATGTTAGGTTAATTGGCTGTTCTAAATTGTCCCTAGATATTTGTTTCCTATAGGCCCTTAGAATAGAGGGTTAGTATTAATGAAAGCGCTTTGAGTGGTCTTTGTGACTAGAAAAGCGCTATATAAGTGCAGGTTAGTTAGTTAGTTAGTCATGCTAAATGATATGTATTGACTGATATACTAATGTACCATGCATTCTCTCTGTCTGTATCACTGTATAAAAGAGCTTGTGACATGCCTCAGCAGCACAGTAGCTCACTTAGCTACAATGTGTGTCTCATTGTGTTGGAGGAAATAAAACCCTGCAACCTTCCAGCTCATCGCATCTCGCCTTATCTTTTACCTCCACAATGAGTTTTTTTTTTTTTTGGGGGGGGGGGGTGTTGGACACTGGGGCTTGCCGTAGCCGAAGTCAGCACGGATGGCATCGGGCGGAGCTACTCTCCTGTATGTATTGCAGGGTGTGCGAACAAAGTGTTTGCTGTTCGTTGCAAGACGGCTCATGGCTCACTCATTTCAGACATAAAGTCATCAATACTTCTGGCAATTGTTATCTAAGAGAGGGACTTTAGCTACTACTTTAACTGCATCAAGGCTGAGCATTCACAATAGTTTTGCAGGCAGGTAGTACTAATGTCTTTACCACACTGTGGCTTTTTTGGATTTGGCTACTAAGTAGCTAGTTTTTTGAGAGCTTTCTCAGACATCTTTGTGGTTTTTCTCATTAAAGTTACCCAGTTCTCTGTGTGCTCACAGAGACAAGAAAAATGGTCTGTGTTCTTATCTTGAAGTGAGGGGTGTTTTGTTTCAAGATGATGTTTAAGCTTATATGAGACCATGGCACTGTTAGTTTTTCCCTACTCATCAAGCGTAACTAACTCAGTTGAGTGTAAAAGAAGTAAATCCCAAATAAAAATGTAACTTTTGCTGTACTCCCTGGCCTTCACCATCCTGGTTTTCTTTTGACAACTGCTTGGCCCTTCACCTGGGTCAGAATTTTATCCAGGGCCCAGTTCAGAGTCTGAATCTTTCTTCTTCAAATATTTAGCTGTCACTGTTTTTCATCTAATAACCATGACCTGGGATGTCTTAAACAGACACTTTGGGGGATATAAATCACCTGTAAAAACTAGAGATGAGCCGATACCACTTTTTCAAGACCGATACTGTGACTTTGAGTATCAGACGATACCAATCCAAACCCGATACCACCTTGCTTATTTAAAACAACAAAATACAGAACATACTTTGTTAATCACTAGTTGCATTTTGTACGCATATAAAAACAAAAATCTAAAAGTCAGAGTATATTACAAATTTGACTCCGTTCAGCAATGCTGCTGCTTTTTTTTATTTTGAACTTTGCAACATTGGAAGTATTTCACTGGTCAGAACCATGTAAACGTGCATTCTGAAGTTTTAAGTGCAAATTTATACAAAACTTTGAAGCTGAGTATTTAAATAACATTCAGATGAAATTCAGAGTGCCACTTTATGCATGAAGTAAAAAATGCTGTAGATCTAAAAATAAAGGAACTAATCCTTTAGGTTGTATTTTTGTCATCCATTATCATAAGTATTCTCCTGATCCTCAGTTTATTTAGTAGTGTTTATGACATTATTCTCTGTTCATATTTAGATTTTAGGTTTGCTCTTATTTTGAAGTCATTCCTGTTCCATTTTATGTTCATGTAGCCTTGCACTCTCTGGGATTAATAAAGTATACAAAATACAAAAAAAAAAAAAAAAAGTTATTTATGTTTCTGTCACCTACCTCTCCTCAACCGTACTCCCTGAAAGGTACGCTCCAGTCTGGTTTTTACTTTTTGCTTTTTTTAAGTTTCACTTTTAGCGCCCAGCCTCCTGAGCTGGAAAAACAGTGGCTGCTGCTGCAGAACAGGCGTCTTTCTGTTCGGTTCTTGACACAATTCAGTATAATCCTTTGCCGTGATATTTTTGCAAGTGTTTTATCAAGTTAGTGGTGTAAAATTGTAAATGCTGCTACCACACAGCAACATACTGAGGTGAGTCTCACAGGCAGACTCCAGTGATGTGATGCTTATTGCCTCTGATTGCAGAAGCTGTGCGCAGTGCGGTTGAGAACAGGATCGTGCCTTCATTTTAATATTATTAATGTATCGGATCGGTAAATTACTTTTATTCCTTACCGATCCAGCCATTTTGCCTGGATCAGACCCGATAAGGATACCGTGGATCGGATGGACTCATCCCTAGTAAAAACAAGGCTACATTGGCTAAAATGGTCTTATGCCCTCTCCCTCCCCTCTCTCTCCCCTCCCTGTTATGTCTGGAAAGCAGGGCAGCGGAGGCAGGACTTATGAACAAACTTCATTACAAAGCACACAAGATGTTACATGTTGCATCAATATGGCTATGTGCTAATACATAACTAATATAGACTCTTGCTGTGACAGGGGTGGAGCGCCAAAGACCACAATTCCCGCTGTCAGTCCTCCTTTATACCCACAGTGTGACGACGTCATCCATGCTACCTCCCCCTTGGAAAAGCCCAAAACATTCACAGCATTATGAACTTTTAATTCACAGCAGTTTCATAACATTAACAGCTCTTCTCTTTTCCTTTCATTACACTCACATTATGAACCTTTTTTTTTTTTTTTTTTTTTTTTTTGTTACTTACTTGTACCCGTAGGTAGACTTGGTTTGCAGTCTGGTGACAAGCCACCGGCTGCTGTTCGCTGCGTGCGCGAGCGCCCTAAACCTACGTGTTTTTGGTGTGCGGGAGGAAACCGGAGAAATCCCGGAGTAAACCCGCGCAACACGGGGAGAACATGCAAACTCCACACAGCTCACTGTTGGTCGGGGGCTGGGATCGAACCCACGATCTCATGATCCCCGCGATCCCCCGGCCGAGGGTAAAACTGTGCTGCCACAGTGCTAAACCACTGCGCCACCGTGCAGCCCAACCTTTATCTCACAGCAGCGCCCCCCCCTTTTTTTTTAACACTCAAACATAACCTGGACCACCGGGTAGACTGCCGGTTAACCCTAGAACACGAATGTTAAAGTTAGTAACACTATCGGGACACTAACGTCGGGTCACCTGACATTAATGTTCTAGGGTTAACCCTGCATGACTGTGGATTATTCTGTCACTACTGAAGCAGTCATGCTCTATTAAACATATAAAAAAAAACCAGTCACTGCTTAGAATTCAGCTTTCGGGGCCTCAGTGGAGCCCGCAGCGGGCACTCAGCTAAAGGTGCCAGCTGCATCAGTCCTGGGCGCCATCTCGCCGATGCCATGGCTTGCTCATCAACAACGTCCTGGCCCGGGTCCCATACCAGCTGCATCAGCTCCAGTGCTGCGTCTTGATCCGAGGCAGCTGCTCTTACCCTCCGCAGCTGGCTGATGTGCCATCTCGAATCATTGGCCATCTGGACAGCAGCTGGCCTCTTTCGTGCGATGATTCTCATCCATGATGACGGGACTGTTCGCGGGTCCAGACGGTCGGATTGTTGGACCCGAACCCGATCAAGTAGTGTGCGCAGCGTTCGGTTTGGCTGCACTCGGCTCTGCTGCTCTCTCGTCTCTGATGTTGGTTGCTGTTGTGGCAATGTGTCATCCACGCCAGCGGCAGGACATGCCTTCGGTCGTCGTTGTTTTGCTGGGTCCTGCCGGGCCATGAACTCTCTATCCTGCTGTGCTGCAAAAGCCCCCTGAGGCTGATACTTAGGGTGGATGCTGGATGAGTTTGGCATTTTCGCTTCCTCACCTGGTGCTGGTTGAGGTTGCTGTGATGTGTTGCTGTCGTCGACGACGAGACGTGCGCCGGGCTGTCCTCTGTCACTGGGGTCCTCTTTCTCCACGAACTCCTGCTCCTGTGGCTCCATGGCAGCTGCTTGAAGCTCATGCTGAAGGAAGGTCAGAGGCAAGTCCGGTTTGTGCTCTTTCCATGCTGCACTCACCCTCTGTGCTGTGTTCTCCAGCTGTGCCCACGTCCATGAAATCACACCGTCCCTCCTGTGATAAGGCTACAGCTCGAGGATGCTCATGCTGCGCGGATACCAGCTCTGGGTCCCGTGTGGCTGTGGACTGGGGCCTTTGTGGCTGTTCTGGTTCTTACTGGGCTCTGTTCAGCGTGCGGTGCGACATAGGGAGTGTCTGTGTCCACGTCTGAGTGCAGCGGACCCGAACCACCTTCATCCAAACTGAGTTCATTGCTGGGTTGTTGCACAGTGGTGCCCTGCTGTCCCATGGTGTCTCCCTCGGGGCCTTCCCAAGAGGGTGTGGGGTCGGCGGGCTCAACAGCCGGGGCAACTGTCTGTACCAGCAGAACTGGCTGTAGGGGCCATGTGCTGGGGCCCATCAGCCGCGATGCCACCTGGGCCGTCATCTCCAGCTGGAACGCTAATTCCATCACCTCCATCTCTGATAGGAGATGTATCTTCTCAAACAGTATCTCCTGTAGCCATTTCACTGTGTCTGCCACTGGGTGGTCATAAAAGTCCTTGTTCATCATGTCCCATATCATATTTGTAACGCGCCACTTCAACCACAACCATATTATCTTGTTCTCTGCGTGCCCGAACTCGCACTTGCCAGCCAAACCGTGAAGGGCATCCACGTACTGTATGAGCACATCATCCGGTTGCTGTCGGCGCTGGTAAAACACGAACCTCTGTGGAACATCAAAGTGTTTGGTCAGCAATGCTATGCAGTCATTGTATGTATCCGCCTGTCCCACATAGTTGAATATCCGCTGCCCTTCGTGGCCCAGGCTACAGAATAGATTTGCTATCTTCCACTGATCTTCGAATCTCCCCAGATTTTCAGCCTCCACATAGCTGATGAACAACTTGAACCAATGGGGCCATGGATTGGGCGGCTCACCTGGGGTCATGAGGAGCGGTGGAGGTGGAAAGAAGACCGTTTTCTCCTTGTCACCAATGTTATGTCTGGAATGCATGGCAGCGGAGGCAGGAGTTATGCTGAACACAAACTTTACTACAGAGCACACAAGATGTTTCACGTGTTGCATCAGTATGGCTATATGCTAATACATAACTAATATAGGCTTTTGCTGTGACAGGGGTGGAGCGTCAAAGACCACGATTCCCACCATCAGTCTTTCTTTATACCCACAGCATGGTGACGTCATCCGTGTGCTGGGCATCATGTCCGTGCTGCCCATTACCAACATATTCATATCCAACACTTCCCCCTCCCTCTACAGGTGCACGAGGTGAGGTGGCAATTGAGAGCAGTGAAATTCCCACAGAGCTGCTGGTCCAGACGGCACCCCAGAAGTGGTGGTCAAAGCATGTACAGACTAGCTGGCAGGGATCCTCACCAAGCTGTTCAACCTCTACCTGATGCACGCCACCATCTCCTCCTGCCTCAACACCTCCACCATCATCCCCACCCCCCAAAAGTTCGCAACCGACAGCCTGAATGACTAGAGACCCATAGTACTCACGTCTGTCGTCATAGTGTTTTGAGCAACTGGTGTCCCAGCACATCAGGGACTGTCTTCCCCCCTCCTTCGACCCTCACCAGTTTGCCTACAGGGAGAACCGGTCTACG
Organism: Pholidichthys leucotaenia; assembly: GCA_020510985.1. NCBI lineage: Eukaryota > Metazoa > Chordata > Actinopteri > Cichliformes > Pholidichthyidae > Pholidichthys > Pholidichthys leucotaenia. The sequence continues at coordinate 211,413,824 of CM035845.1, read as the reverse complement.
AAAGACACCATCGCCACCACTCTCCACAGAGCGCTGAGCTACCTGGAGAACCCAAGGAGCTATGTGAGGATGTTCTTTATGGACTACAGCTCAGCTTTCAACATCATCATCCCAGACGTCCTGATGAACAAACTGCACCTCCTCCAGACCCCCCTACCCCTCCACCTGCTCCTGAATAAAAAAACTTTCTCACCAACCGCCCACAAACAGTCAGACTTGGCCCCCACCACTCCTCCACGCTGTCTCTCAGCACTGGCTCCCCCAAGGCTGCATGCTAAGCCCTCTACTGTACTCCCTGTATACCTTTGTAGTCCAACCCACCCAACCACCGTCATAGTGAAATACGCGGATGACACCAACCTTAGTTGGGTTCATCACCGATGACGATGAGAAGCCATACAGGGCGGAGGTAGACAATCTGCTACTGTGGTGCCCAGCAAACAACCTGAAACTGAATGTCCAGAAAATTCATACTGGACTTCAGGAAGAACAGACAGGACCCCCCCACCCCCATAAATGACGACCGCCTGGAAAAACGTCCCCACCTTCAGGTTCCTGGGTACCCACATCTCCTTTGACCCTCCTGAACTGTCAACACCAAGGCCCTGGTGAAGAAAGCCCAGTAGCGGTTGCACTTCTTCCATGTCCCAAGGAAGCACGACCTGGACCAGAAGCTGCTGCTGGCCTTCTATTGCTGTTCAGGGGAGAGCGTGCTCACCTACTGTCTGGGTGTGTGGTACACCAGCTCCACGGCCGAGAACAGGAAGGCTGCGCAGAGGGTCATCAACACCGGCCAAAAAATTATCGGCAGCCATCTGCCCTCCCTTGAAGACTATTATATATGTATTTGGTACATTATTGTGAAGTGCAATGTAGTGACGTGCACTTCCCGTCACTGCACTGCCCTATATAAGGCAGAGGACGTCCATCTTACGGCCTCTTTGCCGGATGCCTACACTGGTGCATACCGTGTACTGCTCTGTACATAGCTCCTTCAGTAAAGCTATTCGCTAACTCCATCCTGCCTCACCCTTCACCCAGGTATTTTCCATACATAACATTTGGCGATCAAGGATTAACTCACGGAGGCATGCATTACACCGCTTTGTCCCTTTCTCGAGCTCCCAGGCGAACCACCGGTTTTATGGCCGCATTGGCTGGAGGCTTATCAGATGTATATTATGGCGCTGGGCCGTGGGAAGCTTGATGGGGCGAGAATGTGAGCGCTTCTCATTCACATCCTGGGTATTGAGGGCCGGAGGGTCCTGCAGATGCTTGGCCCGGCAGATTCATACGCGGAAGTTGCGGAGCTACTTGCTAAACGTTTCTCCACCCCAGACAATGTGACTGTTCGGAGAATTTGTTTTCACCGGCGATGCCAGCGGGTAGGTGAGCCTATCCGCCAGTATATCATTGACTTGAAGTAGCTAGCCAGCAAGTGTCGTTTTGGACCGCTTGAAGATGAAATGGTATGCGACAAACTAGCAGAACACGCATGTAACACTGAGCTGCATATTAGGCTATAGATGACACCTAATGACTTAACATTAGCTAAAGCAATGGAGCTAGCTCTCTGGTGGAAAGCCGTTGATAAGCTAGCTGTGGAGCTAAATTGGCACCAGCTACAGAAGACGCCGGAGCCGCTTGCCTCAGTTAATGTTGCGGACCCTGATAGCTCGGAAGAAGATTTTTGGGAAATCAATGCTACCAGCCAAAGGTCTGCCCCGAGAAACTCCCATTGCAGGGGTTGTGGGTCTGTGATGCACTGCCACATAGCTAAGAAATGCCCGGCTAGAGGGAAAAGTTGTAGCAGATGTGGACGCTTGAATCACTACATCAGGGTGTGCCGTTTCTTACCCGGGGAACCCAAGGGAGAAATCACCCCTCTTGCCCCTGACGGACACTGGGAGTGAACGGTACAAAGAGCTAACAGACACCCTTGCTTTAAAGTCATCCAGTTCTCGCTCAGGGTCGGTGCCCATGCCAATGAGCGACATTATGCTAGCCCCAGATGCCTCCGGTTCTTGGCCACAGTTGGGTGGGGGAGTCTGCGGTTATAACGGTGAACACTAAAACGTTTACAGAAGAGGATGGGGCCAGACCGACAAGCATGGAGTTACCACATGATCAGTAGCAGCACATCGGGCCGGGTAAAATTCCACTCCGGGTTATGGACTTGATTCAGGGTGAAGGACGGCCACAGTGAAGATGGGCCAAATGACAGCCAGCAAAACATTGAGGGTGTCTGCGCATTGTGGCTAAGCTGGGCGCACCGTGCTTCAGGTTTTCTGATGGCTCATTGAGGCACACCATTCAGCTTTGGTGTGTCCGGGAAGACGCCCCAGGTGGTGAGGCTGGACAGGAGTCGGTGATGGTGGTGTGGGATCCAGGCTCCGTCATCCAGAGGATTGGCCATTGCTCCGGGGGTCTGTGGTCACCAGGGGCGTGCCTGCTGAGGGACTGCCCTGGACCCCCCATGCAAGTTCGTTTTTTTTTTCACCCAAATAATTGTGTGGTAGCACTTTATTTATAGTTCTTTGGTATTTTTGCATGCATCCATGCTATGGTTTAGGGGTTATTTTATGTGCTTGTGTTTTAGTTTAGGAGCATGGCTGATATTTTTAGTTTGAAATAAAGACTCTTTTAAATTTATGGGTGGCAGAATAATCCACCCCACTGTGCGGGCTGCACTATTTTAGTTGTTCTGTGTGAGTGTGCTAGGCCATTTTAGTACATTAGTTCCCATTATTTTAGTGCTTGATTCAGGTCCCAAATTTGGGGGGGGGGGGGGGGGAGAGGGTTTGGACTTTTCTAAAGGTGGCGGGGGAAAAATATTATATGTATTTGGTACATTATTGTCAAGTTCGGTGTAGTGACATGCACTTCCGTCACGTCACTGCACTGCCCTATATAGTAGTAGATTAGTTTATTTGACAGGGACAGTGCAATAAACATAGACAATTAATCAAAGACAATCAATCTGATGTGTTGCACATAGAGTGTATAGCTATTAGCTAATTTGCAACTCTTGTCCCTGGATGGGCTTTAGAAAAAAGAATCAAGATAAAAATATACACAATAACCACATACATCAATGCAGAAAAATTATAAATACACAATTATAAATATTATAAATATTATAAATACACAAATATAACAGCCTGACTCACCTTTAACATAAATATTATATATACACAAATATAACAGCCTGACTCACATTTAACACATATAACATAACTCACATTTGCCTATTTCAGGCCTTCCTCCCTCCGTCACTCACTATAAACAAACACATTTATTCCTTCCCTTCATTCACTCTCACTTTGCAGACAAATAATTCATACATGAGTACATTCTTGTTTATTTTTCAGCCAGTTTTTAACATTTTTAGTGAATGTTTTAAAGTCCGTTATTATTTTAATTTCATTTGGCATTGTGTTCCAGATGTGACTGCCCTTTATAGAGAAAGCTGTTTGTCCAAATGTGGTTCTGCGGTGGAATATTTTACAGTTATTGTTAACAGAACTCCTGGTGGCTCTGCTGCTGTCCTGTCTTTGGACGAAACCAGCAAGTGGCTCGGGTGCTGATTTATGGAAACATTTGAACATTAATTTCAGAAGACAGAGGTCAATGAAGCTCTCAAAACTCAATAGGTTGTATTTTTTTAAAACATTACAGTGATGCCACCTAATGGGCTTTTTGTCCAAGATTTTTAGGGTTTGATTATATAATGAACCTATATGTCTTATTGTGGAAGGGGCTGCTTGAGCCCAGACTGTCAAACAGTATGATATATGAGAAAAAACCATAGAATGCATATACAGTGCAGCTGCTTCGTAAGGTATGTAATATCTAATTAATTTAAAGCAGTTCAGATTTTTTTTTACTGTTTTTGAAATTTTCTTTATATGAAGATTAAATTTGAGTTGAGGATCTAGTACAATGCCAAGGTATTTGAATTCTGTAGCTAAACTGATGTCATGATCATGTATATTAACTTTAAAATGTTGCAGGTTACATTTTTTGATTGAAAAGCACATTGAGACTGTTTTCTGAAGGTTCAGCAATAGATGGTTCTTGAGGAGCCACTCTTGGACATCAACCATACTTGTAGACAGTACATCTGCAGCCTGTGCTGGAGTCTTGGCAGCTGTGTAAATAACTGCATCATCTGCATAAAGTTGGCATGTTGCAGCTGAGCAGTGTAACGGCAAGTCATTAATAAAAATGCTGAAAAGTAAAGGACCAAGAATGGACCCTTGTGGGATACCCATGCGGTTGTTTAAAAATGAGGATTTATCCTGGTGAACTTTTACACACTGTTCTCTATTCTGGAGATAAGATGCAAACCATTCTAATGTATTTGGGGAGAAGTTAAAAGATACCATTTTGGATAAAAGCAAACTGTGGTTTACAGTATCGAAAGCCTTTTTGAGATCTAGAAAAACAGCTCCTACCACATTACCCCTGTCCAAGGACTGTTTGACGTTTTCAATAAGGCAACAATTTGCTGTTTCTGTTGAGTATCCTGGTCTAAAACCAAATTGATGTGGATGAAGAAGTTGACTGTCTTGTAAGTAGTCTATCAGCTGTGTAGCTACAACTTTTTCAAGAACCTTAGATAGGACTGGTAAGATAGAGATTGGGCGGTAATTGCATATATCGTCTTTACTGCCTGATTTATGAACTGGTATGACGACAGCTTTTTTCCAGCCAGATGGAAATGTACTAGACCTAATGGAGAGATTAATGAGATGAGTCAGTGGTTTGATTAATATTTTGCTGTGCATTTTGAGAAAGGAGGTGCTCATATTGTAGATATCACTAGTTTTTGAGTTTGACAGTGTTTTAACAATACCAGCAATTAACTTCTCATTTACCTCATCGATGTGAAAAGTATCTGTTGGGAGTATGGAATTTGTGTTGTTGAGCACATTTGGCAGCACAAAAATTTTTAAGTCTTCCACAGAGCCCACAAAGTGTGAATTAAATTCATTTGCCAAAGTAGCCTTGTCACTGACGGTCTTGCCATTGATTCTAAGTTCCTTTACCCCCTTCTGATCGTTTTTTTTATTAGTTAAGTTATTTAAATGCCTCCATAGGGAACTGTTGTTACCCTTTGCATGATCTATCAGTTTATTGTAATAAGATATTTTTGATTTTCGCAGCTCATGTACCACTTTATTTCTTAAACTTTTGTACACAAGGTGATCATTTTGTAGTTTGGAGGTTAGTGATGTTTTCAGTGCATAGTCTCGCCTCTTCATAAGTTTTCTTATTTCATTATTTAACCATGGTAGGCTAATCTTCTGTTGTCTACTTTTAATTTGCTTTGAAAATTTTTCTATAGACTTTGTGATTGTTGCAGTTATAAAATTACAACAATCATCTACTTCACATGTTGACATGAGCTGCTCCCAATTTTGATTCTCTAAGTAATGTTCAAACTCCTCATTTTTTGATTTGGGGATAATGAAATTTGATTTGTCAATATCGACTCCCCCAAAATACTGTAGTCGCTTTTTAGTAAGTTTCCTGACAGCAAGAACCATGTTATGATCTGAGAGACCAGTTACAAGATTATAGGTTCTGGTTATTCGTTCTGGTTTATTAGTAAATACCATGTCAATAAGTGTTCTGGATTGTTTGGTTATCCTGGTGGGTCCTTTGATGATTTGCTGGTAATTAAATTTAGTCATGAGGCTTTTCAGTTTTTGTTTGTCTTTTTTATCAGACCAGTTGATATTAAAGTCGCCATGAATTATTGTTTCTCTGTTCTTCTCAAGTTGTTTAACCAGATCACTTAATTCATTATAAAAGGAAGAGTTGTGTGACGGTGGGTTGTACACTACTGCAATGTTGAAATTCATTACCGGAGAGAGACATACATTAACAGCTAAACATTCAAGTGAAGTATTCAAATCAACCAGTTGACATATAAGGTGGAGGATGTCCATCTTATGGCCTCGTTGCCGGATGCCTACACTGGTGCGTACCGTGTACTGCTCTGTACATAGTTCCTTCAATAAAGCTGTGTTTGCCAACTCCATTCTGCCTCATCCTTCACCCAGGTATTTTCCATACATAACAAAGACATCTCCAGATTCTCCTGTCTCAGAAGGATCAAGGCCAGGGGTGTCCAATCATGTGCGGGAGTGTCCAATCATGTGTCCAATCATGTGCGGCCAGGGGTGTCCAATCATATGCTCCCGAGCATAACGGGAGACGTTACAGCGGGGAGGGGCTAGTGCTAGCTAGCACTTGGCCGCCGCCCGGTGCTAATGGGAAATTCGACATACCGGGAGCTGTAGCAAAAACGACGCGGGTGCCGGGCTGAAGTTTAGGCGGCGTGCAAGAAATATAAGACAGAATAATAAAAAGCGATGGCAAGAACCAAGCAGACCGCCCGTAACATCTACTGGAGGAAGAAGCCTCCCAGGAGGCAGCTAGCCACCAGGGCTGCTCGGAGAGGCGCTCCGGCCACCGGCGGAGTGAAGAGGCCTCACCATTACAGGCCCGTGGCTCTGAGAGAGATCCGTCACTACCAGAAATCCACGGAGCTGCTCATCCGTAAGCTGCCCGTCCAGCGCCTGGTGAGGGAGATCGCTCAGGACTTCAAGACCCACCTGTGCTTCCTGAGCTTCGCCGTCATGGTTCTGCAGGAGACCAGAGAGGCCCACCTGGTGGGTCTCTTCTTCGCTAAGAGGGTCACCATCATGCCCAAAGACTTCCAGCTGGCCCTCCGCATCCGCGGAGAGAGAGCTTAGACTTTCTGCTGCACATTCACCAACCATAATGCTCCGCACTGTGTGTCTATATATATATATATATATATATATATACAGTATATATTCATAGTAATATGTACATATGTTTACTAGATGTTGTTTTTTTTCTTGCCTTCTGATTATTGCTCTGAGTGTTGCTATCCCTGTGCTGTTGCAATCCTGGAATTTGCCCATTGTGGGACTAATAAAGGCTTATCTTATCTTATCTTATATTCTTTGATATCTGCATGTTATCTCATTGCAGCTCCTCATTGGTCTGACTTTTTTTTTTTCCCTGCAGAGCTAAAGAGGATGTGGTGGTTCTAGGAGTTCATGACCTCAAGGACCTGCCAGTTCAAACCATCCTGGTGGATGAGGTCTTGTATCCACAGCAGGAAGTCAGCTTTCCCCCAAAGTTTGACCTATCGCTGGTTCGACTCAGTGTGCCTGCCAGGTTTGGTAAGGACCAAAAAGATCCTCTTGGTCTCAAGAGACACCATGAAATGTCTCAATGTTAGTCATATGGATTTTCAGGTTCTGATGTGTCTCAAATTTGTATTCCCGATGAGGACGAGGAGCTTGATGACACGTGGTCTTGCGTCACAGCTGGCTGGGGAGCAACTAAAGCAATAAGTGATGTCTAATTTTCTTCTGAGAACACAGAGCATGAAACACATGGCTGAACACATTAAATTCTGATTGGACCAAAGCACCCCAAGTACATATGTAAGTGGTGCAGAAATAAACCCAAACAGAGCAATAACAAATCACTCCCTTGTATCACTTGTGTAGTGGGTATCAGTCCAGATCGGCTGCACCACACTGGCCTGATGCTGGTCAATCAGGCCACCTGCAAGCTGAAGTGGGGAGGATTCATCAGTGATACTCATCTCTGTTCACATCCTGCGGGTTCCACGTCCTGTATGGTAACAACACCCTCACATCATTCCACATTAATCCAGTGTTGACCAAGTCCTCATTAGTCTGGGGTGAACAATTAACCAAACCATGTGCTCTCAGAATATGTGAATTTGAGCTTTTTAAAACGGTCAAGTCTTGCCAATTACAAATGGAAATAATCATTAAATAATCATAACTATGAAACCCTGAACATTTGCATTTTTACAAAAAAAAATGTATATAGAGATATAAGGCTGTATTATAGTGGTGCAGTGCAGTCCACAGTCAGTTGTCGGAGGGGCGGGGCGTGCTTATGGCAGTTTCCAGGCTCATTTTACAATTACAGCAATGCAAAAACAAATTTTGCACCAGGCACAAAGTGCAAAGAGGCTGTCCTCATGCTCTTAATTATTGAGAGGTGTGTTTGGGGCATAACTTGAAATAAACCCATCGCTGCCTTTGCTCTCATTCCCTTTAATAAACACTGGTGCAGGATCAAAAGCTTAACCCTCCAACTATCCACATTAATTGGACAGGTCACGCGCCCCCAGTGGCACAGTGCAGCAACTGCACCGGTCAACTTATTGACGTCCCCCGGCTATACTGAGAATTTGTACTAATCTGTATTGATCTGACAGTTTAGAAGGTGGCAGACATGCGCCAAAGGAATCATGGCTGACATGGAAAACGGCAAAGAAGAAGAAATCCTCATTATTCTTCCTTTTTCCACTTTGAGCTCACAGCACCAATGTGGATGCCTCCACCGTGATGACTGAAACTGCATGAAATGGGGAAAATAGCCGTGTAATACAAACAAAATTCACGTGGGATAATCATAAGAGTTTCTAGATGTGGAGGTGGGTGTAAATTACTAAGTAAACACAATACACTGACCACAGTGGTTGAAAAACTGAGCTCCCATTACCAAGATGGAGGCGCCCACGAGCGGCTGGATTCCCACAGGAAAAATCCACCAAACAGGGAAAAAAATAGCTGCATAATATAAACGAAATTCACGTGGGATAATCATAAGGGTTTGTAGATGTGTAAGCGGGTGTAAATTACTAAGTAAATGCGAAACATCAACCATGATGGATGAAAACGGACCGGTCACGTGGGCGAGCGAGCCCCCTCCCCCCCCCCCCACCCGGCAACAGGTAAGAGAAATGTGTTGGGTTTTTTTTTTGACATTTTATTGATTTTCTGGTTCATATACTTTGAAGATTAGATAAAAAACATACCCCTGTAGACAAATCAGCGTTAAAAAAAACGGACCATTCTTTGTTAATGTGTCCAAAGTACACTTTTGACTGAGTTATGTAATTTATATAGCTGCCACAACATTATGCAAATTAGATGCATAAATTTATTTCTATCTAAAACTTTGGATCATATTCTACATCTTTCTAATTGACAGTGAGCCATTATCTCTTGCAACTTTAAAGTTATAGCCCTGGAAATCTGAACTATTTTATTGACAAAATTTTTTACCACTCTTGACCACTGGGGGGGTCTTGTCCACCCTTTAAGCGTTCCTGTCGCCATACAGCGCCTGGGGCAGTTAAAAGGTTAATACTAATAGGACAGTGTTTAATATGGGAATGCAAATCTATTTTGCGCTGAGGACAGTACGGGCTCGTTGACAAAGTGAAAATGCATTTAAGGGAAAGGAGCTTTTTAACCTCCTCCACAGCCCTACTCACAGTGGGAAGACTTGATCATAATTACTCAGTCTCTCTTATTCCATGATTTTGACAAGAGTTGTAAAATTTCCTTCAGTTATATTATCATTCAGCCAAACTTCTTTTAAACCGAGAAAGAGGAGCTGTTCATTTTGGCCCAAGGTCTGTTAATCTGCTCTCCTGAACGCAACCACTCAAAACAACTGTCGGGATACTTTCATTTTGAATCATTTTGTTAAGAGAATGACAATGAATGAGGTTATAAAAAAATCACTGGTTAAGGATGTGTGGTTTTGGGCACACCTGTTGGTTCTTCTTCGGCTGTGGTGACTGCTCTTTTTCAGGTAAGGCAGACTGTTCACGCTGCGGTCCAGTAGTTAAAAGGACGATCCATTGAATCGTAAACCCACGTGGCATTTTTTTTTTCTCTGTGCAGTGAAAAACTGTCTTGTGTCTTCAAATGGTTCATATTTAACTGTCTTTATTTAACAGAAAACAGTGACTGAGTGTGCATCTTGCATTCATTGGGGCGCTCACACAGACATGATGTGATATGACACATGATAGCACAATATATTAGTGGATAGAATACATTATCACAGAAGAGTGGTTTGTAGTTTAATGTTTAGACTGACAGTATCCCACCACATCGGAACCACACTCTCCCTGTTCATTCATTCCCCTAAAAAATTAATACATGAATGCCTAATCTATTGACTATACTCCTACGGTAAGTCTGCAATTAAAATTAAAATGTGCATGGAATAAAAAAAAAACTAAGTGTATCATCGTATTGTAATTAAAATGATTAGATTATAACTGTTCCAACAACACTGTTTCCTCATGAGCTCCTGTCAGTAGGAGCTGTGCGATTTCAAACGCGCTGCTGAAATGGCACTACACATTGTGCTCATGACAACAGACCTTTTTCCTGATCAAAAATGCATTCATAAAATGCACCAAAATACTGATGCGGATGAGATTGTGTGCTGCCACACCTTTTCACTCCAAGTGCAAAGTTAACACACCATCTACTGATAATTAAATGACATGATGCAAAATGTAACAGAGAAAAAGCTAATGCACTGACAGAAACTGAAAAAAGCAATAGAGCAAGGCAGGAAGCGTGGTGCAAAAATGCACCATTGATCTTTATAATAGAGCCCATAGGGATGCCCTCACCCCACGGGTCAGACCCCTCGAATTTATCACTTTGTGCACAAGTTAAAAAAAAAAAAAAAAACACACACTTGCAGGGAAAACAAAGTGTCATCTGGCGTTGATGCTTTAATGATTAAAGCATCAACGCCAGATGACACTTTGTATGTGTTGAGTATGGCAAAATCCTCATTAAGTTACATATATGAATACTGGTAGCATAAGTTTTTTCATCCAGGAGACATTTCATCGTTTCATTTTGTACTTTGATTTAGTTTTTGTTGTCACTGACTTGTTTGCACTTGATGGTTGGGTTTCGGTAATAGTTGGGTTTTCTGTCAACAGTAACAGTAACTACTCATTCTAGAGAGAATAATGGATTAAGAGTGACTACAGTGCGTTGGCCTATTGGTGTGCTGTTGTTTGAACTTCATCTTGTAGTTGGAACTTTTTTCAACTACTAGCTAGAAAAGACGATTTGACTTTGAATGAATGAATGAATCTTTATTTCAGATAGATTAAAAGTAAAGATTAAAAAGAAACAGAATAATATAGCAAAGGGGAAAAAATCCAACAAGGTCAAATTAAACAAGAACTCCTCTGATTATACAGTTCAACATAAGTTATCCGAAATGGGTGATGGCTGAAGCCGCAGCTTATATTGCCCACCCATATTCCATCCAAGAATTCAAAAGAAAAACAAAACAAGAGTGATTACAATTCGGAACAAAGCTAAGACAAAATGTGACAAAAGAAAACTAAGCAACAACACAACACAGACTGGATATGACAATCCTTATGTGATTTTACATGTCATCTTGTATATATGTTTGGAGTATTTCTTCCTTTAGTTTTTGTTTAAATTGTCCAAGCGTTGTACATGATTTTAATTCAGGTCCAAAAGCGTTCCACAATCTGACTCCTTGCACTGAAACACAGTGTTGCTTGGTGGTAGTTCTCACTGAAGGTTTTTGAAATATACATGTTCCTCTGAAATGATATTGTTTCTGCCTTATTTGGAACAACTTTTGGATATTTATGGGCAGTGATAGATTCTTCACTTTAAACATTACTGCAGTTTTAAAGTCAACCAGATCTTTCAACTTGAGAGCTTTTAATTTAAGAAAAAGTGGGTTTGTTGGTTCCCTGACTTTGTAAGCATGTTTTTTTTTCTCCCTCTCCTCTTTTCAGGGCGACTCTGGAGCACCACTTTTCTGTCATAAACATGGCACTTACTTTCTGTTTGGGATAGTCACATGGGGTAGCTGGCAATGTGATGCAGAGAAGCCAGCGATCTTCAGCAGAGTGTCAGCTAATGAGTCATGGATCAAGATGGTGATTGGGAACATGTGACCAAAAATAAACACTCTTGTCAGGAAGTTTTGTCTGTATCTTCCATTCAAGACTTCTGTTTGACCTCAGCAGTCTGAACAAGATCAAGTTTGGTGTCCAACTTTGACTTCAAGGGTCAAATGTTTTAAAATTGACCCAGAACCTTTAAAAGGCCAAATGATTTATTGGTTGATGCATAAATGTGTGCTGCAGCAGTAACCTTCTGCTATTTGTTGGTCACCATTTAATGGTTTGATATTAGATATTTTAAAAGCAGGTTAGTATGATGTGTAGTTAAACTAATGTACAACACACGAGCTAACATTTTTCTGAGAGCTTTCATTTCAGATTTGTTTTCCTGGAGAGGCACGATTGAGCCCTTCTCAGCCAGATAGAATTTCTTCCTCACCTGGCTTCAGTAATACAAACATAAATAATTGTGGTCAAAGGTTACATGAAGCTTCTTGTAAACTCAAGTTCACATAAGATGTAAGATTTGTATTCACATGCTGGAATGAGCCCAATCAAACACAAGCAGCAACACAGTTTATCTGGAAAAGCAAACCAATACGAGAAAAACCACAAACACTATAAAAATTGTTTTATACTCTTATAAGAAAAATTGAAATACTTTATCAGTCCATACTTTATCAGAAATACTTTCAGTCCAGAAAAATTGCTAAATTGACCCCCCCCCCCCCCGATACAGTATACTTTTCTACCAAACGTAAAACTGAGAAAATGAAGAAAACATGAGGAACTAGAAAAGCACTCGGAGAGTGCAGACCTCCGCCAAGCGCCACAGTTCCCCCCCATACAGTGTTTGTGTGTACGTTTTCAGATTCCTTGACCATGAAAACATATGACTAGCAATTGGATTCACAATGATAGGATTAGTGGTTCAGTAGTAAAAGCATTACCTCTTTGGCGGAGGTAATAAACTCAAGTGTTGCTGTTGTGTCCATCTGCAAACTCCCAGGCTGCGGGCGTTGCAATTCATCGCACAACCGCGTACAACCCACAGGCCAATGGGTTATGCGAGCGTTTTCATAGATCACTGAAAGCAGCACTCAGGGCTTCACTGACGGATGCAAATTGGGTAGACAGGTTGCCGTGGGTTTTATATTGGGGTTGCGCTCCGCGGCAAAAGAGGATTTGGAAGCTTCCCCGGCAGAGAGCTTGTTTTTGCGCAGCCCCTATGGCTGCCCGGGGAATTTCTGCCAAATAATCCGGCGCCGGACAGCTGCCCGTCTCAGCTTTTGCAGCGTAGCGCAAACACAGGCACACTGCCGGGCCCGGCCCACCACTGTTTTCCACGTGCTTTTGTGCCTAAAACTTTGAAGAACGCGGAGTTCGCGTTCGTCAGACATGACGGCCAACGCCCTCCATTGCGCCTGCACACATGTTGAAAATGGCCGTATCTCACAATGTTAAAGAATCCTCTAAAAAATTCCTGTATTCAGATGGTGATGCGGATCATCCCCAAAATTAAATCAGTTCTTCCTTGTACCATTTCCAACAACGCCTGAAAGATTCATGGAAATCCATCCAAAACTTTTTGAGTTATCTTGCTAACCAACAGACAGACAAACGCTGGCAAAAACATAACCTCCTGCAGCCTGGCGGAGGTAAATATTCAATAATTTTCTGTTGCATCTCTGTAGAGTGATACAGTGGGCTTAAAATCATTTGAAGCACCATGTCTGGTAAAGAATAAAACTCCCATGATCAATATTCCTTCCTAATACTTATTAGGCTATTCAACAGCTCCACCTGCCAGATCTTCTAGAAATGCATTATTGTTTTTGAGAAACTTGGTCATCCTGTAGTGGTTTTGTATTTTAACAGTGGAGGGTTATTGCATAAAACAAAGATAATCGATTAAGACAGGCTTTTCAAGTAATCCTGGCTTAATCTATACTTGGTTGTACAAAAGTAAGATAAATTAAGCCCAGTCAAGTTGCTATGGAGATTTATTCGCTGCAGCTAGCCTGCTCTGGAGCAGGCTAAGATTAATCCTAGTGACTTGTCAGTGCAGAGGTCAATCCTATGAGAAATCACTGTTTTTCCACCATCATTCCATGGTCTACTGTAAATATGTTGCAGCATTTTAATTCTCCTGCACTGAATGGAATGCAAAGAGATGAGAAAAATTCTTTCATTAAAATACAAATATTTTGTCATTCATTTAAGTATTCCCACTGTTCTTTTAATTGTACCAATCATTTTTATAATTATCCATGTACTCGTCATTATTACTGTCTGGCCCAGTGTTGCACTCTTTCATGAAGACGGTCATTTTCTTATTACTGTTGGAGGTGTGGTGCATTTACAGACTATATTACTGCAGTCACAGAATGTGGTGACGTTACTGTGTAAATGCATTTTATGACTGTACCGTCACAGCACATTTTTATCTGCAAATTACAGGTTAGTTTCACTTAAATTGGCTCTACAAAATGTACTGGATAAATAAAGCATAAAATGTTCGTCATTTCATTAGTTTTTGTGCTTGTGATAGTGATTATTTTAGTGATGAACATTAAAAATTTTACTTTTTTTTTTTTTTTAAATGAAACCCCAACATCACAGAATGCCTGACTATTTTGTAATAGCTATGAGATCAAAAAATGTGGTTTTATTGGGACTTAATGGGTAGTAAATTTTAAATTTGAAGGCCTTTACATATTCTGCAAGAACAGACATTTTTTTTTCTTGAGGTGGCAAGAACAAAGTTCTTTCTGACCAGGACATACTACTTCACAAGAAAGTCAAGTGCAGAACTCCTGGGAAATTCACATTTCTGACCAATCATACAATAGTTCTTGGACACTATGCAAGAAAAAAAATTCTGCCATGACGATGTGTCAAGAACAAGCTGCAAGAACAAAATGTCTTTTTTTTTCTTGCAGCCCTGAGAGAGGGAACAAATTTCTCTGTTCTTGCAGAGTATGTATAGGCCTCGATGCTACACAAAAACTAATAATGCATCAAAGTCAATATTTTGGATAATCTTTGACATATCTAAGACTAATTTTAGAAAAATCCCCCAGCTCCCCAACATTAGTTTTATAGAAATTCCCCCCCCCCCCCGAAATTAACAGCAATGACGTCAAGTATTCAAACTGGCATTTAAAGGGCTGAAATCCTCAAAATGATTGAATGTTTGGTAGTTTTGAGCAGGGCTGAAGTTGTTTAAGAGATTTATGCAGAAAAAAAAATCTGTTTTGGAACAGTTTTTTGGAAGTGGACATTTTTGTCCTTAATAACTCCAAAGGGTAGTAAATTTGTTCCAGTGTTCCACTTGTCTAGAAAGAGGATTTGTTAAAAAAAAAATTGTGCTATATGCACCAACACAGCCAAAAATGATGAGCAGATGAAAACAAAAAAATTGTCCAAATGAACAAAAATGTCCATAGTGGTACTTGAGGGTTAAATTCTTGTCAAGGCAGTATTTTTTTTTTATTTTTTTTTTTTTTAGTGGGTTGGAGGAGGGGTGAAGGTGTGGTCAGTGATGAATCAGCTTTCCCTTGGGATACCCTGGCATGGCGCTCTGAACTGTGGGTAATTCTCTTACCCTAAGTCAGCATAGTATGCACGGTGGCGCAGTGGTTTAGCACTGTGGCAGCACAGTTTTACCCTCGGCCGGGGGATCGCGGGGATCATGAGATCGTGGGTTCGATCCCAGCCCCCGACCAACAGTGAGCTGTGTGGAGTTTGCATGTTCTCCCCGTGTTGCGTGGGTTTACTCCGGGATTTCTCCGGTTTCCTCCCGCACACCAAAAACATGTAGGTTTAGGGCGCTCGCGCACGCAGCGACCGGCAGCCGGTGGCTTGTCACCAGACTGCAAACCAAGTCTACCTACGGGTACAAATAAGTAACAAAAAAAAAAAAATAGTATGCTGGCTTAGAGAAAGTGGTCATTTAAGGGCTCAAAAAGTCAGTGAGTGAGCAGTCAACCACGTCCTGATTTCAGATTGGGACAACCCTAAGCCACTTATCATGAATGTGCCTAACGTCAACAAGTCTGCAAGGGTGGAGATTGAGATTTGGCCAGACTGTCAAAGTCGATGAATACCTGCAATGTGTCATGCCTGGATTTGACTTTATATTTAGAAGAAAAACAAATCCACATTATTCAATCAGCTTTTTAATGGCTCTACAAAACTTTTTCCATGTCTAGTCTGATGGCACCAAACAACTTTCTTTCATGGGGTTGGAAATTCAAGATGTTAAAGGTACAACAAAATAGACAAGTAGGAGTCAGGTTAGTGTTGTAGTACTCAATGGTGGATGTCTTGTAGACCCTCACTTCTCACAAAGGACACTTGATCCAGGAAGATGGTGTGGATTAAAACCGTGCCTGATTGGAGGACTTTGAGTCCACAGGTATAAAAACATTCATGATGTCCCTCAGCTATACTGCAGCAGGTCATAGCCTCCTCCATCCACCACCTGGTGTTTGTCCTCCTGCAGACACACAAGCGTTAGCATCCACCATCACGTTCAGTAGCCTAAAAGCAGCCTTCAAGGTGCAGTGTGTAAATGAAGTCTGAGAAAAATTATTTAAAACCTTATTTCTAGCAAATTACATTGCTAAATGAATTATTTTTATTCTCTTAGAATGAGCCATTTAAATCTGTAATGAGCCCATTTACACTAAAGAACAGCTATAATTGCACCACCATCCTACTATGGTAGCTCAGAATGGACAAACAGCCTCATGTGGTGAAGGAGAGTTTTACATATACAGTGTTAAAATATTTACCTATAGTGTAGCTGTAAAGATGGTTACTGGAGCCAGTCGTAGATTAAGACACATTTGCCAGTTTATATTTGAAAGAATTTTGGCTCCTGATGACCACCATCTATCAACAGCTGTTCTTGAAGGGGGGAGTGATGGCTGGAAGGAATCTGACATTGCTGTCTCTCTTGACCACTAGGTGTCAGTAATTGTTACACACTGCACCTTTAAGACATCTGTGCTGGTGAATTTTAATTTTTAGGCTATGAAGAACTTTAAAAGTGCAAATGTTTTCATTTGTAGTGATGGAAAACCTTGAGACACCTTTACTAGATCTAGACCAGGGATGCCAAACTCATTCCATGGAGGGTCAAGACCCTGCAGGTTTTACCTCCACCCAATGTCTTCCACAGGCGATTTAACTGAACTGCTTCCCACTGATTGCCGACTAGTGAAAACACCTGCTCAAGAGAGTGAGTGGAAGTAAAACGTGCAACTTGGCCTCTATAACTTTGACATCCCTGATCTAAACTAATGTCCAGAAGTACTACCATGGATTTGAAAAATACACAAGTAGATTTTAACTTGAATTTAAATTTGAAATGGATACTTGTTATATAACCATACTCCTCCTATGAATGACTGTTATGAACTCACTGTGACAGCAGATGTATTGGAGGCTGCAGCTTCTGCTGCGCCTTCATACACAGGGTTACAGATGCTGCGATTGTTGTTGGAAGATGGTGCTTCGTCTTCCCCATCATCCTCCTGTTTGATAAACCACAACCACACTCAATACCAAAACCAAAAGGAACATTTCACTTACAGTCAACATTATGCTTTAGGGGCACTACTGTCCATCCAAATCTTTTACACTTGGGCTTATGAAGTAAGTTTTATATATAGCCTTAGCAAGAGTCTGTTTAAAAAAAAAAAAAAAAAAAAAATGCTACCATCATGATCAGTTTGCCATAAATTCCAATCTGAACTTTCAGTCAACCTGATGGGTGTTATATTGTGCAGTCTGATACTCAGTTTCACCTTAAAGTAGTGGAAACGGAAAGGTTTGGCATTGCGTCGATAGAAATGGTATCCGACAAAGATGAATCCTGCCACCAAAACCACCAGTAGCACGACCCCTATCCCCATCCCGGCTTTGTGCGCCACGTGCATCTGCAGAGAGCCAATCAGAGTTGCGTTCACAGGTCTTATAGTACTTGGGTTTTAAAATCTTGTTAGCAGGCCAAAAAAAGATAAGTGCCGGACTTGCCTGTTGGCGAGGAGATGGGGCCTTCAGCGGGCCCTGGAGAACATGGATGATCCCATTTGCTGCTTGGATGTCTGAGTCAATGACGAATCGGTCATTGATATAACAGGACGACTGACAAGACACAATTTTTTTTTATATTCTACATGTATTTGACAAACTATAACAGGTGTTTATAGAACAATAACATGAAGCTAAACTATTACAAGAGAAATCGGCGCAGACAGTAGAAGACATACAATTTCTAGGGTTTTTTTGTCTATGGAGTCTGATACAGTGTAACAGCTTCACTTCAAGTAAATGTTCTAAATACAGTGTACAGTGGTGTGAAAAAGTGTTTGCCCCCTTCCTGATTTCTCATTTTTTGTATGTTTGTCACACTTATTGTTTCAGATCATCAAATTTAAATATTAGACAAATAACACAAGTAAACACACAATGCAGTTTTTACAGGTGCATTTCAATAAATCAGAATGTTAAAAAGTTGATTTAAGTAATTCAGTTAGAAAAATTAAACTTCTATATTATATAGATTCATTACACAGAGAGTGATATATTTCAGGTGTTTATTTTAATTTTGATGATTGATGATTTGATGATTTTTATGGCTTACAGCCCATGAAAACCCTAAATTCAGATTCTCAAAAAATTAGAATATTACATAAAATGAATTTAAAAAATTGATTTTTAATAGAAATGTTGGCCGACTGAAAAGTATGTCCATGTACTCATTCAATACATGGTCAGGGCGCGTTTAGCATGAATTACTGCATCAATGTGGTGTAGCATGAAGGCGATCAGCCTGTGATCCTGCTGAGGTGTTATGAAGGTCCAGGTTGGACATTCAATACATGGTTAGGGCTCCTTTTGCTTGAATTACTGCATCAATGCAGCATGGAATAAAGGCGATCAATATGTGGAAATGCTGAGGCGTTATGAAGGTCCAGGTTGCCTTGATAGTGGCCTTCAGCTCGTCAGCATTGTTGGGTCTGGCGTGTCTCATCTTCCTCTTGACAATACTCCATAGATTCTCTATGGGGTTTAGGTCAGGTGAGTTTGCTGGCCAATCAAACACAGTGATGCCATGGTCATTAAACCAGATATTGGTACTTTTGGCAGTGTGGGTGCTGGAAAATGAAATCAGCATCTCCATAAAGCTCGTCAGCAGAGGGAAGCATGAAGTGCTAGAAAATTTCCTGGTAGATGACTGCGCTGACTTTGGTTTTGATAAAACACAGTGAGCCAGCACCAGCAGATGACATGCCTCCTCAAATCATCACTGACTGTGGAAACTTCACACTGGACCTCAAGCAATTTGGATTTTGTGCCTCTCCATTCTTCCTACAGATTCAGGGACTTTGATTTCCAAATAAAATGCTAAATTTACTTTTATCTGAACAGAGGTCATCTGCTGGTGTTGGTCCACTATGTTTAATCCAGTCCAAAGTCAGCACAATCGTCTACCAGGAAATTTTAGAGCACTTCATGCTTCCCTCTGCTGACAAGCTTTATGGAGAAGCTGATTTCATTTTCCAGCAGGACTTGGCACCTGCTCACATTGCCAAAAGTATCAAAACCTGGTTTAATGACCATGGTATCACTGTGTCTGACTGGCCAGCAAACTCTCCTGACCTAAACCCCATAGAGAATCTATGGAGTATTGTCAAGAAGAAGATGAGACACCAGACCCAACAATGCAGACAAGCTGAAGGCCACTATCAAGGCAACCTGGACCTTCATAATGCCTCAGCATTTCCACATATTGATCGCCTTTATTCCATGCTGCATTGATGCAGTAATTCAAGCAAAAGGAGCCCTAACCATGTATTGAATGTGAACATGGACATACTTCTCAGTCAGCCAACATTTCTATTAAAAATCAAGTTTTTTAATTTATTTTTTTCAATATTCAAATTTTTGGAGAAACTGAATTTGGGGTTTTCATGGGCTGTAACCCATACCCATCAAAATTAAAATAAACACTTGAAATATATCACTCTTTGTGTAATGAATTTTCCTGCAGACAATCTATTGTGGGTACGTCTTCATCACTGATCAGTTTCATACAGACAGACTGTTTATCACAAAGAAAATGGAGGTAGAGTGATGTGAACAAGTGTTTATCCCCTTCCTGATTTCCCCTTTTTTTTTGTTTGTCACACTTAAATGTTTCAGATCATCAAAGAAATTGAAATATTAGACAATGATAACACAAACACAAAATGCAGTTTTTAAATGAAGGTGTTTATTAATAGGGGGAAAAAAATCCAAACCTACATGGCCATGTGTGAAAAAGTGATTGCCCCCTTAACCTAACAACTGGTTGGGCCACCCTTAGCAGCAACAACTGCAATCAAGCGTTTGCGATAACTGGCAATGAGTCTTTTACAGCACTGTGGAGGAATTTTGGCCCACTCATCTTTGCAGAATTGTTGTAATTCAGCCACATTGGAGGGCTTTCAAGCATGAACCGCCTTTTTAAGGTCATGCCACAGCATCTCAATCGGATTCAGGTCAGGACTTTGACTAGGCCATTCCAAAGTCTTCATTTTGTTTTTCTTAAGCCATTCGGAGGTGGACTTGCTGGTGTGTTTTGGATCATTGTCCTGCTGCAGAACCCAAGTGTGCTTCAGCTTAAGGTCACGAACAGATGGTTGGACATTCTCCTTCAGGATTTTTTAGTAGACAGCAGAATTCATGGTTCCATTTACCACAGCAAGTCTTCCAGGTCCTGAAGCAGCAAGACAGCCTCAGACCATCACACTACCACCACCATATTTTACTGTTGGTATGATGTTCCTTTTCTGAAATGCTGTGTTACTTTTACACCAGATGTAATGGGACACACACCTTCCAAAAAGTTCAACTTTTGTCTCATCAGTCTACAGAGCCTTTTCCCAAAAGTCTTGGGGATCATCAAGATGTTTTCTGGCAAAAATGAGATGAGCCTTTATGTTTATTTTGCTCAGCAGTGGTTTTTGTTTTGGAACTCTGCCATGCAGGCCATTTTTGCCCAGTCTCTTTCTTATGGTGGAGTCATGAACACTGACCTTAACTGAGGCAAGTGAGGCCAGGAGTTCTTTGGATGATGTTATGGGGTCTTTTGTGACCTCTTGGATGGGTCGTCGCTGCACTCTTGGGGTAATTTTGGTTGGTCGGCCACTCCTGGGAAGGCTCACCACTGTTCCATGTTTTTGCCATTTGTGGATAATGGTTCACACCGTGGTTTGCTGGAGTGCCAAAGCTTTAGAAATGTCTTTATAACCTTTTCCAGACTGATAGATCTCAATTACTTTGTTTTTCATTTGTTCCTGAATATCTTTGGATCGCAGCATGATGTCAAGCTTTTGAGGATCTTTTGGTCTACTTCACTTTGTCAGGCAGGTCCTATTTAAGTGATTTCTTGATGGATAACAGGTGTGGCAGTAATCAGGCCTGGGTGTGGCTTGAGAAATTGAACTCAACTTTCCAAACATATGATAAACCACAGTTAATTTATGTTTTAACGGGGGGGGGGGTATCACTTTTTCACACAGGCCATGTAGGTTTGGATTTTTTACACTTAATAATAAACACCATTTAAAAACTGCATTTTGTGTTTACTTGTGTTATCTTTGTTTAATATTTAAATTTGTTTGATCTGAAACATTTAAGTGTGACAAACGTACAAAAAAATAAGAAATCAGGAAGGGGGCAAACACTTTTTCACACCACTGTATAATGTAGAAATCTCTCAGCAGTCAGGTTAAATACACAAGGATACTACCTGTCCAAAAAAAGGTCACCACCTGGATTTGATTACGCAAATAGATAAGTGTCTTCCACTGGATAATTACTGCAGTGATACCCTGTCTGAAGACGCATCCCGTGGTCATGGAAAAGGTGTTACTTTGTTTCAGAACGGCCAAATTATTGGGTTGCATCAAGCAAACTATGGAGATTGCTGAAACTATTATAACAGGGTCAAAAACTGCCCAATCCATTATTAAAGCCTAGAATGATAGCGGTGACCATCATGTTTGTCTTCAACTTTCCCATTATCAATACCAGACGTTGGTGAAAAAATTGAAGCACTTATGAACAGGAACAAATGTGACACTGCATAAGTCCATCAGCATTATAACACAGAGAATACCTGTTTTAATCAAAGCTAAAGGCTGAAGCTCACAAAAATATTAACATGTGTGACTTGCTAGCCAGCTTAAATTTTGGTCCATATTGCCATGTCTTCATGGAGAGGTGATGGAAAGAACCCGTTTAAGCTGCTTTACACAGCACGGAGATCGTTGGTTTACCATTGAGAGATCAAAAACTGGCCCAATCTCTCAAAGATCTCCTAAAAGCCTCAAAAAAGCCAATAGAGGGCCTAAGTCACACCCCCTCTACTTCTGTATATGGGACCAGAAATCTGAAAAAAAACCCAAAAAAAAAAAAAACTCCATTGACGTGAATGGCAGGAGAAATTATCTTTTGATCGCGATCAAATTTTGCCATGAGTTACACATATGTTTGTCAATTTAAAATATAATTTTCCACATAAATAATGGTGTAGGTTGTCTAACTTTTAAAGTATAAGGTTGTGAAAATATGCAAATTGAAAGACTGCAAACACAGACTCATGTAAGTTACGTCATCATTTTTGAAGTGCCCCCAGGGGAAGTAACTAACAGTCGTCTGGATCAGCTGCAGCTCTCAAAATACACTTGTTTTACTCCTCTTTGGAGCCTTCTTTCATCGGTCTGAAGACAGCAGGTGAACTTTGAGAGAGGAACCGCCATAATTGTGTCAGAGAATGGCTCATGTCCTCACCTTGTGTTGTAAATAATATTTTCTTGTTACCAATACATGAGTCTCAACTCACGTCTTCACCTTTAGTTCTCCTTTGGGAGTTTCTGTATTTATTATTATTATTATTATTATCATCATCATGTTCTTGGTTATAAGATAAGATAAGCCTTTATTAGTCCCACAATGGGGACATTACAGGATTGCAGCAGCAAAGGGATAGCAGCACTCAGATCAATAGTAAATAAGATGGTAAGAATAGGTTAGCCCAAGTAGTAAATAAATATACATATGTACAGTGATCCCTCGCTACTTCGCGCTTCACCTTTCGCGCCCTCAGTGCAGCGCGGATTTTTCAAAAATATTCATCAAAAATTCAAAATTGAGAAATAATGGGCGGGCGCTAGCAGAAGGCAGGGAGACTACATTAGACCATCAGGTATCAACACGGAGAGCCGCACAACTCAAAAAATCCACCTCTCTGTTCGCTGTTCTCGTGTTGGCTCGGCTCGGAAATCTCGCAAGCTGATTGGCCGAGACGTTTCACCCCGCAAGCTGATTGGTCGAGACGTTTCACCCACCTCCTCTCCCTGCCGAGCGCCCATGAAGGGAAGGAAGACCGCATTCATTGCTCTTTATCGCTCGTGTTACGTAGTCTCGCAGCGTGGAACTTTTTGCTGTTCTCTTGTGCCATTTTGTGCGAAACAGTCTTCCCGTCGAGCCACTACGCCGCCTCCTGCAGCTTCTCCAGCTCTATCGGAAGCTGCCCTCGATGATCCTGTGCTTCTAGCACCTGACAATGAGGCGTCACCTGAGGAGCAGTAAAGCTCTCATTAACCTGTGAAGTAAATCATCTTCATCTTGAGTTACGTATCTTGTTATAAGAATAAAAGAGTTCTAAAAACATATTTATGTACACTTTATTTACATCTACGTATGTATGTACACGTACACACACACACGTATCATATGAGAGAGAGAGAGTGAGAGAATGAACGTACGTATTATTTATGGATGACGTCATTAGGGGTGACGCTACTTCGCGGTTTTTCACTTTTCGCGGTCGGTTCTGGAACCCATTAACCGCGATAAGTGAGGGATCACTGTAGACCGTTATATACACAGTGCAGGAGAATTGCAGTTACATAGATATATCAACAGCGTTACAGTTAGTTAAATTACCTGACAAAATATAAATAACGACCCAGACAGTATATTTCACATTGAATCAACAGTGTTGTTGCCACCTTCAATAATAATTACCTCCGCCAAGGAGGTTATGTTTTCATCGGCGTTGGTTTGTCTGTCTGTCTGTCTGTTTGTTAGCAAGATAACTCAAAAAGTTATGGACGGATTTTCATGAAATTTTCACAGATTGTCAGAAATGGGGTATCCTACAGATGATTAGATTTTGGTGGTGATCCGGATCACCGTCGACAAGAAAACCGCCATTACGCAAAATGCCATTTTCGTGAATAACTACTAAACCACTAATCCTATCATTGTCAATCCAATTGCTTGTCATATGTTTTCATGGTCAAGGAATCTGAAAACGTACACACAAACACTGTATGGGGGGAACTGTGGCGTTAAACCGCCATTACGGAAAATGCCATTTTCGTCAATAACTACTGAACCACTAATCCTATCATTGTGAATCCAATTGCTAGTCATATGTTTTCATGGTCTAGGAATCTGAAAACGTACACACAAACACTGTATGGGGGGAACTGTGGCGCTAAACCGCCATTACGGAAAATGCCATTTTCATCAATAACTACTGAACCACTGATCCTATCATTGTGAATCCAATTGCTACTCATATGTTTTCATGGTCAAGGAATCTGAAAACATACACACAAACACTGTATGGGGGGAACTGTGGCGCTTGGCGGAGGTCTGCGCTCTCCGAGTGCTTTTCTAGTTGTAATTGTCTTAGTTGTGTATTGGAGGGGATGATCTCTATTGTGCAGAGTTGTGACGTTTAATATGGCCTCTATGAGCAGTATTTAGATTACAAAGTCTGACAGCCGTAGGTAGGAAGGACCTGCGGAATCTCTCCTTAGGTCCTCCTTACCTTCTTCTTCTTATCATTATTATTATTACTATTACCTTATTATTATTCCTGCTTTAGATTTAGTCTGTTATGATCATCCTTAGTATTATTACACTGGTCAACACCAAATTTATTGTCTAAGTTTTTTTTTTTAGCTGATTTAGGACAATTTTGATGTGCTGAATCCAAAAATCACATTGGTTTTGCTTAATCAGGTCAACTTTTTGAAGCATGGCCACATGTTGTTTTTTACGTTTTTGTTTACATGTACGGGTATTTTCGCTTTATATGATGCAAAATTCTTTTTTATTTCTTGAAATTTCTCGAACTCTGAAGAGTTTGCATGTGCCAATTTATGACAGGATGCCATAATGGCTGATTACTGTTGGACTCTGAAGAGAGACAACCCTGCTGCTGAGCATTCTAGAGGTTCGAATAAACAGAAGTTGAAGCTCTGAATTTTAAAGGGCCTGTATCATGCAAAATCGACTTTTTTGAGCTTTTAAGTATGTTATAATGTTAATTCCTCACCAAAAACACCCCCAAAGTGGTATTTTTCTCCATTCCCGCATCTCTGAGTATTTCTCCTCAACCCTGCTCTCTGAGCTGCTGCTCCACCCTGTCCCTGATAATGACTGGGTTCCCACGTTCATACGTATGAACGTGGGTGAGCCGCCCACTCCAGGAAGTGCCTGTGCTGCCAGCACCGCCCCCAGGCTAACGCGCACACCCACTTTCTCCGCGCAGCTAATGGAGCGGTGATCGGCAAAACTCTTTCACTTTAGCATTGATGCTGTGAAGAAGTAGTTCCTCTCGCACCTAATCTGCTCAGTGACAACAACTGTTTGTTACGACTCGTGCTCGCCTGTCTCCCGCCTCAGCTGCACGCACACCTGCGCCTCATCAGTCTCGGGCTATATAGCCCGCTCCGCCTGGAGCCTTGGCCTGGAGACGTCTGCTAATCTTCGCTCATCGTCTCAGCGCATGCCAATTCCCTGACAGCCTGCGCTCTCTGGATTGCTTCTCGTCTGCACGTAAGCTCATCATCATCTTACGTTGTCTCCAGTTTCTCCCCTGTGCACAGGTGGATTCCCTGGCGGCAGATTTCGTCCCTCATCCTCGCCATCACTCTCCTCACTGCGCCGAGCGCGCTCCTAGGACGCCGTCTTCCAGGTAGGAGACCTGCGGCTTAAGCCAACGCCAGCCACATTACCATCAGCAAGTAAGCACAAGACTGTGGATTAATTCTGCTGGGTGTGCACCAGCAGCAGGGTTGCCTGGCTGTACGGTGCTCCGCTTCGCCATCAATGCATCCTGTTCATCTGCAACACATATCACTCCACAGACACGCACCCATACACCTGCTTTTCTCACAATAAAATTATTGAATCACACTCGAGCCTGTGTGCGTGTTCCCTGGGTCAGACTTTATGTCACCGTTTGCTTTTTTACGTAAGACAATGTCTTCTAAGTGGCGTAAATGTGTCTTTGGCTGTGAGAGATTTAGGAGTTTGTTCAGCCTTCCTTGTTTTCGTGGGCGGAACCCAGTGACACCTGCAGCAGCCGGCTCAGGGGTTACGTCATGAAATGGGCGGCAGCCACAAGAAGGAGAGGCAGAGCCTCAGAGATCGAGGCATCTTACTTCCGGGCTCGCGAAAATAACTCATACAGTGGGGCAAAAAAGTATTTAGTCAGCCACAAATTGTGGAAGTTCTCCCACTTAAAAGATGAGAGAGGTCTCCAATTTTCATCATAGGTATACCTCAACTATGAGAGACAAAATGAGAAAAAAAAATCCAGAAAATCACATTGAAGGATTTTTAATGAATTAATTGGTAAATTCCTCAGTAAAATAAGTATTTGGTCACCTACAAACAAGCAAGATTTCTGGCTCTCACAGACCTGTAACTTCTTTAAGAGGCTCCTCTGTCCTCCACTCGTTATCTGTATTAATGGCAGCTGTTTGAACTCATTATCAGTATAAAAGACACCCGTCCACAACCTCAAACAGTCGGACTCCAAACTCCACTATGGCCAAGACCAAAGAGCTGTCAAAGGACACCAGAAACAAAATTGTAGACCCGCACCAGGCTGGGAAGACTGAATCTGCAATAGATAAGCAGCTTGGTGTGAAGAAATCAACTGTGGGAGCAATTATTAGAAAATGGAAGACATACAAGACCACAGATAATCTCCCTCAATCTGGGGCTCCGCGCAAGATCTCACCCCGTAGGGTCAAAATTATACGGTGAGCAAAAATCCCAGAACCACATGGGGGGACCTAGTGAATGACCTGCAGAGAGCTGGGACCAAAGTAACAAAGGCTACATCAGAAACACAATACGCCACCAGGGACTCAAATCCTGCAGTGCCAGACGTGTCCCCCTGCTTAAGCCAGTACATGTCCAGGCCCGTCTGAAGTTTGCAAGAGAGCATTTGGATGATCCAGAAGAGGATTGGGAGAATGTCATATGGTCAGATGAAACCAAAATAGAACTTTTTGGTAAAAACTCAACTTGTCGTGTTTGGAGGAGAAAGAACACCATACCTACTGTGAAGCATGGGTGTGGAAACATCATACTTTGGGGCTGTTTTTCTGCAAAGGGACCAGGACGACTGATCTGTGTAAAGGAAAGAAAGAATGGGGCCATGTATCGTGAGATTTTGAGTGAAAGCCTCCTTCCACCAGCAAGGGCATTGAAGATGAAACGTGGCTGGGTCTTTCAGCATGACAATGATCCCAGACACACCGCCCGGGCAACGAAGGAGTGGCTTCGTAAGAAGCATTTCAAGGTCCTGGAGTGGCCTAGCCAGTCTCCAGATCTCAACCCCATAGAAAATCTTTGGAGGGAGTTGAAAGTCTGTGTTGCCCAGCAACATCCCCAAAACATCACTGCTCTAGAGGAGATCTGCATGGAGGAATGGGCCAAAATACCAGCAACAGTGTGTGAAAACCTTGTGAAAACTTGCAGAAAACATTTGGCCTCTGTCATTGCCAACAAAGGGTATATAACAAAGTATTGAGATGAACTTTTGTTATTGACCAAATACTTATTTTACCAAGGAATTTACCAATTAATTCATTTAAAATCCTTCAATGTGATTTTCTGGATTTTTTTTTTCTTATTTTGTCTCTCATAGTTGAGGTATACCTATGATGAAAATTGGAGACCTCTCTCATCTTTTAAGTGGGAGAATTTGCACAATTGGTGGCTGACTAAATACTTTTTTGCCCCACTGTATGAGTTATTTTCGCGAACCCGGAAGTAAGATGCCTCGATCTCTGAGGCTCTGCCTCTCCTTCTTGTGGCTGCCGCCCATTTCATGACGTAACGCACAATTGGTGGCTGACTAAATACTTTTTTACCCCACTGTATTTCATAAGAAATTCATTCTCCAGTGTACCAAAGGTAATATACTATCACATACATGCATATAGTTTACTCTGAAAGGCTTAAAATAGCATGATATAGGCCCTTTAAACAATGATGACGTAACATTCAATTTACATGTACTTACCTTTACCAATGTCTACTATTCAATTTATAGTAGTCGGAGTTTGTAACATTTAATCAATAAATTATGTTAGAAAACAATTTTTTCTCTTAAAAATCTATTTCGGATGAGAAATATTAACAAAAATCAACCAATAAAGTCACAAAAATGTAATCGATTTAGTCAGAAGATCAGATTTTTTTTGACCTGATCAAGAGAAACTGATGTCATTTTCGGATTCAGCAGTGCAAAATTGTCTTAAATTGGCTGAAAAAACACAGACATCTTACAAAAAAATTATTTTGCAACCCTGTGTTATTTTCATCAAGGTCACGTCTTGTAGTTCAATTCCTGTCATCATGTTGGTTTGGGCTTTTATTTTGACAGCACCTTTTTGTTTACTTCCATTTTCACCTAGCTTGTTTTGTGTCTTGTTAAGTTCTTGATTATGCATGGCTGATTATTATTTTTTTAATTATCTTTGTTCTATTTAAGGGACGCTGCTCCGTAGCTCAGGGCGACGTCCTTAAGTCATGCTGGCGTGATCAACATGCTTCTGTCTGGCTGTTTCCTAGCCTTGTCCTGTCGAGCCTTTTTGTGAGTTTTGTTCCACCTTCCTAGCTGTGGATTGTTTTTGTGTTTCATTAAACCTGGAGACAGTCAGTCTGGTGTTTGGGTCTTGAATTCCACCCCTGGAGGGCCTCATTGTGACAGATGGACATTGCCAGTGAAAGACCCAGCGGACTTTTCTTTGCTCAGAGCTATGGCGGGGTGTGTGCTCCTGACCGAGTGGGAGTTTAAGGTCATGAATCAGCTGAAGGGGTTGATAGCCGCAGCCCAACCACCACTCCTCCGACCCAGTAAAGGAAGGTCTGTGGATACCAGCAACCCTGGAGCTGGAGCATACCCCGCGGCTGCAGGTGTTCCCATGGGTACAGGACCTTCCCATCTGCGGGATCTCGCGGTCCACCTCACCACTCTGGACCGCAGTGGAGGAGCACAGAGTGCATCAGCACCATTCCTCCCAACTCTCCACCCTGCTCCTGGCTCCAGGCGCCATTGCTCCTTACCGGACGATCTCCTCAGTCAACCAAAGAGAGTCATCCGGTGCTTCAGCGGCAGCAGAACAGGATCAAGGGCAAGTACCTTTTCATTTTTTAACACCATTTGATGAAAGGTCTTGTCTTGTTCCTGGGGAGGGGGCTCAGCCAACCACCATTGCTGAATATTCTCTCCCAGACTCTGCTGCCACACACACCTCACCTGCATCTCCCATTTCCTTTCTCCCGAGCTCTTGGTCTGAGGTGGCTGGGCTGAAGATGGAGTCCTAGACGTTTGAGCTCTAGGGGCTCCAGCCTGCATCATCTTGGTCGGCAGCTGGTCAACCTGTTGGATTCACCGTTGATCAGCCTGCGTCATGTGGGTTTGCTGCTGATCAGCCTTCGTTGTTGGGTTTGTCACTGATCAGCCTGCATCTTCAGCTTCTGTGGCCAGCATGCTCCAGCCGTCAGCTCCTGAAGTTGGTACGCCCCTGTCATCAGTACCTAAGGTCCACGTGCTTCAACCGTCTGCTCCTGAGACCAGCGTTCCCCAGTTGTCTGCTGTTGAGGCCGGCGCACCTCCATCATTGGTTCCTGAGGCCACCGAGCTTCTGTCTTCAATCACCAAGGTCGGTGTTCGCCTATCATCATTGGACTCGGAGCTGGGGGCCTCTCCACCTACAGATCATTGGACTTAAAGCTCATCTGCTGCAGTTTGCTGAACTGAAAGACCCCCTGCTACTGTCTGTTCCTGAATTCAGCACGCCACTGACACTCGCTCCTGAGCTCTGTGAGCTGCTGTCGTCTATCCCCAAGTGTGGTGCGCTGCTGTCATTTGTTCCTGAGGCCGGTGTGCACCCACTGTTTGTTCCAAAGGCCAATGCACATCCCCCATTTGTTCCAGAAGCTGGTGCACATCTGCCGGTTGTTCCAGAGGACGGCACGCCTTCACCTGATGCTCCTGTATTCAGCGAGCCACTGACACCTGCTCCGGAGCCCTGCAAGCTGCTGTCATCTGCTCTGGAGGGCAATGTGTTCCAACCGTCTGTTCCTGAGTTCAGTGCGCTGCTGACACCCACTCCGGAGGACTGCACGCTGCTGTCATCCGTCTCTGAAGTCAGCGCACCTTTGTCATTAATATCTGAGGTTAGTGCACAACAATTACCTGTTCCCGAGTCCAGCATGCTTCTGTCAGCTGTTTCTGATGGCTGTGTGCCTCAGCCACCTGCTACAGAGCTAAAAGCACCTTCATCACCGGCTGCGGAGCTAATAACTCACCTGTCAGCTGTTTGTGAATTAAGAACTTCCGTAACATTGTCTCCAGAGCCAGGAGTTCATGTATCTCTTGAGCTAATAAAAGCACCAAGGTGCTGATGCCTCAGTGCCAGAGCCTTGGCAGAGGTATGTGTTCTCGGCTCGTCACCAAAATGTCATGGGTTCCTCTCTAGCCCAAGGACCACCTCTGGTAAAAAATTCATCCAAATCCATCCAGTAGTTTTGGAGTATTCTTGCTAATACACTGTGAGAAGATAAGAGCCTTTGCGGAGGTATGCATACTGGGATCATTACCAAAATGTTATGGGTTTCTTTCTAGCCCAAGGATCACCTCTGGG
This sequence comes from Pholidichthys leucotaenia, assembly GCA_020510985.1. Lineage (NCBI taxonomy): Eukaryota > Metazoa > Chordata > Actinopteri > Cichliformes > Pholidichthyidae > Pholidichthys > Pholidichthys leucotaenia. Next base: position 211,382,984 of record CM035845.1, on the reverse strand, counting down.
GAAAAAAAAAAAAATCATCCAAAACCATCTAGTAGTTTTGGAGTATTCTTGCTAACACACTGTGAGAAGATAAGAGGCTTGGTGGAGGTATGCATTCTGGGATCATCACCAAAATGTTATGGGCTCCTATCTAGCCTAAGGACAACCTCTGGTAAAAAATTTCATTCAAATCCATCCAGTACTTTTGGAGTACATGCATGCGCAGTGAAAATAATCTGCAGTTCACATGCCCATACTGTCAGCGACATCCAAGAGCCACCAAACTGATTTCAACAGCTGCAATCCAAACACAGAAGAAGAGTACGGTGGCAGACATTTTAAATGGCGGAAGCGATGGAGGTACGAGAATACAATGACAATCAAGACAAACAGGAGCTTTTGCTGTTTAGTGGCAGAAGAAGAAAACAGACACGTAAAAAGATGGACATTTGTTCACCCAGTATTGTTGGATTGCTGAGTACTTTCCTTCGGCAGGAGTTTCTGGGCACATGCGCAGTCCATTGGCAGTAAAGGTCAGCTATTTTTGTGTTTATTTAAAAAACAAAGCATTATTTTGAAATTCTGGCAAATTAAAAGTCGAAAAAAAAATAGATTGAAATAGATTGATTGGTGATAGAATGATACAAGCCTTTAGTTCCACTTAATTTTGACCAGGTGAGCTGAAACAGAGAGGCAGGCAGACAGATACACACAAACACACAGCCACAAGCAGATGCATTAACTGACTACTGTATGCCTCTCAGTTTCACCAAGGCATGAAAACTCTTGTTTTCTGTGTCTGAATTCAGGACTCCTGTGTTATCCCCTGAGCTTAGAGTTTCTGTATTATTTCCAGTGCATAAGGCTTCTATGTTGCTGCCAGACCCAGAAGCTCTTATGATGTTTAAAATGCCTTTGTTGTTGTCCCTGGAACAAAGAGCTCCTTTGAGGTCTCCAGAGCAAAGGGTTCCTTTATGGTCTCCAGGGCAAAGAGCTCCTTTGTAGTCTCTGGGGCAAAGAGCTCCTTTGTAGTCTCTGGGGCAAAGAGCTCCTTTGTAGTCTCTGGGGCAAAGAGCTCCTTTGTAGTCTCTGGGGCAAAGAGCTCCTTTGTAGTCTCCGGGGCAAAGAGCTCCTTTGTGGTCTCCGGGGCAAAAGGCTCCTTTGTGGTGTTCAGAGCAAAAAGCTCCCACGTCATCCTCTGAGTTAAAGGGTTCCATGTGGTCATCTCTTGGAATTGAGGGTTCCATGTTACCTCCTGAGGGTGGGGGTTCCATGTTGCCATCTCCTGAGTCTGTAGATTCTATGTTGTCATCTTCTGAGTATAAAGGTTCTATGTTGTTAGTTCCTGAGTGCAGAATTTCCATGTTGTCATTATCTCCTGGGTTTAAAGTTTCTGTACTGTTTGTGATTCTCCATGTCATTATACTTATATAGTATACTGTATATATATATATATTATACATTATACTTCTGGCACCACACTAGTAGGCTGCCTTTTTGCAACATCGGATCAGTTTATTCCTATCTATTTACTATCTTGCTTCTCTTGCTAATCTTTCTGATCCGGCGACACCTTATACATCGGACGGACACACGGATTGCCCAAATGTCTCCTGAGCCGGCAGACGGAGCCACTGTTTTTAGCAGGATACGTTACAGCAGAGACCAGCTGCTAGCACTTAACCGGACCAAGATGCTAGCGCAAGACTTCGACATACCGGGTGAAATAAGACAGAAACGACGTGGATGCCATGCTGGAGCAAGACGGTGGGTGAGAAATATAAGGTACAGACCCGTTCTTCCATCTGTTATTATGGGGAACGTTCGATCGCTACTCAATAAGACCAACGAGCTAGCGGCCATCTCCCACTACGAGAGTGTCTTCAGAGAGAGTAGCCTGATGTTGTTTACTGAGACGTGGCTAACAGAACCAGCAACAGATGCTAACATCAAACTGGAGGGCTTCCACGCAATACGGGCAGACCGGACACCAGACAGTGGGAAGGCAAGGGGCGGAGGAGTGATAATGTATGTCAACAACAGTTGGTGCAGACCGGGACATATCACAGTTAAAACAACATCACTGCAGCAAAGACATTGAGTTGCTAGCTGTTAGCATGCGGCCTACCTATCTCCCGAGGGAATACTCACACGTGATCTACATTGTTATTTATGCAAATCCGACGGTGAATGCGGGGACAGCACGTGACATCATTCACTCAGTAACTGGCAGGCTGCTGACAGAACACCCAGATGCTCTTCTCCTCATCTCCGGTGATTTCAACCATATTTCACTGTCCTCCATCCTGCCCACGTTCACCCAGTATGTCACATGCCACACTACAGACAATAAAACACTGGATTTATTCTATGCTAACACTAAGGAGGCGTACACCTCATCACCACTCCCCCCACTCGGGAGATCGGATCACAACTTGGTTCATCTCCTGCCGGTGTACAAACCCCTAGTACACAGACAACCTCTGGTCATGCGCACGGTGAAGATATGGTCGGAGGAGGCAATGGACGCTCTAAAGGACTGTCTTGAAACCACTGCCTGGGAGCAGCTCTGCGAGCCACATGGTGAGGACATCAATGGCCTCACTCACACCTTCATGGACTACATCAACTTCTGTGTGGACAACACCGTACCCACCAAGACAATACGGTGTTGCTCGAACAACAAACCCTGGATCAACCCTGAGGTAAAAACACTTCTGAGAGAGAAGAAGAGGATCTTCAGGTCGGAGAACAGGGAGATGCTGAAGTCCGTACAGAGGGAGCTGAGGAGGAAGATCAGAGAAGGCAAGGACAGCTTCAGGAAGAAGATGGAGCACAAGCTGCAACAGAGTGACATCAGAGGGGTCTGGAGAAACCTTAAAACCATCTCTGGGCTCCAGAATACCTCCTCCCAGGCCACGGGGGGCAGGGAGTGGGCAAACAATCTGAACCTGTTTTTTAATAGGTTTGACCAACCGCCCCCCCCCCCAACTGCACACCAACCACTGCTGCCTCTAAAGTCATCAAGACCTGCTGTCCACACCCCACTCCACCAACACCCCCCCCCTCCCAGCACACAGCCCCCCAACCTGACCCTCACTAAGACCCAGGTGAGGACGGAGCTGAGGAAGATCAAGGCGAGGAAGGCCTCGGGACTGGACAGCATCAGCGCAAAGCTCCTTAAGTCCTGCACAGACCAGCTGTGTGGGATTGTGGAGCACATCTTCAACCTGAGCCTGAAGCTGGGGAGGGTACCACAGTTGTGGAAAACATCTTGTGTGGTACCTGTACCAAAGACTTCCCACCCCAAAGATCTGAACAGCTACAGACCAGTGGCCCTGACGTCTCACATGATGAAGACCCTGGAGAGACTGCTCCTTGCTCACCTCCGCCCCCTGGTGGGGCCAGCGATGGATCCACTCCAGTTTGCCTACCAGCATGGCATTGGGGTGGAGGATGCAGTGATCTTCTTCCTTCACCGTTCCCTGTCCCACCTGGAGAAGCCTGGGAATGCAGTGAGGATCATGTTCTTTGATTTCTCCAGTGCTTTCAACACCATCCAACCAATGATCCTGAAGGACAAGCTGCTGTGCACAGAGGTGGACCAGCACCTGTCATCATGGATCTTGGACTACCTCACTAACCGGCCACAGTTTGTGAGAACCCAGGATTGTGTGTCCGACACGATCATCGGCAGCACGGGGGCCCCCCAGGGAACGGTTTTGGCTCCCTTCCTGTTCACCCTTTATACTGCGGACTTCTCACACAACACAACACACTGCCATCTACAGAAGTTCTCTGACGACTCTGCGATCGTCGGCCTCATCTCCAATAGATATGAAGCTGAGTACAGAGGACTTATCCAGGACTTCGTGGACTGGTGCCATCGGAACTGCCTCCAGATCAACGCGAGGAAAACTAAGGAGCTGGTGGTGGACTGCCGCAGGCAAGGACAACCCCTCACAGCACCAGTGAACATCCAGGGAACAGACATTGAGATGGTGACATCCTACAAGTACCTGGATGTTCATCTGAACAATAAACTAGACTGGTCACACAATACCGACGCACTCTACAAGAAGGGACAGCGCAGGCTGTTCCTACTGAGGAAGCTCAGGTCTTTTGGTGTACAAGGGGTGCTCTTGAAGACATTCTACGACACAGTGGTGGCATCAGCCATCACTTATGGAGTGGTCTGCTGGGCCAACGGCATTACAGCAGCCGATAGGATGAGACTGAACAAACTAATCAAGAAAGCTAGCTCTGTCCTGGGGCAGCGCCTTGACCCAGTGGAGGAGATAGGAGAGAGAAGGATGGTGGCTAAACTGTCATCTCTGCTGGAGTCCGAGTCCCACCCTATGCAGGATATACTGAACGCACTGAGGAGCTCATTTAGCAGTAGACTACATCATCCTAGATGCGCGACCGAGAGGTTTCGCAGGTCCTTCCTACCTACGGCTGTCAGACTGTATAAGTTAAGCAGGGCTGCTCGCAGAGATAGCAAAAAAATGTGATGATGTAAAAGTTTTGAATGCAAAAGACGCAACAGACTCACACAACTGGTCCCCTCCAGTATACAACTAGGACAATATGCATGGGTACGTATTCATACAATGTAGGGTAACTCGACGGTTATGCTCTTTAGTCCATCTAGCTACAATGCTCCGCACTGTGTATATATATATATTTATATATTTATGTGTACATATGTATATTCACTGCTCTTATTTTCTTATCTTCTAAATCATTGCTGTGAGTGTTGCTATCCCTGTGCTGTTGCAATCCTGGAATTTCCCCATTGTGGGACTAATAAAGGCTTATCTTATCTTATCTTATTATTTCCTGAGGTTAAGGCTCCTATATTTTCTCCTGACCTGAATGTTCCTATGTTAGCCCCCGTGTTAAAAGCTCTTGAGGTTAATGCCCCCACAGTGCCGTTTTCATCCGTCTGGTGGCGCTTGGACAGTGGAAGGCCGCCCGACCCGCCTTGCTGTCTGGTCTGGTGGCCATGGGACTTTGGTAGACCACCCGACCACCTTGTTTTTGGTTTGGGGCCATGGACTTTGGCTATGCCCCACAAACTGTGGCTCTGTGGGGGCGGGTGGGGGGGGGGTAAGTTTTTGGCCCGCCTGGCCTTGTAACCCCACCGCCCACCCTGGGAGGGTGTTTTTTGTTTGTTGTTTATTCGTATGAGGGTCGTCTGGAAGCCGTCTCTTAAGAGAGGGGGTAGTGTCAGAACATGGGTTGAGCTCATGTACTTACCTTGTGTTGTAAATTATATTTTCTTGTTCCCAGGACATGAGTCTCAACTCACGTCACCTTTAGTTCTCCTTTGGGAGTGTCTGCATTAATCATTATTATTACTATTATTATTATTGTTATTATTATCATGTTCTTGGTTATGTATCCATTCCTTTTCCTCAGCTTCTGGTTATTATTATTCCTGCCTTAGTCTTAGTTCATCATGATCATCCTTAGTATTATTATTTTTATCATGGTCACATGTTGTAGTTTATTCCTATCATCATGTTGGTTTGGGCTTTTATTTTGACAGTGCCTTTTTGTTTTCTTCTGTTTTCACCTAGCATGTTTTGTGTCTTGTTAAGTTCTTGCTTATTCATGGCTGATTATTATTTTGTTAATTATCTTTGTCTTATTTAAGGGACGCTGCTCCGTAGTTCAAGACGACGTCCTTAAGTCATGCTGGTGTGATCAACATGCTTCTGTCTGCCTGTTTCCTAGCCTTGTCCTGTCGAGCCTTTCTGTGAGTTTTGTTCCAGCTTCCTAGCTGTGGATTATTTTTGTGTTTCATTAAACCTGCAAACAGTCAGTCCGGCGTTTGGGTCTTGAATTTCACCCCTGGAGGATCTCATAGTGACAAATCATGTTTGGTCATGTGTATAGTCTGAGACAACCCTGTATTTTTATTTTATAACAACTGACAACTTTAATTATGTGGAAAATTATCTTTTAAATTGACAAACATATGTGTAACTCATCGCAAAATTCGATCAGGATCAAAAGATAATTTCTCTCTTGCCATTCACTTCAATGGAGATTTTTTCTGATTTAAAGTCCCATGTGCAGAAGTGTAGCAGGGGCGTGACTTAGGCTCTCTATTCTGTGTGAATGTTTGGGAGATCTTTGTATGTTTTGGACTGAGTCAAAACTTTGAGGAGACCATGTAGATCACTGGAAAATCATTGAGAGATCTGGTATTTGCTATAACATTATGTAACTTTTTAGTTGGTCATTTCCATGTAAATCAGTTTAACCTCTTGCACTCCGTTGTACTGCGGACGGGCAAGTCTCTGCGTCCTAGAGCGCACGAGGGCGCACGAGAGTACCCTCGTGCGCTCTAGGACGCATGATGGAGATGTTGATGTAGGTGGTGATGGCGTCCAAGCGCGCACTGAAAATAAAAGCTGCAGACACAGCCGCGAACAGATTAGTTCATCTGATTGACCTCTCATTCGACTAATAAGAGCCTTGAATTGGGTTTCTGAAACCTCGAAGAACCAATGACTGAAAACTTTGTAAGAAGGAACGCAGCGAGCCAATTGAAGCACAGAAGTTCACTGAGCTGTTTTGTCTAAAGCTGGGTGAAGAGAGACTGCTTCAGCAGCCACAGGCAGTGCTTTATTTATTTATTTTTTTTTTTAATTCCAGCAGAGTGTTTAGGATTCTCTTATATGGTCATCATAGACCGACGGAGGCCGACGACGAAGGTCGTAAATCATTCGCCAAAACCACAATCATGGAATTATGTTTTGACCGGGTCGCGAGACCAGAACCACGAGCGGACCAGCGTCGCGTTCGTCTGACAATGAGGAAGAGAAGTTGGCCAGGACAATGTGGCTGTGAAGAGGTAAGGTGTTATAAGCCAAATTATTTTTTATCCCTGAAAACTGTAATCAAAAATGACTTTTGACCAATCGGTAAATTACAACTGTGCGGCGCACGATGTCCGAAGTGCGTGCGCCGCGGTACACGGTTTGTTCGCCGCCTTCGGACTGTGAACGCCCCCCCCCCCCCGCCACTACTATTCTGTAGCAAGGGGGGGGGGAGCCGCGGTGACAGCGCTGCTGTGGCCACATCGCCACATCCGAGTGTAATCCGTCATGTAGCGATGGCCGATCTCCGTCCTCTGTAGCGAGGGTGGGGGGGACAACCCCCCCACACACATACACAGACACAGCCCTGAGTGTGACCTTTCATTAGAGCCCAAAATGAAGCTTCTACATTGAATCATTCAAAAGTTACAGACGTTTTTCCAAACTGTGCCATTTGGCACAATTTGGCACAGTTCCAAAACGCCTGGGAACTACTTGAGAACAAAGCTGTGTAATGTATTCATTTTTTGTGGTATTGTTACAAAATTTGGACCTCAGCTGGATAACACTTGGTTCTACATTTCTGTTGCATTTTCCAGCCCGGATCTGAAGCTGTGTGTTATTTGCCAGCATTTGTATCCAAAAAAAACACCCAGGCCAAATTTATTTTCTTCAAGTTCAGTATGTTTAGATGACTGTAACTCAGTGGCCAGAGCACTTAGAGAGATTATGACTGTTTTGCCAAAAATTCAAAGTGTTTTCTTTTAAATGAGACCAACCCCATGAAGATGCTGCAAAGGGTTGAAGTACAGCTTTCGATTTACTTTGGGCACATTATTTTTTGGCGTTTTTAGGAAAATTGACCGGGGTGCAAGGGGTTAAAAGAAAGTACACACAAGGTGAGAATAACTCAAACTCCTTTTGTTATGAACAAAATGTGCGTGTCTTGTTGCTGGACTTGGTCCTTCTCTTTTTTGTCTGTTGTTAGCCTAGTGCGGAGTGTTATTAGCCAGGTATGGTAAAGAAAACACTGGAAACCATGAGGCTCTTTTGGTATTTTTCCAATTCCGATGATGGGATGTGTCTATAATGTTAAGTAGAAATGCACTGATGTTGTTTGGAGTGGCAGGGTGGGGGTTCTTACCAGAGTTGAGGGGTTGAGCTGATCGGTGACTCCGAGGACGGTCAGACTGCCCACATGAGTCCTGATTCGACTGCCATTTTTGAGCTGGTTGAGAGGAAGAGCCTGACCCTCGGACAGGTGGAATTCAATGTCCCTAAGAGACAGAGTCTGTAGGGATGGACTAGTGAGAATGCATTGATTTGTACAGGTATGATTTTATAGGCAATGTGTGAAAGGGACTCACCTGGTTGACAGGCAGCCCAGTGTTATCAGGCACAAACAATGTAGACTGAACAGTCAAGTTACCTAGCCGCTTCAAAAACTGTTTTCCTGACTCAGATGTCAGAGAAGAGTTCAAGATTTGCTGCAGAAAGACCAAAGTACACTTGGCTTAAGGTCTGATTGAGAACATTTGCGTGTCAACAGTAACTTGATTTAGACTCTGGGGTCGAACTCACTATGAGGAAGTTGGAGAAGCTTGGCGTGGATTTGAGGATCTGCAGCAGGTTTCCGATACAGGTGAGGCCATCTCCAACATAGCCCAGCTTACACTCACACTTCACCTCTGAAACATTAAGTCAGTTTTCAGTACAACCCAATCATGTTTGATTTCACCAACACACCCTGATCAACTGTACTAATCACTGAATATCACTTAACAGGACTGGAAGATGTAATGTAGATAATACTTCCTGAGGTTTGACAATAAATTAACCTTTTTATAAACGTACTATACACTCATCTGCTATTTCAATAGATACACTTTGCTGGACAATGGACCCCATTACCTTTCAGAGTCTTCATAACAAAATTCAACAAGATGTTACAGCATACGTATATTAGCATCACACAGTTGCTTCGGATTTGTTGGCTGCACATCCATGATGCATCCATTCTCTCAGGCTGTTTACAGTAAATTCTGATTCTACCATCTGAATATTGCAGCAAAAATTGAGATTCAGAACAGGGAACATTTATTTTTGGTGAGTCTGTGTGAATTGTAGCCTCAATTTCCTGTTCTTAGCCGACAGGAGTGGCACCAGTTGAAGTCTTCTGTTGCTATAGCCCATCTCTCTCCTGTGGGGTCCCACAGGGCTCTATCCTTGGCCCCATTCTGTTTTCATTATATATGCTGCCACTTGGGTCAATAATAGCCAGGCACAACATGCCTTTCCACTGTTATGCAGATGATTTGCAGCTTTATTTACCTTTGAACCCAGAACAAACTAACTCCCAAAATGTTCTATTGGACTGCATCACTGACATTAAGTTGTGGTTAAGCCAAAGTTTTCTCCACTTAAATGAAGAAAAAACAATGTATTGCGTTTGGGGATACTGTAATGGCTAGCTTTGGTACCCTCTCTTTAAGGCTCAGTTCAGCTGTCAGAAATTTGAGGTTGATTTTTGACAGCCATTTAAAATTTGATAAACAGATTGACAATGTAGTCAAGATGAGCTTTTACATCTGTTATCCAAAGCCAAACCTTTCCTGAGCCGTCATGATCTTGAGATAGCCATCCATGTTTAATCACATCTCGACTTGATTACTGCAGTGCACTTTATGTTGGCATCTCTGTCTTCTCTTGGCCGCCTTCAACTTGTTCAAAATGCAGCGGCCCATCTTTTGACCAACACACCTAGGCGAGAGCACATTACTCCGATCCTTTTTTCACTTCATTGGCTTACAGTCCATTTTAGAATTAATTTTAAACTTTTGCTTTTTGTTTTTAAAGCTCTTAATGGCCTTGCTCCAGTTTATATGTCTGAGATTTTGACTGTCCGTGACCAAGGCAGGGCTTTGAGGTCATCCAGTCAGCTTTTGCTGGATGTGCCTAGGTCAAGGTATAAACATTGGAGTGACCGAGCCTTTTCTGTTGTCGCCCCCAGGCTCTGGAATAATCTCCCCCCGACCTACGTGCTATCTCTGACCTGGCCCTTTTTTAAATCAGAACTTAAAACATATTTGTTTAGGATGGCTTTTAATACCCAGTAGTGGGGATATTTGTATTGGCATTTGTTTTTATTTTATTCTCATTTTTAGGTATTTATTCTCATTTCTTTGTTTTTGTTTTTTGTTTTTAATGCTATGTGTTTTTTTAATGCTGTTTAATTTTCTGTAAAGCACTTTGGTCACCTACGGGTTGTTTTAAAGGGCTATATAAATAAAGTACATTACATCTGCTTCAAGGGTCAGTGTTGTACTCTTCTGTATACCTCAGCTGAAATGAGCGGCCATTTGAGTTGCTGTTGCCTTTCAGTCAGCTCGAGCATGTCTGGCCATCCTCTTCTGGCATCAACAATTCTTTTGGACCTAGAGAATTGCTGCGCACTGGATATTTTCTCTTTTTCAGACCATTCTCTGCAAATCCTAGAGATAGTTGTGCCTGAAAATCCCAGCAGATCAGCAGTTTTTGAAATACTCAGACTAGCCTGCCTTTCACCAACAACCACGTCACATTCAGTCACTTAAATCATTTTTCATCCTCACTCTGATGCTTGGTTTGAACTTCAGCAACTCTTCTTGATTCTGTTGACATGCCCAAATGCACTAAGCTGCTGCCATGTGATTGGCGGATTAGATATTTGCATTAACACGCAGTTGAACAGTTGTATTTATTAAAGTGGTCGGTGAACTTTGACACCATAAAAGTTTTTTGGGTTTTTTTAAATGTGCCATGCTGTATGATTTTCACTACTCATTTATGGAGATGTTATCTTTATGGATGACGAGAGCTGTGGAGTTTATTTTAGAGCTCAGTGAGGTAGTCATAATAAGTGAGCAAATATGCTTCCAATAAGATATTTTTTAATCAAGTATTTTTCAAGGCCTCACCCTTAATCCGGTAGCAAAAAGTGTCCCATGTCTCACTCAGATTTTTGCGGGTGCCGTAGTCCACGATGCCCACATGTCCAAAACCACAGTTTGGGTTTGAGTAGGTGGTCGGATACGCCACTCGCACCTGGTCCAACCAGCCAGCAGCACACATGTTCAAGCCACCCTACAGAGACAAACAGAAGCAGATGGGTCAGCTGTGCTGCATTCACTGACCATCAGACAACAGCAGAGATGTCACTTTGCTGTGTTCACTGACCTGTTGGGCATAGTGTAGTTGATTGTATGTTGCCAGGCTGCCTCCTGCTGCAGTACAGGCCTGCTGAGCTGCTGTGTAGTTCAGTTTGTACTGACCACTTTTGGAACGATAGTGAAACACACCAAGCGTCGCATCTGCACACAAACAGGACACAGCTGTACACCTACTGTACACTACAGTAAGTGGAATTATCCTCCGAGCCTACAGGCCTTGTCCTCTGCTCGCGGAGTCGTTGTCCAGTGAAATTCTGTGAGGAAAATGTTTGTAAACATCCAACAGTGTTGTTGAGTATACCTTCAAAGTGGAGGTCGGTACATATTGCATCTTGGTGACATTGCCCATTGTTTTGGAGACAGCGGCTGATGGGTAGCTGTTTGACTTCACAGGTAACTCCATCTCCGATGTAGTGGGCTTTACAGGTGCACCTTTTCTTCCCCTGTTCACAAACAGTTTGCAGGTTACTTTACTATTGTCATCCCCACATGCATTCATAATTTTGACTATCATGTGATGTGAAAGGTGGCAGACTGTCTGATCACAGTGGCTGGGCAGCTAAGACTGATTAGTAGGACAGAGCAGGTATCGATGAGACTGCAAGAGACTGAGAGCGAGCAGTCACAGAAGATGTCAAACAATGTCACAGAGTAGCATCATGGACAGCTGACTGCCTTTTGTTTTTCCTTCCAGAGAACCATTTTTGCTCTATTTAACTGTCTTGTCTAACAAACAGCCTAACTACTCATGTCTCTGTAACAGTGTGGTGCTCACCGGAGCAGTCATAGTGCAGGTGGCGTGCTGGTCGCAGCCGCCATTCTCTCCAGAGGCGCAGGGGTCGATGGGAAGGCAGGTGAAACCATCTCCAGAGTGACCTTTAGGACAGGTGCAGCTCACCTTGCCTCCTTTCTGGGTACATTTGGCCCCCTTAGCACAGCCACCGTTCCAGATCTGACACATGTCCACCACTGCAGGAAGAAAAGGAGAGGGAGAGAGAGGTAAATGAGCACACTCGTTGTTGTAACCTGGAGCAGAACTATTAAAAATGAAAGCACTATAGGTGATGATGCCTCGGTGCTTGTAGCATTAAGGTGAGAGAATCGTGGCTGACCCCTTATTTCCACTGACTGCGGTTGCAGTCCGTTGGGGATACAGTCCGGTTGCAGTGACTATGTTTGTGTTTTGAAGCAGCACGGATCGAAAAAGGTTGGCATGACAAGATCATGCAAGAATTATCTAAGATAACGCGAGAGAGAGAGAGAGAGAGAGAGAGAGCCAGACCAAGAAGGACGATCATAATCATGTGATGATAACAATAAGGAAGCGTGATGTGCCAGCTGTCCGTCTGGAGTCAGTGGAAATCGGGGGTTATCTTGACAACAAAGCCTTATCTCAAAATTCTGGAAAGTTAAAAGTGGAGAAAATATGGTGATATATTGATGCAAGCCTTTAGTTGACCAGGCAAGCTGAAAAGCTCATAACAGACAGACAGATTCACACACTCTCACACACACAGACGCATCAACACACTACCATAGCCTAGGTTTCACCGAGGCATAACAAAGAAAAGAGGCTGATCCAAGTGTGTGTGCACACTACCAGTGCAGGTGTAACCATCTCCTTCATGAAATGGTCGGCACACACAGGTGTTGTTCTCCTTGCAGACAGCTTTTGGTGAGCAGGGTGGAGAACACTGAAACACCACCGCTGGAAACAGAGACACACACACCCCAGTAGTTTAAGTGACTCACACATCTGGAGACAAAAAGGTACTGCCTGTCTGAATATACAATATAAGTAAATCTGCCATAGGGGAAGCATGTACAAGGGCCAAAAGGGGACCCAGATTTAAATCTTGATGAGCATGTGATGCTCTCCAAAAGTATTGTCACGCTTTAGAAAAAAGGTTTGAAAAAAAAAAAAATCAGCACTAATTAATACTGCAGTAGAACCTGTCTTTGCCAAAAAACAGCACCGAATTTTCTGCTAAAACATTTTTATATGGACATGTTGAAACGTTACAGTGCTAATCACTGGTAAAAATCCCCCCCTTTTATTTTTTCATCTTTTTTTTAAAAAGACAAAATTGTCATATAAACAATGATCAAGAGTTTATTATTGATTCATGCTAAACATCAAAAAGTCACACAGAACATAAAAGCAGTAACCAACAATTTTTGATATCATTGAAAATAAAATCTCAGACTTTTCTATGACTTGTCTGATTTATGACTTGTTCTATTTTTGACTAAAGTTTCTTGATTGTCAACACAGTAACTTAGGGCTTGTTTGACATTTCAATACCAAGGTTGTGACTTGCTCTTGACACTTGGTGCACTGAAGCTCCATAAATGAAAGTGAATGAAAAGAGACTCACTTTGTTTAATTTCACATTGTTCACCTGTCCATCCTTCTTCACAGAAGCACAAACCGGTTCCCCGCCGTCCATCATCACATGACCCATGTTCAGTGCAATTACAGGCTGGAGGTAAAAAAAAACAAAAAAAAAACAGTCAGGATGAGCTCAGACACAACAGAAGCAGCCTCTCCTCCTGCTGCTCACCTTTACAGGTGGGTCCATAGAATCCAGGAGCACAGAGCTCACAGGCTGTGCCACTGAACTCTGAGTCACAGGTACAGGTACCATTACCAAGATGGCCATCATCACATTTCCCTCGGTTACTGCAGGGTGACCTGATCCCCCCTGGACAGACTGTACAAAGAGGAATCAGTGAGGTAATCCCTCAGGTGAAACATATCACTAAGAAGGCAGTAACACTGCCTGCCTCTCAGAAATGAAAAGAATGTCAGTAAATTTAAATGGCAATAATAAGTCAAGATAACTAATGTGTAACTAAAATACAATTCCAAGAGAACTCATTTCTATTTATGTTTATACAAGAAGACACTGAAGGTATATAGTCCTTATATAATAATATGAGAGTCTGATTAATGAAGTTAAAAAAAAACTCACTTTAGAGTAAAAATTTCAATTATTTTAAAATAACTATATCAGGGATGGGCAACTTTGGTGGAAGTGGGGGCCACAAATTTTTTTCCTCACTTGCCGAGGGCCAGACTTGCATGCAACTTCAGTAGAGCGGGGGGGTGATTTTCTTGAAAGTCAAAGGTTTCACAATTAAAACTGATGCACATGAAAATGAAAGCTACTCAGTGTTTGATCATATTAGAATTAAAATTACTACTGGTATAAATGAACAAAAACATTAACACATTAAAACGACCACACAGTCTTTTCTGAACTTTTATTGCTGACATGGCTTGAAACAGTGTCAGTGCTTCAGTCGTGCTCTTGAGAGGTTGCTATGGCTTCAGTTGGCCACCAGATGTCACTGTTCTTATTTAGACTGAAGCCTCATAGCTTTGAATCTTTTTTGGCTCAATAGAGAGCTTAAGTCACACCCCCTCTACTTCCAGTTATGGGACCTTAAATCAAAAAAATTCTCCATTGAAATGAATGGCAAGAGCAAAATTATCTTTTGATCCCGATCGAATTTTGCCACGAGTTACACATATGTTTGTCAATTTAAAAGATAATTTTCCACGTAATATGGAAAATATGTAAATTAAATATGAAAATATGTAAATTAAAAAAACTAGAGGATGGAGCTTATGTCATCTTTTCAAAGAGTGCCCAGGGTGAAGTAACAGTCCTCTGGATCAGCTGCAGCTTTCAAAATACAAAACAATACCTTTGTGTTGTTTTTCTCCTCTTGGGATCCTTTTTCATTGGTGTGTCAAGGTGGGTAGGTTGGAAGCAGGACCCAATTGCGAGACTCAAAGTTCAGATGTTTATTTTAGGAGCCTGCCACCCAGACGTAGCTCAAGGGCTTGACAAAATAAAACAAAAAGCATGGCAAGACAAAATTCACAAAGCTCAGCAAGGCAAGACAAGGCTTGGCAAGGAGCGTGCCAAACACACAGTATGACAAAGAAGGACCCCGTGAAGCACTAAGGGGCCACGGACCTTAAATAAGGTAAAACATGATTGACACAATACACAACAGCCGTGGATAATTAGCAACCAAGGATCACACAAGGATCAGACAAAAATGCAGAGCAACAAGAGACACTGTCAAAAAAAAAAAAAGCCAAGCACAAAACCCAAGACAGGAATGAACTACAAGATGACAATAACAATAAAGACAACCAAAGATACAGAACATAGAAGCCATGATACTAATATTAACTAGAAAAAGCACTCAGAGAGCGCATACTTCTGCCAAGTCTCCTTCTGTCCCTCAAGGATCACCTTCAAAATGTAATGGTTTGTGTGTAGGGCTAGAGCCACTTCTGGTGAAAATGGAATCAAAGTCTGTCCTGTGGAGCGTGTAAATAATGAGGCTGATTTGGTTTAGGTGGTTTATTACATGACTCACACAAGGAGCATAGACACTCTTCTCACACACAAAAGATAATCCCCAGTCCGACTGCAGTCAGTCCATTCATCCTTGACACCTCCCTGTTATCTTACTAGGGCATCTAGAAACTTCTCACACACAAAAGGTTAACTTTGCATCCTTTGTTCCTGTCTAAGGTGGTAAACCATTATGCACTCCCCAGGTTGCCACACCACCACCCCCAGCAACTTAGATAGGACAAGAGAGTAACAGTCCACATGCTGTGATAAAACCATTAACATCAGTCCACATGCTGTAGAACAATCAACATCAGTCTGCATGCTGCTTGGGCTTCAGTCTTCTGCCGTATCTGCTGTAGCCAGGATCCGCTGCCTCCGTGGCGCTGCCATGCTGGGGGGCTGATGTCTGGGGGTGAAAACTTTTTGACTGTCCGTGTGGGTGCTCTGGAGAATCTTTTCTCTGGGAAGCGCCCCGTGGGGGTCTTCCACGCCGAGGGGCCCTCGCCAACAGCACTTGCTCGTCAGCCACAACGAAAGCAGGTTTGAGTCTGTCTATGCCAATTTTCTCCCTCCTACCCCCCAAATCTAGCAAAAAATGCTTATCCCCTGTTTCCAGCACTCTAAACGGTCCATCATAAGGTGGGCGCAGCGGGGGGCGGTGGGCGTCGTGTCTGACAAACACGAACTCTGCGTTTTTCAAAGCTTTAGGCACAAAAATGCGCGGAAAACTGTGGTGGGCAGGACCCGGCAGCGTGCTTGAGTCTATGCAACACTGCAGCAGCTGAGACGGGGAGCTGCCCGGCACAGGATTATCTGGCAGAAACTCCCCAGGCAGCCGGAGCGGTTGTGCAAAAACGAGTTCTGCCGGGGAAGCTTCCAGATCCTCTTTAAGCGCAGAACGTAACCCCAATAAAACCCATGGTAGCCTGTCTACCCAATTTGCATCCGTCAGTGAAGCCCTCAGAGCCGCTTTTAACGACCTATGAAAACGTTCGCATAACCCATTAGCCTGTGGGTTGTATGCGGTTGTGCGGTGAATTGAGACACCTAGGCTGCGGGCCATGGTTGACCAGAGTTCAGAAACAAATTGAGAGCCTCTGTCGGATGTAATGTCCGACGGAACTCCAAAACGCGCCACCCATGCTGTTAAAAACTCGCGCGCCACCTCCTCGGCCGTGGTTGCCGCCAGCGGAACCGCTTCTGGCCAGCGCGTGGTGCGGTCCACCATTGTCAGGAGATGCGTGTACCCCTGTGATGGCGGAAGGGGGCCTACGAGGTCCACGTGGACATGGTCGAACCTCTTAGCCGGGATGCGAAACAGCTCCAAAGGAGCCTTCGTGTGTCTGTGAACCTTGGCTCGTTGGCACGCCACGCAGGCTGCCGCCCACTCTTTCACTTGTTTGCGAAGGCCCGGCCACACATATTTCTCTCCTACCATTTTGACCGACGCACGCACCCCTGGGTGTGCCAAAGAGTGAACTGAGTCAAACACACGGCGGCGCCATGCGGCCGGAACCACAGGCCGTGGGCGACCCGTGGAGACATCGCAGATTAAGGGGGGAATGTCGTTAAGCAGCGTCCTCTTCTCCAGCCTTAACCCTGTTGGTCCAGACTGGAGCGCGCGCATGTCCGCGTCACTAGCCTGCTCCGCGGCCATGGCTGCGTAATCCAACCCTACACAGACCGGGGCCACAACAGCGCGCGAGAGGCAGTCTGCCACTACATTCAGTTTGCCCGACACATGCTGAATATCGGTAGTAAACTCTGAGATCGCGGCCAGCTGCCTCTGCTGCCGGCCCGACCAAGGTTCTGAAACTTTGGCCATCGCGAATGTTAGTGGCTTATGGTCAACGAACGCAGTAAAATTGCGCCCTTCCAGCCAGAACTGGAAATGGCGAAGGGCCAGGTGGAGAGCCAGCAACTCTCTATCGAACGCGCTGTATTTACGCTCATTGTCGTGCAAGGTTCTGCTGAAAAAGGCAAGCGGCTGCCAAGCCCCGGCGACGCGCTGCTCCACGACAGCCCCTATGGCCACATCTGAGGCGTCAGTGGTGAGGGCTATGCGGGCCGTTGGGTCTGGATGTGCCAACAATGCGGTGTTTGCCAGGGCTGCTTTAACTTCCGAGAACGCCTGCTCTCGTCCCGGGGTCCATTCGACCCTATTCGTGGGTTTCTGTTTTTTGAGCGCAGCGTACAATGGCTGTATGAGCTGCGCTGCGCGGGGAAGGAAACGGTTATAAAAGTTCACCATTCCCAAAAATTCTTGTAGCACCCTGACCGTTTGTGGTAGGGGAAAATCTGTCACTGCGCGCACTTTGTCAGGCAGCGGAACCACTCCTTTGGGAGAGACGCGGTGCCCTAAAAAATCAATCCCCGTCACCCCGAACTGACATTTCGCTGGGTTGATTACTAAACCGTGCTCTTCCAACCTTCGGAAAACTGTCGTGAGGTGGGTTTCGTGTTCGTCTTCGGACGCGCTGGCTACCAAGATATCGTCCAGGTAGATGAACACGAAAGGGAGATCGCGCAGCACTGCATCCATCATGCGTTGGAATGTCTGTGCTGCCCCTTTAAGCCCAAACGGCATGCCCAAGAACTCAAATAAACCAAACTGAGTTATTACCGCTGTTTTGGGTATGTCCTCAGTGCGCACTGGGACTTGGTGGTAACCACGGACCAAATCTATCTTAGAAAAAATGCGTGCTCCTGCGAGGTAAGCGGAAAAATCCTGAATGTGGGGAATTGGGTAGCAGTCATGCGCTGTAGCGTTGTTTAACCTGCGGAAATCGCCGCAAGGTCGCCACGAACCTTCAGCTTTAGGGACCATGTGTAGCGGGGAAGCCCATGGGCTGTTTGAGCGCCTGATGATGCCTAACCTCTCTAGGTTAGCGAACTCCTCACGCGCAATGGCCAGTTTAGCTGCATCCAAACGCCGAGGTCTTGCAAAAACGGGCGCCCCGGTGGTGGTGATAAAATGCTCCACCCCATGTTTAGTGATAGCTGCTGAAAACGTTGGGACTGTGAATGCTGGGAACTGAGCGAGCAGTGTGTGGAACTTACCGCATGCTGCCGTGACGTTGGCTTGTGCTGTTGGCCGGGTCACTCGAGCTATACAGGGGAGAGAGTCAAAAGGGAGAGAGTGCATTAACCAAGCGCCTGTTAGCGATATCTACCAACAACCCATGTGCACATAGAAAATCAGCCCCCAGTATATGGTAATCCAATGCTGCTACAACAAAAGTCCATTCATATGTATGACCGTGTAGAGACAAGAGCAGATTCCTCTCACCAAAGGTCTTAATGTCTGAGCCGTTTGCTGCTGCCATCTCGGAGCCGCTGGTTCCTGCCAGCCGGTCAGCGTAGGTCGGCCGGATGAAACTCCTCTGTGCGCCGGTGTCCACGAGGAAATGCCTCCCCGAGCGTGCGTCCGTCAAATAGAGCAGCTTGTTCTCCTCCCCGAGGGTCGCGGCTGCTACCGACCCCAGGGCTTGTCGTTTCCCGAGCGCTTGAACTGGCACGGTGGTATACATTTGCGTGCCCTCTCTGCAAAGCGGCAGTGGTAGAAGCAAAGCGTGTCACCTCCACATTCCTTGGCCCCCGCTGCTGCTGCCGTCGGTGGTTCTGCTGCTGCCGTCGGCGGCTCCTCGCCTCCTCGTGTCGACGTGCCGGGCTCCATCGCTGCCGCAATGGTCACGAAAGCCTTGGTGGCGACAATGATCCGGTCTGCCTCTCGGGCTAGCGTACGATAGTCCCGTTTGGTCAGCAACGACGAATTGGCCAGGGCCACTCTCGCCGCTGTCGGAAGGTTCCTGAGGAAAATGTGGGTGAAGATGAAGTGGTCGTCGTCCGTGCCCTTTAACCTCAGCATCTTCTCCATCATGTCCACGGCCGAACCGTCTCCCAACTCGGTCCGCGTCAGAAGCCTCTCTGCTCTCTCACCATCTGAGAGCGTGTAGTGCTGGATGATGGCAGCCTTCAGCGCGTCATATTTGCCGTCGGCTGGTGGCTGATCGAGCAGGCTCTCGATGTGCTGAGCCATGCTGGCATCGAGCGCTGCGACCACATAGTAGAATTTCGTATCATCCGCCGATATCCCTCGGAGGGCGAACTGCGCCTCAGTTAGGTGGAACCAGGAGTGCGGGTTGTGCTGCCAAAAATCAGGTAGTTTGATGGCTACAGCGCACGCGAAGCTGGGGGTTCCAGTCAAGGTTGGCTCTGGGGATCTTCCGTCGTATTCCATGATTCGTCTTGGGTCACCAGTGTGGAGCGTGTAAATAATGAGGCTGATTAGGTTCAGGCGGTTTATTACACGACTCACACAAGGAGCATAGACAGAATGGCATACAAGTAGGAACTCTTCCCTTAAATAACATGACATCCTTCTAGACTCTTCCCACACACAAAAGATAATCCCATCTAGACTCTTCTCACACACAAAAGATAATCCCCCGTCCGACTGCAGTCAGTCCATTCATCCTTGACACCTCCCTGTTATCTTACTAGGGCATCTAGAAACTTCTCACACACAAAAGGTTAACTTTGCATCCTTTGTTCCTGTCTAAGGTGGTAAACCATTATGCACTCCCCAGGTTGCCACAGTCCATTAGTTTTGGAATATTGTTGCCAACACACTGTGAGAAGATAAGAGCATTGGCTGAGGTATGCATTCTCAGATCATCACCAAAATGTAATGGGTTTGTCTGTAGCCCAAGAACCACCTCTGGTGAAAATTTCATCCAAATCCATCCAGTAGTTTTGGAGTATTGTTGCTAACACTCTGGGAGAAGACAAGAGCCTTGGCAGAGGTATGCATTCTTGGATTATCACCAAAATGTAATGGCTTCCTCTGTAGCGCAAGAACCACCTCTGGTAAAAATTTCATTCAAATGCAGTAGTTTTGGAGTATTGATGCTCACAATGTGTGAGAAGATAAGAGCCGTGGCGGAGGTATGTATTCTCAGATTATCACCAAAATGTAATCGGTTCCTTTCTAGTCCAAGAACCACCTCTGGTGAAAATTTCATCAAAATCCATCCAGTAGTTTTTGTGTAATCCTACTGCACAAATACAAACAAAGCCCTTGTTGGAGGTATGCACTCTCAGATAATCACCAAAATCTAATCAGCTGTTTCTCATGCGATTACACACCTTTCTTAAAAATTTCATCAAAATCCGTTCATAACCTTTTGAGTTATGTTGCTAACAGGCAAACCAGCCAATGTCATAATTGGCCCTTGCAGGGCAGGAATAAGGTACCACTCGCCTGCTATGAGTTTGCACATTTATTAAGGAGAACACAAAATAACAGCCACGAAGGGCGACTTCCAAAAAGGCAAAGAACGAAGACCATGAAGGGTGATTACAGAAAAATGCAACAAAGGAAAACCATGAAAGGTTACTTACAATTACACTGACAAGGCTGAGTACAAGGCAGAGAATAAGAACAGGAATTAGACGGGGGAATTCCTGTCTGCACTATGCTAGGTTGCGGCGAGGAATGAACCTCGCCAGCGAGCTTAAATAATAATAATAGGGGACAACCAAAACGTGAACCAGGTATAGATGCATGAGTGAGAAAATAATTAAAGATAACTAACAGCTGGGACAACCCTCGAAAAGAAGTGGCAGGGGACGATGACAAGCTGAGCTGTCAAAATAAACGCACAACCATAAAAGATGAAAATCAAGAACAAATACATATACAGAAAAAGAGCAATAACCAAAAGACCCGGACGCGGCACAGACCCGCACTTGGCATCATGACAGTGCCCCTCCCTTAAGGGGTGGAGCCAAGACACCCCAACGTAGCATCAAAAGGAATTAAAGTGCCCCCCACCCCCACCCCAACAGGGATAACCTCAAAAACCGATCCTGGGAGGGTAGTGGGGGAATCCAGGCCTGGAGGGAGAGACATGAAAACAAAAAAAACAACCCAAAACACACATGACCCACAACACTGATCAAATAAAGAGCAAGGAAGACTAGGCAATACTGGGTAAGGAGGGGAACAGCTCTGGTGGCCTTCCAGAGTCCCAGCTCCACCCGACCATCAAGTGGAAAAGGTTTGGCAGCCTACCAGGTCTCCAGAGCCACCAAAATGGATAAGATAG
Source organism: Pholidichthys leucotaenia (assembly GCA_020510985.1). NCBI lineage: Eukaryota > Metazoa > Chordata > Actinopteri > Cichliformes > Pholidichthyidae > Pholidichthys > Pholidichthys leucotaenia. Next base: position 211,361,472 of record CM035845.1, on the reverse strand, counting down.
TGCATCGGGTGGTCTTCCAGGACTCAACAGCCACCCAAGCAACCAAGAAAGTTTGGGCGGTCTCCCCGCATCTCTGGACCATTGGGTCACAGAGCAGCCCCCCCACCCCCCACCCCCGGAGGCAGAAGCTGGACCCACTGCTCACCGCGGACCCCCGGAACCAGAAGATGGGCACCCGAAGAGAGAGATGGCGGGAGAAGAACCACGACGGACCCTGATGACAACAGAGGACCCGCCACAGCCTTGGACATAGGTGCAACACCCTCGGTGACCACGGACTGAGGCGTAGCGGCACCCTCGTTGGACCCGGACTGAGGCGTAGCGGCACCCTCGGTGGACCCGGACTGAGGTGTAGCGGCACCCTGGGTGGACCCAGACTGGGACAGAGCTGCACCCTGGGTGGACCCAGACTGGGACAGAGCTGCACCCTGGGTGGACCCAGACTGGGACAGAGCTACACCCTCGGTGGACCTGGACTGGGACAGAGCTGTACCCACGATGGCCCCAGGGCTGGAGTGTAGTGCCCACGGTGGGCACGCACTGGAGCGCAGCACCCACATAGGATTCAAGCTGGGATGCAGCACCCACGACGGTCCCCGACTGGGACATAGCACCCACGGAGACCCGGACTGAGGAGGAGCTGCACCCTCGGAGGTCCCGGGCTGGGACTGAGCCTCTATGACGACCTCGGCCGGAGGAGCTGGACCCACGAAGACCTCAGGCGGCGGACCCGAACCCACTGAGACTTCTGGCATAGCTGGATGATCCTCGGTAACCCTGAGGGAAGACTCAGATAGAAGAGGAGGAGGAGGAACAGGGTCAGGGTCACCGGCGGCAGTGGAACCCAGCGAGGCGAGCTCAGGTGCAGTTGATGGCTGCACCTGGCTCTCCCCACCAACAGCCAGACAAGATCTCTCCAATACAGAAACAACAAAAACAAAGGAGAGCACTTGCCTGAGATCAAGCTCCACCGCTGTCCAGAACTCCGTTGATCCAGATGAAGATGTCTCGGGCCCGGCCTTCTGGAGGTCCAGCTCGGACTCTGCTGTGGCTGCCCCAGCAGCAGGCATGATGGATAATGCAGTCCTGGAACCCCTCAGCGAAGTGACCCATGCAGGTGGCTCGCCCAGTGTGGCAACAGGAGATCCGCTCCCTGTTGGTGCTGAATCCTGCACAGTTGAAGCCCGGGGATGCTTCCTCATTGGCACAGGCTCCGGATTGCAGGCAAACCTTCTCCTCCATCCGGACCATGGCTGCGGGGCTGGAACCAGGTTTTCCAGGGCTGCAGGTTCCTCCTCCATCCGGCGGCTTAATCCCGGAGCCGGCGGACACTCAGGGGGCACTGGAGGAGACACAGAGAGAGCAGGTGACATCTTTGTGGCTACAGCAGGCGGTGAGAACTCAGTGGACTGCAATAAGTGAGCCTCACCCCTGGGATTCAGGCAAGATAATTCATGTGGTAATGTTGGAGAATGAAAAAACACTTGCCTGTGTTCCCAGGGTCTGATGTCTGCTGCTGTAGCCAGTCTGGAATCAGCCCTCTCCGTGACTACAGTTGTTATGGGCCCCTCATAGTAATGTTGAGGAGTCGCCCCTGCAGGCACGGTGGCAGGCGGAGTCAAGTAATGGCGGGAGAGTTGTGACGACTGGACCCAGTGACTCTCTTCCATCTGCTTCGGTACGATTGTGTCATGGGGAGGAGTGGAGGTCTGCGCCAGAAGGCAGCATCTATGGACTGGAGGAGCGGGAGCTGGAGCCTGGCGAGAACCTGATTGGACTGAGGCTCCAGAGAGCTTTCCTGTTGGCGTCAATCTAGACTTCCTGATGGAATTCTTCTCCAACTCACGGTACTCCCATTGCAGAGCTGACATCGGGGATATCCTCTCCCTTCCCTTGGCATGCTCCGAAAGGCGAGGATGATGCAGCACAGCCACCTCCATGAAGTCCAGGTACCACAAAGCGTCTTTGGGGGTGGAACAGCGGCGAGCTATGGCTAGGAGGTCATCTATCTCCATTGCAGCCTGACAGAACTCAAACCCCAGGCTCATGGGGTACCCCCTCCCAACAGATGCCATTCCAGAAAAGCAGGCGCCCGAAGAAGGGGAAAAATAGAACAGTGGAAAAAGGGGAAACAAAGGGGCAAACTCACAGTCGCTGGCACCTACTGGCCGTGATCTATTGTCATAATTGGCCCTTGCAGGGCAGGAATAAGGCACCACTCGCCTGCTATGAGTTTGCTCATTTATTAAGGAGAACACAAAATAACAGTCACAAAGGGCGACTTCCAAAAAGGCAAAGAACGAAGACCATGAAGGGTGATTACAGAAAAATGCAACAAAGGAAAACCATGAAAGGTTACTTACAATTACACTGACGAGGCTGAGTACAAAGCAGAGGATAAGAACAGGAATTAGACGGGGGAATTCCTGTCTGCACTATGCTAGGTCGCGGCGAGGAATGAACCTCGCCAGCGAGCTTAAATAACAATAATAATAGGGGACAACCAAAACGTGAACCAGGTATAGATACATGAGTGAGAAAATAATTAAAGATAACTAACAGCTGTGACAACTGGCGAAAAGAACTGACAATAGGAAGTGACAAGCGGAGCTGTCAAAATAAAAGCATAACCATAAAAGATGAAAATCAAGAACAAATACATATACAGAAAAAGAGCAATAGCCAAAAGACCCGAACACGGCACAGACCCGCACTCGGCATCATGACAACCATCGCTGGCAAAAACATTACCTCCTCCCATGGCAGAGGTAATAATCAACAGTGTTGGGAGTAACGCGCTACTGTAACGCCACTACTTTTGCAGTAACATGCTGTGTAACGAAATTACTGTTTAAAAATTCAGTAATGCATTACAGTTACTAAAATTTGATCAGCTGCGTTACTCGTTTTATTAATATGGATAGATATTTATAGCGCAAATAAACTGACTCTACCATAGCTGGCGCAGCTGTCAGTCTCCTCCGCAGGTCCATTTCCTGTCCTGCCACAGTTCACGCAGCAGCCCGGTAGGAAGAGATGCCGTGGCGGTGGTGACTTCTCATATCGAGCTCCTACCTCTGTGGTTAAACATGAATATTTTATGAGCAAGGAGCTCACATTTAATGTCCGCATTAAATGCGTTTAAAGTTTTCTTACTTACAGAGAAAAATTGACTGTGATTTGTTGCAGTAAAGAACAGCTTCTTCTAAGCAGTGAACTTTCATTTATCTGTGCTTTCTGTTTTATTTAATCTTATTAATTTACATGCTGTTGTGATATGCAACTATTTCATGGAAGTAAATCCTCTAAATATGCGTTTTTAATGGCCTGGTCCAGGGGTGTCAAACATATGGCTCGTGGGCCAAAAACGGCCCACCAGGGGGTCCAACATTTTCTCTGTGAATTCACAGCTTTATTTCTAGTAAATTTCTGACTTTCTACTGATTACAATAGTTTATGTAAATCTGAGACATTTTTTTCTCTGTAAGATGACTTTTTTTCTCATCAGTTTTTTTTCTTTTTTCTGATGAGAACAAGGGGCCCTTGATCTTGCTGTGTGTGCAGGATGATTTAAATATGCATTTAAAAGTAACGTGAAAGTTACTTTTCCAAGTAACTAGTTACTTTAATCATGCACTAACTCAAAAGTAATTCAGTTACTTTTGAAAAGAAGTAACTAGTAACTGTAACTAGTTACTATTTTTTAGTAACTTACCCAACACTGATAATCAACAACTAAGAACTGGGCAGGGAAAAATTTATGGAACACAAGTAGAGACATGATAATGATAATAAACACAAGGACAAAACTAAGCTGAGGCAGGGAAAACAGGACCGAGATACTAATGAACTAAAACACAAGACAAACAGAACTAAGGACGAGGCATGGGTAAATATAAAATAAGACAGAGATCATGACAATAATAAAAAAAAACAGAGAATCATACAAAAAGCGAGGATGTAGGCTGAGCTCATGTCCTGGTGACAAGGAATTATAAACTACAAAACAAGGTGAGGACATGGGCCCAACCCATGGTCTGACATTAACCCCCTCTTAAAGTGCTGATGACACATTTTTGACTTCCTCTAATTTTTCAACACATAATACAATATGACGAAATAGGCTGGCCTGTGCAGTCCTAAGTCAAACAGACTTTTTTTCATGCAAATATCCAACGTTTTCATGAGCCCCATTTCACCAATTACGTCAGTGGCTGGAAAACCTCGCTGCCATGTAGTCACGTCATCGACAGAACACAGCACTTGGCTGCTCATTGTACACACAGGATGGAAGTGGTAGAAAACATTGATGATGGTTCCAGCTCATGTGGTCTGGAATTGGTTTGTGTTGACCAATCTTCAGATGATTATAGCTCCGAAGAATGGGATGATAATGAAGAATCTGGGGGCATCAGACCGTATAGGTTTGAGCCGTGCCAAGCAGACATTGTGCCAAGCGAGTCACACTCAGAGAGTGACGGTGGAGAGGCACACATGCCCGCCGCAGCAGCAGTGACAAACACACGGCAGGGGAACACCAGTGCTATTCTTTTGTTACAGATATTCCAACAAATTATTTGTTCATAAATATAATTTATTTAAACCCGAGCGCTGTGGCGGAGTGGTTAGCACTGCGGCAGCGCAGCAACTCACCCTTGGCCGGGGGATCCTGGGTTTGATCCCAGCCCCCGACCAACAGTGATCTGTGTGGAGTTTGCATGTTCTCCCCACGTCTGTGCAGGTTTACTCTGGGATTTCTCCGGTTTCCTCCCACATGCCAAAAACATGCAAGTTAGGTTAATTGGCATCAAACTGGGGATTCTAAATTGTCCTTAGGTATGACTGTGAGAGTGAATGGTTGTCCGTCTCTGTGTTGGCCCTGCGATGGACTGGCGATCTGTCCAGGGTGTACCCTGCCTCTCACCCAAAGATGCTGGGATAGGCTCCAGTCCCCCCCCACCCCCACCCGCAACCCGAAAAGGATTAAGCGGAAGAAGATGGATGGATCAAAGCAGTGTATTCTCTGTGGCTCAGGCATCGGGTTTTTTATGGCTTATATTTTGAGTTCTTGTTGTTTTTGTTTTGTACATGTGTTTTATGTGCATCTTGAGCCACTTTCAGGTGGGCACTGTCCAAGATTCGCCAGTCCGAACACACGCACCCTCTCTCTTTGACAGTCCGCTGTTCATGGTTTGTGTGCATCATCTGCCATGTTGTCAGCCAACCATTGTTGCCAGCACGATCATGACATGTTGGCTGCTCCACACAGCTGTGGTTCTGTTGCACCCCTTGAAGCGACATTAGCCCTGGGGCGCAACCGTGGTTAACATGTCTCCTCTCCATGTTCGCTGGGCAATGTTGGCCCCGAACGCCAACTGTGGGTGTTTCTGTTTATTTTTGTGGGTCTTCACCTTTTTGGGAACTGTTGTCATCATTCTTATGTTCAATACATGTGCTGTGGTGAATTCTGCACGCAAATCCATTCATCATGACCCTCCATGTGCTCTTTCACAGGGCAGGGAGAGGGAGGATGAAATAACGAGGATTTGCGTGCAGGGTTCACCATAGCACATTTAATACGTACTGCTGCTGGTGATGGTGTGATGAGAAGCACCTGGGCAAGGACCGGGAAACATGATCAGTGGGAGTTTGAATCAGCTGGTGATAATGAGAGAGGGGACGTGCCCGGACCAGTGAGATGTCAGCATGGAATCACTGAAAGTAGGCCAAAGCTGTGCATAAATCCATTAATCCTTCCCCTCCTCGTGTGCTCCTCCTGCATAAGAGCACATGAGGAGGCTTATGACAGTTAGAGCTGAAGCATGTGATGTGGTCTTTCACGGCCTACTATTTATCTAAGCCTGTGACACAACGCAAAGGCACAGCTGTAAAATTAAAACAAGAAACCAGAGAATCTGAGAGCTACAAAGCTGCTGTTCCAGTCGTTCCAGTCAACAACACCGGAGTCCATTTCGTCGCTTACGTCATGGGGGTGCCGCCCTTAATTCGGTTCAGTCCAGTCAGTGGCTGCGTTTTTTTGATGATCACAGAACAAGGCGGGTCAGGGGGCCTATCCAAGTCCATGGTCCCTCAATCTGACGTGCCAGATGGTGCCGGAACGTCGTGCTTGACAGACACAAACAAGGGACCTTTAAGCTGAGGGGATTGTAACTGAGGAGCTTTTCGTTCAGGGAATAACAACATGGAAGTTTTTGCTCAGCAGATGACAATATGGGAGCTTTTAGCTCTGAAGATAGTAAATGAGGAGCTTTTAGCTCAGAAACAAGCGACTGCGGTGTACTGACCTCAGAACCAGCAGACAGGAATACAGTGAACTCAGGAACCAATGACTGAGGCACACCGGCCTCCAGAAGAGGTGGCGAAGGCACACCGGCCTTAGGAAACGATGGGAGCATGCTGGCCTTTGGAACCAATGACTGAGGTGCCCTGGCCTCAGGAGCAGACAGACAGACGCGTGCTGGCTTCGACAGCAGGTGACTGAGGCGAACCAATCTCTGAAACTGACAGCGAGAGCGTGCTGACCTCAGGACCAGGAGACAGAGGCACACCAACAACTGGAGCAGATGACAGAGGGGCTTCTAACTCGAGGATCTTCCAGCTCGAAAGACTGCAGCAGGAGAGCCTTCAGCTCAGTGACCATTGACAGCAGGTGAACGTTTGTCTCAGTGAAAGACGACAGGAGTGTCTGATCTCCGCAGTAGTAGACAAAGGTGCACCAGCCTCAAGAACAGATGATGGAGGTGCACCAGCCTTAGGAACAGATGATGGAGGTGCACCAGCCTCAGGAACAGATGATGGAGGGGTATCGGCTTTGGGAACAGATAATGGAGGTGCACCGGCCTCAGGAACAGATGATAGAGGCGCACCAGTCTCGGGAACAGATGGTGGAGGCGCACTGGCCTCAGAAACAGATGATGCAGGCACACTGGCCTCGGAAACACAAGGCAGAGGCGCACCAGCCTCTGAAACACACGGCAGAGGCTTACCAGCCTTGGAAATGATGGAGGTGCACCGGTCTCAGAAAGAAACAGTGGAGGTGCATCAGCCTCAGAAGCAGACTGTTGGAATGTGCTGACCACTGCAGTTGATGGTTGGAGCGCACTAACCTCAGGAGCCAATGATTGGGATGCGCTGAGCTCAGGAACAAACGATGCAGACCGATCAACGGCAAAACCAGAAGAAACTAGCTGGTCATTGGTGAACCCAAACGATGCAGGCGGCACATCAGATGAGGCGCTATGGGAAGAGGAGAGGGGACATGCAGGTAAGGATGGTGAGATGAGAGCAGCAGCAGTGATGACAGCAGAAATTGGTGGAGAGGGCTCAGCAGCGGTGGTAATTGGCCGTTGCTGAGCCCCCTCACCGGGAATGGGACAAGACCTTTCTTTAGATGGTGTTTTAAAAAAAAGGAAATACAATTGCCTCTGTTCCCATTCTGCTGCCATTGGGGAGTCTTCTTCCTCTTCTTCTTTTAGATGTGATTGGCGGTTGGCAACCAGCTTACACATGCATTACTGCCACTGACTTGATTATCATCACTCTATATCCCGGCATAAGGAGTTCTGAACAACTCCCCATGTGTGAAAAAATTATCCGTCCTTGGACTGTGTCTGAGGTGCGGGCCATGATAGGTTCACATGCGTCCGCTGGGGAGTCAAACAAATTCATCCTGGAGAGCTTGGTCTTCCTGGATGAATTCTCCCTACAGAGGAGTGGGCGTCCTCGATGAGGGACTCGATAGTGGAGGCGGCCCAAACCTCCTTTTCAATGAGTCCCATTTTAGAGTTCCTTGAGTCCGCTGGGCCCATCTGATGGGGTCCTTCTGTCAAGGTGGATAGGTTGGAAGCAGGACCCAAACGCAAGACTCAAGGTTCAGATGTTTATTTTGGGAGCTGGTCACCCAGCTCAAGAACTAGACAAAATAAAACAAAAAGCATGGCAAGACAAAATTCACAAAGCTCAGCAAAGCGAGACAAGGCTTGGTAAGGAGCGTGTCAAACACACAGTATGACAAATAAGGACCCTGTGATGAAGCACTAAGGGGCCACGGACCTTAAATAAGGTAAAACATAATTGACACAATACACAAGAGCTGTAGATAATTAGCAACCAAGGATCACACAAGGATCAGACAAAAATGGAAAGCAACAAGCGTCACTGTCAAAATAAAAGCCAAAGCCAAACACAAAACCCAAGACAGGAATGAACTACAAGATGACAATAATAATAAAGACAACCAAAGATACAGAACATAGAAGCCATGATACTATTAATAATCAACAACTAAGAACCGGGCTGGGACAAAACCTATGGAACATAAGTAGAGACGTGATAATGATAATAAACACAAGGACAAAACTAAGTTGAGGCAGGGAAAACAGGACCGAGATACTAATGGACTAAAACACAGAAGACAAACAGAACTAAGGACGAGACATGGGTAAATATAAAACAAGATAGAGATCATGACAGTAATAAAAAACAGAGAATCATATAAAACTAAACCAAAGGGAGGACATAGGTTGAGCCCATGTCTTGGCGACAAGGAATGATAAACTACAAAACAAGGTGAGGACATGGGCCCAACCCACGGCTTGACAAGGTGAGGTTTTGCTAATCTCCCACCATGATCGTGTTTGGTGATGTGAGATGATAGGAGTTGTTGTCCACTAGTCGTTTAAGCAAAAACTAATTACTCTGTTATTACACAACAGCCCACAACTTTAATTGTATGGAAAATTATCTTTTAAATTGACAAACATCATATGTGTAACTTGTGGCAAAATTCAATCAGATTCAAAGGATAATTTTGTTCTTGCCATTCATTTCAGTGGAGAATTTTTCTGATTTAAGGTCCCATATGCAGAAGTAGAGGGGGCGTGACTTAGGCTCTCTATTAAAAGGAAAGCCTCAGAGCTTCATGGACCTTTTTGCAAATGCATGATGGCGGCTGCTCGTGATGCATCAAAGTATCCTGGGATTGTATGGGGGCAAGGTAGGGCTACATCAATGCATTGGCTATATATTTCTAGAATTTTTTAATTTTAATATGTAATGATGATGTCAAGATGGTGGTGCGTTCACATGCAGCGGCTAGACGCTCCGGTCTACTACACCCCTTCTTGTGTCTTTTCTGCCTTTTTCTGTGCTCCTTCTGTGATGGACTAATTACCTACAGTTGCCAGGAACTTGTAGGCATCAGTTGCCAACTCACCTCCGACATCTTCAGCACCTATTCCAGTGACAACAAAATGGATGAGCTGCGCATGGAGATCGCCTATAATCGCTACGTCCAGAACTGTTGTATTCTGACTGTGACCGAATCATGGCTGAACGAATGCATTCCGGCTGCCGCTGTGGAATTACCTGGCCAAACTACACACCGTCTTGACCACAATGCTGATTCTGGTAAGGGAAGGGCTCTGTGTTTATGTGCTTCAGACTTGGTGTAAAAACAGCAGAATAATTCATAGCCACTGTTCACCGGACTTAGAGACCTTTTTACAGTATGTCCCCCACGAGATAACAGCAGTAATTTTAACAGCGTTTACATTCCTCCTGATGCTAACGTTAGCTTAGCTCTCAATCACCTCCAGCACACTGTCAGCAGGCAGCAAAGAGATTACCCCAACACAGTGCACACTATTGCAGTGGATTTTAACAAAACATGCTTAAAGACTATACTCCCCAAATTCAACCAACATGTTAAGTGTCCTACAAGAGGGGAAAGAACATGGGCTCATGTTTACTGCAACATTAAGCACACCTACTGAGCCGCCTCCCCCCCTGGACAATCAGACCATCTCTCTCCGTTTCTGATTTCTGCCTACTTCCCCCTTAGGAAGAGGTTCCCCCAACCAAACAAACAATTAAAACCTGGCCTGAAAACACTCTTCTCCAGCTACAGTGGGGCAAAAAAGTATTTAGTCAGCCACCAATTGTGCAAGTTCTACCACTTAAAAAAAGAGAGAGGTCTCCAATTTTCATCATAGGTATACCTCAACTATGAGAAACAAAATGAGAAAAAAAAATGCAGAAAATCACATTGAAGGATTTTTAATGAATTAATTGGTAAATTCCTCAGTAAAATAAGTATTTGGTCACCTACAAACAAGCAAGATTTCTGGCTCTCACAGACCTGTAACTACTTCTTTAAGAGGCTCCTCTGTCCTCCACTCGTTACCTGTATTAATGGCACCTGTTTGAACTCGTTATCAGTATAAAAGACACCTGTCCACAACCTCAAACAGTCAGACTCCAAACTCCACTATGGCCAAGACCAAAGAGCTGTTAAAGGACACCAGAAACAAAACTGTAGACCTGCACCAGGCTGGGAAGACTGAATCTGCAACAGGTAAGCAGCTTGGTGTGAAGAAATCAACTGTGGGAGCAATTATTAGAAAATGGAAGACATACAAGACCACTGATAATCTCCCTCGATCTGGGGCTCCACGCAAGATCTCACCCAGTGGGGTCAAAATGATCATGAGAACGGTGAGCAAAAATCCCAGAACCACATGGGGGGACCTAGTGAATGACCTGCAGAGAGCTGGGACCAAAGTAACAAAGGCTACATCAGAAACACACTACGCCGCCAGGGACTCAAATCCTGCAGTGCCAGACGTGTCCCCCTGCTTAAGCCAGTACATGTCCAGGCCCGTCTGAAGTTTGCTAGAGAGCATTTGGATGATCCAGAAGAGGATTGGGAGAATGTCATATGGTCAGATGAAACCAAAATAGAACTTTTTGGTGAAAACTCAACTTGTCGTGTTTGGAGGAGAAAGAACACCATACCTACTGTGAAACATGGGGGTGGAAACATCATACTTTGGGGCTGTTTTTCTGCAAAGGGACCAGGACGACTGATCCGTGTAAAGGAAAGAATGAATGGGGCCATGTATCGTGAGATTTTGAGTGAAAACATCCTTCCACCAGCAAGGGCATTGAAGATGAAACGTGGCTGGGTCTTTCAGCATGACAATGATCCCAAACACACCGCCCAGGCAACGAAGGAGTGGCTTCGTAAGAAGCATTTCAAGGTCCTGGAGTGGCCTAGCCAGTCTCCACATCTCAACCCCATAGAAAATCTTTGGAGGGAGTTGAAAGTCTGTGCTGCCCAGCGACAGCCCCAAAACATCACTGCTCTAGAGGAGATCTGCATGGAGGAATGGGCCAAAATACCTGCAACAGTGTGTGAAAACCTTGTGAAGACTTACAGAAAACGTTTGACCTCTGTCATTGCCAACAAAGGATATATAACAAAGTATTGAGATGAACTTTTGTTATTGACCAAATACTTATTTTACCGAGGAATTTACCAATTAATTCATTAAAAATCCTTCAACGTGATTTTCTGGATTTTTTTTTCCTCATTTTGTCTCTCATAGTTGAGGTATACCTACGATGAAAATTGGAGACCTCTCTCATCTTTCAAGTGGGAGAACTTGCACAATTGGTGGCTGAATAAATACTTTTTTACCCGACTGTACAAGACTGCTTTGCCTGTACTGATTGGAGCATCTTTGAACAGAAGGACCTGGACTCCTACACCGAATCTGTCCTTTTCTACATCAAATGATGTGTAGAAAATGTGACAGTCACCAAACACATCCGGGTATTTCCAAACCACAAACCCTGGATGACCAGTGAAGTCCAGGCTTTGATCAGAGCCCGCAACTCAGCCTTCAGACAGAGGGACAGCTCTCTGTACAGCACTGCCAGAGCTAACCTGAGGAGAGGCATAAAACTCACTAAAAATGCCTAAAGGAGGAAGGTGGAGGGCTTCTTCACAGACAACAACCCCCGACAGATGTAGAGAGGCATCCAGGCCTTCATCAACTACAGGGGCCAGGGCCCCCAGTATCAGACAGCAGCCTCACTCTGGCAGAGGAGCTTAACAGCTTCTTTGCCCGGTTTGAGCACACCTCCCCCCCAAACCCATGTTCTGTAACTGTTTAATTTCAAATTCTTCTCACTTACTTTATTGCGCTGTAGCCTGGTGGAGCACTCACAGTTTCGTTGTGCTGTACAACTGTACAATGATAATAAAGCCTATTCCATTCTATTCTAAAATCTGATGGCAGATTATTGTATTATACAGTATACTAGTATCCATCTGCACTTAAGTGGACAATTAACCCAGCTACAGTATGTATTACATAAACATAGATTTACACATAGCCTAAGCCTGACTTATCTAACAGAAAAGTGGTCTTACAATCAATTCAACACAAAGTTCTGCATTTATCAGTCTAAACATGATCATATGGTTTGCTCAGACCTGTTAGATTCCATGCAGCACAGAATTATTTGATTATTTCAGGTTATATTGAGCAGTGCATCCTTTCAGGTGATCAGTTTGCCTTGTGTTAGATTTAGATGAGTGTTTTAGAGGTTTACTTTAAAGATTAAAGAGGAAGCTTTTAGTAGTTATACATGTTCCACACACATTTATATCACTGCAGGCAAAATAGTGGATTTAAGCCGAAAATCTAAAATCTAATTGATCAGATGTAGAAACCTGAATTACACTTTTAACTTCTGAAATTTTTAATATTTTTCATACAGTTGTGACTGGGCTCAGAGCTTTTAAAGAATGTCATTTTTCATCTTTTTCTTTTTTGCGCACTCGAGTGCAGAGTCACCAGATGCAGTGTCAGTACTGTGGTACATTATTCTAAGAAGACATTTCTTTGACTGAGTCTGGTGTTACTAATTAATAACCAGTATCCATCATGGATTTCCTGGTGAACTCCACTGGTATACTAACACATAAGGCTCAGTGCACAGAGCTCACAGCTGTATACAGTCACCATATCTGGTTAAATAAATAAATAAATAGATTTACCTGAATAAATGCTGCAGGAGGGAGCAAGTCATGAAATTATTTTCACACCTGCCTGTAATGTATGAAAATATTATTATTATTGTGTGTTATGGGTGATGGCTACACCTTTCCAGTTCCGCCGTTACCCAGGGTATAAAAGGCCAACCCGGAAGAGGGACGGTCTCTTTTACGACCAGACCTCTGCCTAGACGGGAGCACCTTTGTGTTCCGTGAGTTGGATAATAAAGCTAAGTTCTATTGCACCTTCGGCCTCGTTATTGAAGTCACGGTTATGGACATAACATTTGGCGACAAGGATAAAGCTATGGATAAAGGAGTTTCCATTATTCTGCCATTTTTGGAGCTCCCAGGTGAGTCACCAGTTCCCTGGGTGAGGTGGTTTGCAGCATTCCAAAACTATTTGGTGGCATTGAACCTTGGCGAATTGGAGAAACTACGTGTACAAGCGATATAGGTACATAATCTTGGCATGGAAGGGCAACATATTCTCAGCACACTGGTTGAGAGTAATAGTTCTGAGGACGTGGTTGAGCTAGTGGAGCGCCATTGAGGAGAAGGAGGTGTCGGGGCTCCGACGTGGTTCATCTCCAGGGGTGAAGTGAAGAAGCAGCTGTGGACGGGACCCGCCGGACGGGTCTCCAGGGTGTGGTCCCCCATCAAGACTGTATGGTGGTAGGGAACGATGTGTTTTGAGCTGATTTATTAACTTGTTAATGGCTGTAATGTTAATGTGTGCACTAACCAGGATGCGTTGTTGTTCTGTCGACGTGATGAATGCATGAAAGTGGCTATGTTAAGTACCCATTCTTAAAAAAAAAAAAGAAAAATTATTTTACCAAGGTGTTTGTGCTGCAATGTGCCATAATGTTAATATGTGTGAATTGCCTGAACCATGTAGTTAACATGTTTCACACGCAGCTGCTATGTGAATTACACAGTTTGTCTTTGATTAAAAAAAGAAGAAAGACAACAAGCCCAACGGTGTTTACATTGTTGTATTTACTACATATTTATTACATATTGGGCTGCACGGTGGCGCAGTGGTTTAGCACTGTGGCAGCACAGTTTACCCTCGGCTGGGGGATCGCGGGGATCATGAGATTGTGGGTTCGATCCCAGCCCCCGACCAACAGTGAGCTGTGTGGAGTGTGCATGTTCTCCCCGTGTTGCGTGGGTTTACTCCGGGATTTCTCCGGTTTCCTCCCGCATACCAAAAACATGTAGGTTTAGGGCGCTCGCGCATGCAGCGACCGGCAGCCGGTGGCTTGTCACCAGACTGCAAACCAAATCTACCTACGGGTGCAAATAAGTAACAAAAAAAAAAAATATTTGATGTGTGCTCTGCCCGGGTTATGGGGTGAGTGTGTTGGGAGGGGGGGCTGTCACAGCAGGGTGTGAAAGTACGTATTAACAGGTTTGTTTAGTGATTTGGAGTATTTCTGTTCTGTACATACAGGAACATCTCAAAAAATTAGAATATCATGAAAAAGTACAATATTTTTTGTCACTCATTTCAGAAAGTGAAACCCATATATTGTATAGGCTCAGTATGCAGAGAGTGATATATTTGAAATGTTTATTTATTTTAATTTTGATGATTATGGCTTGCAGCCCATGAAAACCCCAAATTCAGAAAAAAGTAAATTTTGCATTTCATTTGGAAATCAAAGTTCAAGAGTCTGGAGAAAGAGTGGAGAGGCACAGAATCTAAGCTGCTTGAGGTTTAGTGTGAAGTTTCCACAGTCAGTGATGATTTGAGGAACCATGTCATCTGCTGGTGTTGGTCCACTGTATTTTATCAAGACCAAAGTCAGCACAGTCATCTACCATGAAATTTTAGTGCACTTCATGTTTCCCTCTGCTGACAAGCTTTATGGAGAAGCTGCTTTCATTTTCCAGCAGGACTTGCCCCACACACACTGCCAAAAGTATCAAAACCAATTTAATGACCATGGCATCACTGTGTTTGATTGGCCAGCAAACTCTCCTGACCTAAACCCCATAGAGAATCTATGGAGGATTGTCAAGAGGAAGATGAGAGACACCAGACCCAACAATGCAGACGAGCTGAAGGTCACGATCAAAGCAACCTGGACCTTCATAACACCTCAGCAGTGCCACAGGCTGATCACCTCCATGCCACGCCACATTGATACAGTAATTAATCCAAAAGGAGCCCCGACCAAGTATTGAGTGTACATGGACATACTTTACAGTTGGTCAATATTTCTATTAAAAAACTATTTTTTTTAAATTAATTTTATGTAATATTCTAATTTTTTTGAGAAACTGAATTTGGGGTTTTCATTGGCTGTAAGCCATAATCACCAAAATTAAAATAAATAAACACTTCAAAAATATCACTCCCCGTGTAATGAATCTATATAATATGGGTTTCACTTTCTGAAATGAGTGACAAAAAATATTGAACTTTTTCATAATCTAATTTTTTGAGATGTATCTGTATGTTTTGGGATTACTTTACGTATTATATTAGGAACATGGCAGCTTTCTTTGTCCTAGGGACTGTATTGTGATAGAGATGCAGAATAACCTGTCTGGCCATGTGGGGGCGTGACAATAGTCCACCTGTCCCCCTCTAGTTTTAGTTCTGTGTGCATGGATAGGCCCTGTTATTACACCTACTGTTAGTGTGTGATTCGGGTTGCAAATTTGGGTGGGTCTAAATGGTGTGTGTTTTGGACTTTTCTACGGGGGGGGGAGGGTGTAATGTATGAAAATATTATTATTATTATTGTGTGTTATGGGTGACGGCTACACCCTTCCGGTTCCGCCGCCACGCAGGGTATAAAAGGCCGACCCGGAAGAGGCACGGTCTCTTTAACAACCAGACCTCTGCCTAGACGGGAGCACCTTTGTGTTCTATGAGTTGGATAATAAAGCTAAGTTCTATTGCACCTTCGGCCTTGTTATTGAAGTCACGGTTATGGACATAACACTGCCCTGAATAACATCGCAATGGAGAAGCGTGCTGAACAGCTGTGGGCACAGCTGAGCGTAGGGAGAGGGAAGACATCTCTTCTAAAATATAAGTATAAATTGTTTTGTTTGGCATGCATACTTTTAAAATGACCAGGCAACTAACATTTATCAAACACTTTATTCACTTAGCTCACTAATGCCTGTAATAGAACTGATGAGCTCATTTATATCATGGCTGTTGGCTGTATAAATTTAAATTGTTTCCGTCAGCCTGAGTTCAATATTGCTCATCATGGATTTCATTCCTGCCGTCTGTCTTCTGCCTTTAATGACAGTTTTACTATCGGCACACTACTTTATTTTTATTAATCCTCAGATGGAGATCAGCTGGTCAAATCAATGGTGTTGCAGCACCCTTCTCCTCCTAAACATGGTTTTTTAGCATTAAATGTGACTTTTGAGGCTGCCACACAACACTATTTTTTTTCTTGTCTTATTTCTCTGCAAACCATCTGCAACAATCAGTCTTCTTGTCTGCTTGAAATGCATAAATATTCACAAATAATATCTGAAAGTAAAATATCCACTATAAACAAGCAACAGCCAACTTCAGATGCACCCACACAATCCCATACTGCTTTGCACATATCATATACTGTATATAAGGTCCATTGAGGCTCCACTTGTCCATCACTACTGAGAAGCATTTGTTGTTGTTTAAAAGCAGTCTACTTTGTACATTTACTGCTGTTTACAGCCTGTGAATGTTAACTTTACTCCTGATTCTTCCCGGTTTCAGCATGCAACACATAAGCTGGATTTATGCTTCCTTTCCAAGTCCGCGAGGCTCTAGTAATGTAAATTTCATCATCATCTCTAGTTGCGGGGCTCCTCCATGACTGGCCGCGTGTAGTCAAAATTTTGTGACCGTGTTGTCCCTGCGTGTTTACTACACATGACAAAGAATCAGCCTCTTGTCCAAACGGGTGCACCACTGAAACAACACTAAAAAAAGAAGAGGAAGTAGACAAACAGGAAGACGCAGAAGTTGTTGTTATAGTAGCAGCAGCAGGGTGACCAGAGGAAAAGTAAAATAATAGTGATCAGCAAACTCACAAAATGGATTCTTCTTTTTAAAAAGCAACTTTGTCTCTTATATAGCTGGTGAGCAAACTAGCTCATCTGTTCCTTGGTGCCACCTGTTGAGCTGGGGTGAAACTGCTACATCCGCTTGGCCTGGCAGATGCAAAAAAGAAGCATATACAATCAAGTGCACATCGGGCTTGTCTGCGCCACAGACGTGGAACATGGAAAGGGAGCATAAATCCAGCCTTACCGTACAATACGGACTCTGGTGCACATTATTCCCTCACTCTCACTCGACCACTCGTACAGAGCGGCACCTATGTTTCGATTAGTGTTCCCTCTGCTGGCAGACACTATAATTGCATTTAAGAATGCAGTTCCAAATATGGTAAAATGTGATATAAATAAATAATTGATTTTTGGAAATGGGCTGGATGAGGGTGGGGGCCGCCAGTTGCTCATCCCTGAACTATAGGATTCTATGATAGATCATGGGAGGAAAATACAAATATGTCTTCAAATTTTACTCTTAAATTGTCTCGTTAGCATATTATTATTGACAAGTTTATCAGAATTTCTCTATCAGCAGTGAGGTTGATAAATGTTTCAAAAATTGAAGAAACTATTATAAAATGATTTAAATTGGAAGCTGTCTAACCAAGACAGTCACGTCCATAGTGACCACGGCAACACTTTGACTGCCAGATGTTGACAGAGCAGATGGGGCGACAGCCAGAGTCTTTAGAGAAGTAGAGGGCTCGGAGATCACACTTCTGAACCTCCTGAAGAAAAGACAGATGTTTTCATCAAGGCTCGGTGTGGCAGGCCTGCTGTGTTTGTCAGACTTGGTGCTTCATGTGTTTGCAATAGACTTTTTTTTTTTTACGATGGACACCACAGACTTGGTGCATCAGTGAAACACTCAGACCTTCCGTATGAAACCTGCAGGGCAACGGGTGGCAGATGATGAGCACCGTCCACAGTTCATCTGTCACAGAAGAAATAAACGAATGACAAAATTACATCCAGTCACAACACTGCTGAATATCTTCAATCACTGAAGTTCTGAATATCTGCCAACCTGCTTTACAAACATGGTTTAGTGACATCTATTATTGACCTACTGATTTTGCATCAATTTGAAGAGATTTACTGGAGTGGTTGCCGAGTGGTCTAATCTGCCCCATAGTGGGAAGGTTGTGGGTTTAAGCCCGAAGTGGGTCATACAAAATATTGTGTAAAAATTATACTTTCTGCATTCTAGCTTGGTGCTCAGCATATTAGAATTGCAAAAGCAAAGTTAACAAACAGAGCTACCAGAGGACTGACCTCTCCGCCCCACTGCTCACAGTGGCTGTTTGAATGGTTAATAGAAAACAGAAATAAGTACTGTCCCTATACACCACATGCTGTGGAAAGAGAATTAACTTTTTAAAAGTGAATTACAGTCCTAGAAGAAAAAAAATCTACTGTGTTTTTGTAAAGACTTAAAGTGTCATGTTAACAGCTCCATCATATTATTTTTGCTGAAGATTCAGATGAAGTGTGTCTCCCACAACGGTTTGTCAATCTCATCTCATTTTTCTAGTTAGCCACATTGGCAGTCAAGATGTGGGCAGGGAGGTCGTCTCTGTCTGTTCATTTGTCTGTCCCAGACTGTAACTTGAGAAAGAATGAAACTAGGGGCACCAGACTTTGCATATTCAATTCAATTCAGTTCAATTCAACTTTATTTATATAGCGCCATTTCACAACAACAGTCATCTCATAGCACTTTCAACTGTAGGGGAAACCCCCACAATTGCAGAAAGACCAAATCAGGCGATCCCCTGTGAGCAAGTGCTTGGCAACGGTGGAGAGGAAAAACTCCCTTTTAACAGGAAGAAACCTCCAGCAGAACCAGGTTCAGGGAGGGGCAGTCATCTGCTGCGACTGGCTGGGGGGTGAGGGGATAGAGAAGATGAGAAGAACAGACATGTAGAGAGCAAACAGCACGATGGGGACTCAATCTATGGGAGAGAACAAACAGATGTTAATGACCAGCAAAAAAAATATTTCATTGAGAGTGAAGAAATGAGTGAAGCCCAGTGCATTATTGGAGGTCCCCTGGCTGTCTAAACCTATTAGCAGCATAACTAAGGGAGGGTTCAGAGACACAAGATCCCTCCCTATTTATAAACTATATCAAAAAGGAAGGTTTTAACCCTATTCTTAAAAACAGAGATCGAGTCTGACTCCCGAATCCAGATTGGCAGCTGGTTCCACAGGAGAGGAGCTTGATAACTGAAGGCTCTGCCTCCCATTGTACTTTTGGAGATTCTAGGTATTACAAGTAATCCAGCATTTTGGGAGCATAGTGCTCGGTTAGGATAATAGGGTAGTATCAGATCTTTTAAATAAAAAGGGGCCTGATTGTTTAGAGCTTTGTAAGTGAGAAGAAGGATTTTAAACTTAATTCTAAACTCTATGGAAAGCCAATGAAGGGAGGCCAGAACCGGAGAGATATGATCTCTATAGTACCTGTTAAAACTCTTGCTGCAGCATTTTGGATCAACTGAAGACTTTTTAAAGATGTTTTAGGACAACCTGATAATAAAGAGTTACAATAATCCAACCTAGAGCAAACAAAAGCGTGGATCAGTTTCTCAGCATCACTCTGAGACAAGATGCTCCTAATCTTGGCAATATTACGCAAATGACAGAAGGCAGTCTTAGAAACAAATTTAATATGTGAATTGAAAAACAGATCTTGATCAAAATAACTCCAAGGTTCCTCACAGAGCTATTAAGAGAAAGAGTAACCGCATCCAAACTAAAAGTTTGATTTGGAAAGGTATTTCTAAGGTTTTTTGGACCAACTAGAATGACTTCAGTCTTATCTGAATTTAATAGCAGGAAATGACAAGTCATCCAAGCTTTGATTTCCTTAAGACAGGCTTCTAACCTGGCTAATTGATTACTATCATCTGGCTTCACTGACAGGCATAATTGTGTGCCATCTGCATAACAATGAAAATATATACAGTGCTTTCTAATAATGTTGCCTAACAGAAGCATATATAAACTAAAAAGAGTAGGGCCTAGCACAGATCCCTGTGAGACTCCATGACTGAGCTTTGAGTTGAAAGAAAACTTATTATTGACATGAACAAACTGGAACCTATCAGATAAATAAGATCTAAACCACTGCAACAAAGTTCCATTAAGTCCAACATAGTGTTCTAATCTATCAAGTAGAATATTATGATCAATGGTATCAAAAGCTGCACTAAAGTCTAAAAGGACAAGTACAGAAACAAGTCCATTATCAGATGT
This sequence comes from Pholidichthys leucotaenia, assembly GCA_020510985.1. Classification (NCBI taxonomy): domain Eukaryota; kingdom Metazoa; phylum Chordata; class Actinopteri; order Cichliformes; family Pholidichthyidae; genus Pholidichthys; species Pholidichthys leucotaenia. The sequence continues at coordinate 211,341,260 of CM035845.1, read as the reverse complement.
GATAAGGAGGTCATTAGTGACCTTCACTAAGGCTGTTTCAGCACTATGATGGATTCTAAACCCAGATTGAAACTCTTCAAATAAACCATTTCCCTGCAAGTGGACAAATAATTGCATAGCAACAGCTCTTTCTAAGATTTTTGAAATGAAAGGGAGATTAGAGATTGGTCTATAGTTAGCTAAAACTCCTGGATCCAGCATTGGCTTTCAGAGTGAGGGTTTAATTACAGCAATTTTAAAAGCCTGTGGTACATGGCCTAAAGTTAATGAAGAATTGATTATTTGAAGAATAAAGCTACCAATAAATGGGAAGACTTCTTTAAATAACCTGGTAGGAATAGGGTCTAAAAGACAAGTTGTAGGCTTGGGTGAGGAAGTTATTTTATCTAACTCTAAAAGGTCAATTGGAGTAAACTCATCCAAACAGATATCAGTTGAAGGAGTTGTAGTAGTTACTGTATTTAAGTTAACGGTGGGAAGAATCTGACTGATTTTATCTCTGATAGAAGAAATTTTATTATTGAAAAAGTTCATAAAGTCCTGACTAGAAAGCTCTAAGGGAATGCTAGGATTGACAGAGCCCTGACTCTTTGTCAACCTGGCTACAGTGCTTAAAAGAAACCTGGGATTATTCTTGTTCTCTTCTATTAATGCAGAATAATAACTTGTTCTAGCTTTTCCAAGAGATTTTTTTTATAAATTAAAAGATTATTTCTCCAAGCTAAATAGATTTCATCTAAATTGCCATTTTCTTTCTAGTTGAAGAGTCTTCTGTTTTAAGCTATGAGTTTCTGTGTTGAACCAAGGAGTTAGAAATCTCTGATTAGACTTTTTCTTTTCTAAATGGGCCACCATGTCTAGAGTCTGATGCAGAGAAGCTGTAACACTATCTACCATGCTATCAATTATAGAAGGAGCAAGCTGTCTATAGCTTATTTCCATTGTGTTGACACATGGCATAGAGAAAACAATCTGCATACATTTGGTAACAGCATCATCTGAGAGGCATCTACTGTAGTAATATTTTTTTTAGGAGCCAAATAGTCAGAAATAGTAAAATCAAAGGTTAACAGACAATGGTCTGACAGTACAGAGTTATGAGGAGACACTACCAGATTTTCTGTTTCTATGCCATATGTCGGAACAAGGTCCAATGTATGGTGGAGATAATGGAGAGAATTTCCTACTTTCTGAGAAAACCCCGTTGAGTCTAATATTGAATTAAATGCCATATTGAGGCAATCACTATCTACATCTACATGTATATTAAAGGGCTGACAACACGATTTTGACATTTTGTAGGATGTTGTGTAAATCCAAAAGTCATTGTCGATGATCAATATAATATTTACAACTACGCCTGCATAAACTAGTTATCATCAAAAAACCGCAGCCGCTGACTGGACTGTGGTGCCGCCCACCGAATTAAAGGCAGCACTCCCATGACGTAAGCGGGAGAATGGACACCGGTGTTGTTGACTGGAATGACAGCAGCTTTGTAGCTCACAGTTTCTCTGGTTTCTTGTTTTAATTTTACGGATGTGCCTTTACGTTGTGTCGCAGGCTTAGATAAACAGCAGGCGTGAAAGACCACATCACAAGCTTTAGCTCCAACTGTCATAAGCCTCCTTGTGCACTACTCGTGCGCTTTTATGCAGGAGGAGCGCACGAGGAGGGGAAGGATTGATGGATTTACACACAGCTTTGACCTACTTTCTCTGATCGCATGCTGACTCTTGCTGGTCCGGCCACATCCCCTCTATCATAATCAACAGCTGATTCCCCTTCCGCTGATCATGTTTCCCGGTCCTCGCCCAGGTGCTTCTCATCACACCATCACCAGCAGTGCGTGTACTTCGCGGTCGTTTGACAGTCATCTGTGCTGTTTGTCTGCCAGTATTTTCAGCACTCTCACGATGTGTTAGTCACTCCATGTTCGTGGTTCTCGTGCGTCCTTGAAGCGATGTTGGCTTTCGGGCGCACCTATGGCTAACACATCTCCTCTCATTCATTCTCTGGGCGATGCTGGTCCCCGAATGCCATCAGTAAGTGTGTTTGTGTTTTTTGTATGTCTTCACCTTCTAGGGAATTGCCTGTCTTTCTGTATTAAATGTGCTGTGGTGAACCCTGCACGTAACTCCTCGTTATTTCATCTGTGCCCTGCGTAAGAGCGCACGGAGGGTTATGATGAATGGATTTATGCGCAGAATTCACCACAGCACATGTATTGAACATAAGAATAATGACAACAGTTCCCAAAAAGGTGAAGACCCACAAAAGTAAACAGAAACACCCACAGTTGGCGTTCAGGACTGACATCGCCCAGCGAACATGGAGAGGAGACGTGTTAACCACGGTTGAGCCCCAGGGCCGACTTCGCTTCAAGGGGCACAACAGAACCATGGCTGTATGGAGTGGCTAACACGTCGTGATAATGTTGGCAATATTGGCTGGCTGACAACACGGCAGATGATGCACACAAACCATGAACAGCTGACTGTCAAAGAGAGAGGGCACGTGTGTTTGGACCAGCGACTCTTGGACAGTGCCCGCCTGAAAGTGTCTCAAAACGCACATAAAACACATGTACAAAACAAAAACAACAAGAACTCAAAATATAATCCATAATAAACCCGATGCCTGAGCCACAGAGAATACACTGCTATGATTTTATTGAAAAATCGGGCTTAAATAAATTATATTTATGAACAAATAATTTGTTGCAATATCTGTAACAAAAGAATAACACTCGGTGTTCCCCTGCTGTGTGTGTTGCTGCTGCTGCAGCGGGCATGTGTGCCTCTCACTCGTCACTCTCTGAGTGTGACTCGCTTGGCACAATGCCCGCTTGGCACGGCTCAAACCTATACGGTCTGATGCCCCCAGATTCTTCATTGTCATCCAATTCTTTGGAACTATAATCGTCTGAAAACTGGACAACACAAACCAATTCCAGACTACATGTGCTGGAACCATTGTCGATGTTTTCGACCGCTTCCATCCTGTGTGTACAATGAGCAGCCAAGCACTGTGTTCTGTCAATGACGTGACTACATGGCAGCAGGGTTTTCTAGCCACTGACGTAATTGGTGACATGGTGCTCATGAAAACGTCGGATATTCGTGTGAAAAAAAGCCTGTTTGACTTAGAACTGCACAGACCAACCTATTTTGTCATATTGTATTATGTGTTGAAAAATTAGAGGAAGTCAAAAATGTGTCATCAGCACTTTAAAGTCCCCTACTATAATTATTCTATCTGATTTCAGCACTAAATCAGCAAAGAATTTGGCAAATTTGGATAAAAACTTTGAGTAGGTTGATGGAGGATGATAAACTATGGCAAATAAAATTGGGTTTAGCCTAAAATTGCTAAAATGACCAATACTGAGGACCAGGCCCTCAAAGGAATTATAACATGTTTTTTGCTTTACATTAACTAGTAATTTGGAATGGTAAATTGTTGTTACTCCTCCTCCAGGACCAGAACTTCTGGGATTTTGACAGTTTAAATAACCAGAGGGAGTTGATTCATTTAAACCAACATAATCCTCTTGCCCTAATCAAGTCTCTGTAAGGGATATTAAATCAATCTGATGATCAATTAACAGATCGTGGACTAGCAGAGACTTGGGAGTTAGAGATCTAATATTTAACAAACCGCATTTAATTTTTAAATTATGAGGAACAGATGCCAAATCATTCAGTTTAGAGGCTTCATGTTTAATTTGAGTTTTACCAACTTTTTGTTTAATCACTTTGGGATGCTTATACAGTACATTATATTTTTATTTACTTTGGAGGGAGCAGACAGTGATTCTCTGATGGGGAAGACAGGGGCTAAGTTGAGGAGTGGCGGACGAAGAGGAGCTGCAGAAAGGCGTGTAAGACTGCGACTCTGCTTCCTGGTCCCAACTCTGAGTTGTCAATGTTTTGGAAATTTGAATAAAAATGATGCCAGATTGTTAGATAAATGAGACGCACCATCCAAAGTGGGATGGATGCCGTCTCGTCTAATAAGACCAAGTTTTCCCCAAAATGAGCTCCAATTGTCTATGTAGCCCACATTGTTTGCAGGACACCACACAGACAGCCAGCGGTTGAAGGATGACAAGCGGCTAAACATGTCATCACTGGTCAGATAGGGGAGGGGCCCAGAGAGCACTATAGAGGCAGACATCGTTTTTGCAAAGTCACACACCGATTCCACGTTAAGTTTTGTGACTTCTGACTGCCGGAGTCGGATGTCGTTAATGCCAGCGTGTATAACAATTGTGGAGTATTTACAGTTACTTTTAGCCATCATTTTCAAATTTGACTCGATGTCACCTGGTCTGGCCCCAGGAATGCATTTGACTATGGCCACTGGAGTCTCTAGGTTCACGTTTCTGACTACAGAGTCGCCAATGATCAGAGTTTTTTCCTCAGAGGGTGTGTCGCTGAGTGGGGAAAAGCGATTAGAAACATGAACAGGCTGGTGGTGAACCGGGGCCTTGCGACTAGGCTTCCTTCTCACCGTCACCCACCCAGTCTCCTCGCTGCTGAGGAGGACCGGAGGACCGCTAGCAGGCCGCCCTATGCTAGGGAGCTCCACTGTAGCTAAGGGGCGTCCGTCATTATTAACTGGCGCAGACGGTGTTTCAATGCAGGAGAGCCGGGATTCCAAATCAGACAACCTCGCCTCGAGTGCCTCAAAAAGACAACATTTATTACATTTACCATTATCACTAAAAGAGGCAGAGGTGTAGCTAAACATCTGACAGAGAGAGCACACCAGAGCAGAAGGGGAAGGAGAGCTAGTAGCCATAGCTAGTGGCTAACCGGAAGCTAACAAAAACACCGATGAAGGGTGACCAGAAGACTAAAAAATTGTTGGTACCCCTCTGTTAATGAAAGAAAAACCCACAATGGTCACAGAAATAACTTGAATCTGACAAAAGTGGTAATAAATAAAAATTATATGAAAATTAACCAATGAAAATCAGACAATGCTTTTGAATTGCGGTTCAACAGAATTATTTAAAAAAAAAAAAAAAACCTTGAAAGGCCTGGACAAAAATGATGGTACCCTTAACTTAATATTTTGTTGCACAACCTTTTGAGGCAATCACTGCAATCAAACGATTTCTGTAACTGTCAATGAGACTTCTGCACCTCTCAGCAGGTATTTTGGCCCACTCCTCATGAGCAAACTGCTCCAGTTGTCTCAGGTTTGAAAGGTGCCTTCTCCAGATGGCATGTTTTAGCTCCTTCCACAGATGTTCAATAGGATTTAGATCAGGGCTCATAGAAGGCCACTTTAGAATAGTCCAATGTTTGGCTCTTAGCTGTTCTTGGGTGTTTTTAGCTATGTGTTTTGGGTCATTATCCTGTTGCAAGACCCATGACCTGTGACTGAGACCAAGCTGTCTGACACTGGGCAGCACATTTCTCTCTAGAATACCTTGATAGTCTTGAGATTTCATTGTACCCTGCACAGATTCAAGACACCCTGTGTCAGATGCAGCAAAGCAGCCCCAGAACATAACAGAACTTCCTCCATGTTTCACAATAGGGACAGTGTTCTTTTCTTGGTATGCTTCATTTTTGCGTCTGTGAACATAGAGCTGATGTGCCTTGCCAAAAAGTTCCAGTTTTGTCTCGTCTGTCCATAGGACATTCTCCGAGAAGCTTTGTGGCTTGTCAACATGCAGTTTGGCAAATTCCAGTCTGGCTTTTTAATGATTTGTTTTCAACAGTGGTGTCCTCCTTGGTCGTCTCCCATGAAGTCCACTTTCACTCAAATGACGACGGATGGTGCGATCTGACACTGATGTACCTTGACCTTGGAGTTCACCATGAATGTGTTTAGAGGTTGTTCTGGGCTCTTTTGTTACCATTTGTATTATCCGTCTTCTCCTGCGGCTACGTCCAGGGAGGTTGGCTACAGTCCCATGGATCTTAAATTTCTGAATAATATGTGCAACTGTAGTCACAGGAACATCAAGCTGCTTGGAGATGGTCTTATAGCCTTTACCTTTAACATGCTTGTCTATAATTTTCTTTCTAATCTCCTGAGACAACTCTCTCCTTTGCTTCCTCTGGTCCATGTTTAGTGTTGTAGACACCATGTCACCAAACAGCACAGTGACTTCTTGTCACTCTTTAAATAGGCCGACTGACTGATTACAAGTTTGTAGACACCTGTGATGTTAATTAGAGGACACATCTTGGTTGAACATGTCCCTATGATCACATTATTTTCAATCTTTTCTAGGGGTACCATCATTTTTGTCCAGGCCTGTTTCAGGAGTTTGTTTTTTAAAATAATTCTGTTGAACCACAATTCAAAAGTATTGTCTGATTTTCATTGGTTAATTTTCATAGAATTTTTATTTATTACCACTTTTGTCAGATTCAAGTTATTTCTGTGACCATTGTGGGTTTTTCTTTCATTAACAGAGGGGTACCAACAATTTTGTCCATGTCGCATTATACTCATCTCTGGATGACCAAAGCGCTTTACAGATCCTGCTATCCACCCATTCACACACACATTCACACACTGATGGCGGCGGAGCTGCCATACACAGGCGCTGGCCTGACTCACCAAGAACAACTGGGGGTTCATTGTCTTGCTCAAGGACACTTCGACATGCAGACTGCAGACAGAACAGGAATCAAACCCCTCACACTCCAATCAGTAGTCAGCCACACTACATCTGCGCCACAGCCACCCCAATGAAATGTAGCCTGGTTTCATCCTGCACAAATCAAAGTGCCTCCAGAATGCTTCAGAACCAATTCAGAACGCTTTCACATCAATGAATAAAGATAAGATAAGATAAGAGATGTTTAAGATGGAATAGTATTGGCAGATGTATTTTCTTGCTAAACCTGTGACAATGACTGGTTCTGAATGTGGGCTTTTGCCGACAGCTGCTCTAAACACTTTCCATTACCATCACTGAAGCTTTTAATGGCACATAGTACTAGAACATACTGGCCTACTTTCACCCCTGACAAGGGACAGGGATGTGCACACTATGTGCATATGACATAAAGTGATTTACAATTACTACAATCATCCCTTCTGCCAATCATTTTAAACCATTGTGGCATTTTTCTCTGTGTTATTGTCCACTGTGCTGGCTGACTCTCAGATTTGTAAACAAAGGGTGCTTTCCGATGATGAAAAGCTATGCATGTATCATATTACAATAGGATGACCTATCTGTAAGAGGTAGCAGTGCTCAGGCCCAAGTCTACCAGAAGGAAAGGTAGTGCAGGACAGTGGGGGACATGTGAGCGTGGATAAATGTGCTTCTGCACGGTATGGACCAACTGGACCCAGTGAGAGTGCACCCTAATTCTAAGGATGGAACACTTCTTGAATGCCAAATGAGTTCAACCTAGGTTTTGACCTTGAAGAGATGGGTAAGGTCTGAAGCAAGGGCATAACCCTGCAACACAGAAGCCCTGAGAATCTCCCTGAAAAGAACAACAACACCTATCATAGATGGGATGCAAGAGTCGGTCGGCAATGACTGTATATCCATTTTGTTCTAGTTTTACAAATTATTGCTGATGCTGAGTTTAGCTATGGATGTCTGACAGGTTGTAGACCTAGGAAGTAAGAACACTTATGAAGTGGAGAGAGGATTCACCGGAAGGTCAAAAGTTGTCTGACTATCGCAGCGTCCTCCAAGGCTGGGTGGGGTCAGCAGGCAGTCGATCCCATAGGCGATGCCACCTTTAAAGACAAGATGTCTTTGGACGATCCGACATTTTCCATCGTTAATGAAGATTTCTCCCTGACAAAAGCACAATAACCAGTTATTAATTATTTCATGGTTGTTTCATTGTATTTTCCCAGCATACTTACAATATTGTCCATGCCTCCACAGGAGAAGGAGAGCGGTGAGCCCTGCATAGTCCGAGCCGAGTCCAGATAGAGCAGTCCTTCAGCATAAACCTGAGACCAACAAAAGTTTAAAGGATAAATAATATCAGCCTATTTCTACACAGAGACACCATTACCATTTTATAATATAGTCCACAAATTATACCATAAATACAGTGTACAAACGATATAAGTAAGAGAAGTATGACATACTTATGTCATACTTACATTGCACTGTAATTATGTCTCATCAAAGTTGAGTAACAACATAGTCCATGCCCCTGTACTTTTGTCATAGCTATGTCTTTTTTATACATCATTGTACAACGTCATACTTAGAGTACATTGCACTTCTGGAGCACCTTCACCAAATTTATGTCGTACTTACACTACCGTTCAAAAGTTTGGGGTCACCCAGACAATTATTTTGTGTTTTCCATGAAAAGTCACACTTATTTACCACCATGAGTTGTAAAATGAATAGAAAATATAGTCAAGACATTGACAAGGTTAGAAATAATGACTTGTATTTGAAATAATAATTTTTTCCAGATACTCAACCTGCTCAAAGGAAGGTCAGTTTTATAGCTTCTCTAACCAGCTAAACTGTTTTCAGCTGTGCTAACATGATTGCACAAGGGTTTTCTAATCATCCATTAGCCTTCTGACGCAATGAGCAAACACATTGTACCATTAGAACACTGGAGTGATAGTTGCTGGAAATGGGCCTCTGTTCACCTATGTACATATTGCACCAAAAACCAGACATTTGCAGCTAGAATAGTCATTTACCACATTAGCAATGTATATTAGATATTAGAGTGTATTTCTGATTAGTTTAAAGTTATCTTCATTGAAAAAAACAGTGCTTTTCTTTCAAAAATAAGGAAATTTCTAAGTGACCCCAAACTTTTGAACAGTAGTGTATGTTGCGCTTACACTGTAATTCTGTATCAAAGTCTAGGAAGAACATAGCCACATGCTGTAGTATATTTAATAATACACTGTGCTTACGCAGCACTTACACTGTATTTACTTCCTATTTACAGTACATCATAATTGGGTGATACTTGAGCTCTACTTATGGTATAATTTTATGGGCTGTATTATATAGTGCTACACTTTATTTTAAGTCTGTCTTTTGGTTTATTTGCCTCCAGTTGTTATCCAAACTTGCACATTCCTAAATGTGATTTTCTGAATAAATGTGAAAATAAATCTGGTGCTACCCTCTGGTTTTGCAGAACGTGGTACTTCAGGTACTCCAGGAGCTGAGGTCGATTGTGTTGGTGGAACAGAAAGTCCTTCTGCTCCTGCGGCAGAGATGCCATGATGCTGTCTGAAGGCAGGAAGATTGTCACCGGCTGATACAACACATCACTCACCAAGTCCATCACGCCAGTGTCCTAAAACACACAAGCATAAGTGGAGTAACTGATGCTTAAAGTCCAGATAGGGGATAGAGTGAGGAGTTTTTATTTATCTGTAGAAGCTCCCTGGTTGGATCTGCACTCTTAGTACAGTATGTCTTTTAAAGTGTAGTATACAGCATTTCCCCCATCTCACCCTTTTAAATGCCCTATGAAAATAAATATTGGTGAGAAAAAGATCCGCAAAGACACTTTAAATGTTTAAAGATACTACTATGTCTACTTAAGCCCCTTATTCTTTCAGACATAGCAGGTTACTGACACAATCACAATGGCAGTGGTGAACTAAGTATGCAGTGAATGATATAGTATGAAAAAAACTGAACCTCCTGGCTCTTCCTAAATTTTTAAAATTAAAGTTACTTGCCTCGAGCAGTTTATAGAATGTTTTATAACCATCACGTCCAGCCACATCAATTAGATTCTGCTGAGATAAGTCCTGTCATAAAACATCAGAGGGTAAGAGTAAGGTTACTTAGAAAATAGTAATTTTACTGTCAACAGGAATTACTCTTTCACAAACATGAACATTGTTATAACATGTACAAAAAAGTGGTCACTAACCACAGTGGCAGACCTCAGTTATTAGGATACAGTTATTCTCTCTCAGACAAATTCTCAGGGCTTCTGTTATACAGAGTTATGCCCAAACCTCTGACTATATTCAAGGAAAAAAAAAATCTATGTTGTCGTTTCGGTGCACAAAGTGAACCATTTTTAGTGTTCAGTTCTGACAAGCCTTGCTCCAATACTGAAATAGCTATTTACTGATTTCTTTATTTTTTGGACCAAATAACCTTGAGACCCCAAAAGTATAATCAGAGATGCTAGCTCCAAAGTCAGTCCTTGGACACATTTGTTGAACTGTTTTTCAATGTCCATATCCTTAAAAAACTACGTGGGAAGCTAGAGATCAGACTGGCAAGACCAATCCACAATGGGTAACAACGTCACAGTATTAAGTCATATTGCTAGTTTAATGTTTCTAATTCAAACCTTCTGGTTGTTGGGTGCTGTTCAGTTTGGAGTCCCACAGTATAAAAGACATCTTTGCATGCTGCAATTATTTTTAGCATTTAAATTTAATGTTTTGATTTAAGTTTACATTCTACATTTAGATTTAACATTTAAATTTAACATTCAGCATTTCAATGTATGTTTTGCATTTGTATATACAGTGGTGTGAAAAAGTATTTGCCCTCTTCCTGATTTCTCATTTTTTTGTATGTTTGTCACACTTAAACGTGTCATGGTCCGGTGAGCGCACTCCTCCCCCACCCGTCAGGTTCAACCTTCACCTACTCTGCAGGTGATTATCTCCACCTGCGTGATGAGACGCACCTGCTCCTCTGATCTGCCAGCGCTTAAATAGACCTCTCTTCAGCATCTCGGCACTGGCTCGTTGGGTAAACTACTTTTATCAGCTGCTAGACCTTAAATGATCTAATCCAGAAAAAACGCTTAATCTTGTGCTTTTTGTTTCAGGTTGCTACCTCCTTAGTGGTGTGTCTCCAGGGTTGTTGTGTGCTCACCTGCCCCGTCATCATCAGCGACTGCTGTTGCTTGTTGCTTTCATCTGCCGGGTCTTCAGTTACTCCCACGTGAGTGTGGTCCTATTTTTCCTTTGTCCAGCCTTCCTCCTAATTCACCTGCTCTCTCCCCAAAATCTTCTTCCCAAATCTGGTCACCCGGTGGTCCTTGGTTATCCGTGGCTCCAGAAGCATAATCCCATTATTAATTGGGCTAATAATTCCATCTCTTCCTGGAGCTCGTATTGTTTGGCCTCTTGCCTCAGTTTGGCTGAGTGTTCACCCATGCTATCCATCTCTTCCCCTCCGGTAGAGCCGCCGGACCTCAGTCTTGTGCCCGAAATTTATCATGATCTCGGGGAGGTCGTTAGCAAATCAAGAGCACTTTCCTTACCTCCCCATCGCTCTTATGATTGTGCTATAGACCTTCTCTTGGGGGCACAGCTGCCATCCAGTCGGCTTTACAGTATTTCTGGGCTGGAGAGGGAGGCAATGGAGAGCTATATTAAAGATTCTCTGAACACCAGCCTTAATCGGCTCCTCTTGGGGCAGGATTTTGTTTGTTGGTAAGAAGGACGGCTCTTTACGCCTGTGCACTGACTATTGCAAGCTCAATGCGATCACTATTAAGGAAAGTATCCTCTGCCCCTGATAAATTCCGTGTTTGAGCTCCTTCAGCACGCGCAGGTGTTAACAAAATTGGAGTTGTGGAACACTTATCATCTGGTGCACATTTGTAAAGGGGACAAATGGAAGACAGCTTTTAAAACACATCTGGGGCAATTTGAATATCTGGTGATGCCATTTGGGCTCACTAATGCCCCCGCCATCCAAGGGATGATCAACAATGCCCTCCGCGATATGGTCAATCAATTTGTTTTTGTTTCTCGATATTTTGATTCTTTTACGCTTGCCAGAGGAACACACAGTCCATGTCCAGAGCGTTCTTTAACGGCTCTTGGAGAATCAGCTTTACGTTAAAGCTAAGAAATGTGAGTTTTCCACTTGCTCCACTTCCTTTCTGAGCTTTATCGTAGCTGAGGGAGAGTTGAGGGCTGACCCGGCCAAGGTGGAGGCTGTGCTGAATTGAACTACATCCCACTCCCGCAAAGTGCTGCAGCGCTTCTTGGGGTTTACAAACTTTTATCGTCATTTCATTAGAAACTATAATGGGGTAGCACAGCCCATGACTCAGCTGACCCTGATAAAGGTACCCTTTAGTTGGTCCGAGGCAGTCAAACGGGCCTTTCTCAAATTAAAGGACCTGTTCTCCAACACTCCTATCTTGGCCCAGGTCAACCCCAGGCTCCAGTTTATCTTGGAGGTGGATGCTTCTGATTCAGAGGTGGGCACTGTTCTATCGCAGCGCTCGGCCTCAGATCAGAAGCTCCACCCATGTGCATATTTCTCACGGCGGCTCATGCCTGCAGGGAGGAATTACGATGTAGGAGAGCGAGAGCTACTGGCCATTAAATTGGCCCTTGAGGATTGGCGGCACTGGTTGGAGGGAGTGCCCCAGCCGGTAATTGTATGGACCATCCATAAAAATTTAGAATATCTTCGGTCGGCCCGCAGGCTGAGTGCCAGGCAGGCCCGCTGGGCCCTATTTTTTGCTTGATTCAATCTTAACATCACTTATAGGCCTGGCTCCTGCAACATTAAGCCGGATGCTCTCTCCCGCCGGTTTTGCCTGACCCTCCTACCCCTCCCTCCCTTCCCCTTCCCTTGGTGCTTGTCAAACCTGCTGCCGCAACAAGATGTACGTCTCGCCCCCTTCTGGCCTGCTCCATCCTCTTCCCATCCCTCATCAACCCTGGTCTCACATTGCCCTAGACTTTGTCACCGGACTTCCACCATCTCAGGGCAATACTGTTATCACCTGTGTGGATCGCTTTTCCAAGGCGATCCACCTGGTGCCCCTCCCTAACTTACCCTCTGTTGCTCTGGAAATGGTGAACCTCCTGACTGATCATGTCATCCGGATCCATGGCATCCCTGTGAACATTGTGTGTAACCGGGGCCCAGAATGTATCATGTTTGGGGATACTGTAATGGCTGGCTTTGGTACCCTGTCTTTAAGGCTCAGTTCAGCTGTCAGAAATTTGGGGGTGATTTTTGACAGCCATTTAAAATTTGATAAATAGATTGACAATGTAGTCAAGATGAACTTTTATCAATTATGTCTGTTATCCGAAGCCAAACGATTACTGAGCTGTCATGATCTTGAGATAGCCATCCATGCTTTAATCACTTCTCGACTTGATTACTGCAATGCACTTTATGTTGGCATCTCCCAGTTTTCTCTAGGCCGCCTTCAACTTGTGCAAAATGCAGCGGCCCGTCTTTTGACCAACACAACTAGGCGAGAGCACATTACTCCGATCCTTTTTTCACTTCACTGGCTTCCAGTCCATTTTAGAATTAATTTTAAACTTTTGCTTTTTGCTTTTAAAGGTCTTAATGGCCTTGCTCTGGTTTATCGGTCTGAGTTTTTGACTGTCCGTGACCAAGGCAGGGCTTTGAGGTCATCCAATCAGCTTTTAATGGATGTGCCTAGGTCAAGGTATAAACATTGGGGTGACCGAGCCTTTTCTGTTGTCATCCCCAGGCTCTGGAACAATCTCCCCCCTGACGTACGTGCTATCTCTGACCTGGCCCTTGCAGAACTTAAAACATATTTGTTTAGGATGGCTTTTAATACCCAGTAGTGGTGATATTTGTCTTGGCATTTGTTTTTATTTAATTCTTATTTTTATTTTTTAGGTATTTATTCTTATTTCTTTATTTGTTTTTAATACTGTGTGTTTTTAATGCTGTTTAATTTTCTTTAAAGCACTTTGGTCACCTACGGGTTGTTTTAAAGGGCTATATAAATGAAGAACATTACATTACATTTGCATTAATGCAGGCAGTAATACACCTCCGCATGGACCGCACAAGCCATCTCATGTTGTCCTGGGAGATATTTAGCCACTCCTCCTGCAACACCATGACCAGCTCCTGTCTGTTCTCTGGCGCCGGTACTCTGGCTGAAACGTGTCGCCCAAGTTGATCCCACAAGTGTTCAATGGGGAATAAATCCAGAGGATAACGAGGCCAAGGAAGGGCATCAAAGTTCTGTTGCTGCAGGTACTCCCTGGTGACTTTGGCGGCATGTGGACAAGCATTGTCCTGCTGGAACACCTGGAGGTCAGTGGTCTCGAAAGAAGGGCGTCACAACAGGTTGCAGAACATGGTCAATGTACCATCGGGCGGTTAAAGTGTCTTCAAGGACTACCAGCTGTGTCCTGTAGTTACCTGAAATGCCGGCCCACACCATGACTCCAGTGCTGCCCCATCAGTTGACCTGTTGGACACAATATGTGGCCCTGGACCAGCAAAATCTGGATTCGTCAGAGAAGAGAACAGTGTTCCACTGCCATAGAGTCCACCCATTGTGCTGACAAGTGCACTTGTGGTGATTTTGTTGCCACTCTGCCGTCAGGATCATCCCTCGAAAGGGTCTTTGGGCTCATAGGTCCGGATGCCTGAGGTGCCTTCTCACTGTACTGGCCAAGATCCTTGGCTGGCATCTCCCTGGAATTTCCTGGGCCATCTGAATTGCTGTGTGGAATTGATCTCGAAAGTGCTGCAGCACAATGTACCGTTTTTTTTTTCCAGGATTGTGACACGTGCTTGTCCTGGACGTGGTCTATTGAAGATGGACCCAGTTTCAACCTGGCATTGTTGCAGCCGAACAATGGTTGATGCATTGCAGGCCAATTGGGCAGCACCTGTCATGCTGACAATCCACCCTCCAAAATGCCCAAAGAATAGTTACGTTCGTCATGTGACAGTCATGGCATTGTGGAGATTTCACAACATAGTGCTATGCATTTTTGTTCTTCTTTATATAGTTTAGATGACCACTCCTTAACATCACCCATTTTTGACTTTTGAGTACCCAAATCAAACAACAAGCTCAAAAAGACTAGAGCCAGAGCTCAAAAGCAGTGAGTCGTGACAGTGAGTACAACCACTGAAAATGAGTTCTAGACGTATTTTGAGTCATACAAACACTATTACTCGATGTTGTAATAACTGACTATCAAGTTCAGATAGGAAGGGCCCAAAAATATTTATACAAAAATGTGATGCGTTCTCATTGGCAGTGAGTATAACATTTAGATTTGAAAGTAAGATCCATCTTTTCTATCATTTTGAAAAAGCTAAGTTCAGTATTAAAAAACAAATATTTCTGTAAATCTTGTAAAAATATGACTTTGAAAAATTCACACCCCATTTTTAATGTTGTGCAGAGTTAAATGTAGTAAACATATTGTAGTAAGTTCAGCATGTGCTACTTTATCGTCTTCTTCTTTTGGCTGCTCCCTTTAGGGGTCGCTACAGCGGATCACCTGCCTCCATCTCACCCTATCCCTTGCATCTTCCTCTGCAACACCAACTCTGTCCATGTCCTCCTTCACTACATCCATGAATCTTCTCTGTGGCCTTCCTTAACTTTACAATAATAATTTAGATTTTGATAGATATCAAATTGAACAGTAATAAACATTATCAATCATTTTATTTGTTCACAATAAAGTAAATATCAAACAGTTGAATTATTGATCAGAAATAAACTGAAGGATGCTTCCATTGGAAGACGTACTTACAGGCAGAACCACTATATTATCTTTGTCAAAGTTGAGAGGAAATAACATCTGATCAAGGTCATGGATGATCCCATTGGCACATATATGATCACTCTTTGTCACATTGGCCTCGTTTATGAAGATTGTGCCCTGAAAATAAGCCCAAACAGACAATGAACTGACCAGAACACAAAACAAATTTGTTTTTGTTTAAAAAAACAGAGTGAAAAAGTGAGAAGATGATGATAATGAGATGACTGCTCTCTAATTCATCACCTGCTTAGAGCTGGTGGTCAGGACCAGCCCAGACAGAGAGGTCAGATTTCGGGGTTGGCTCAGGTCAACTGCCAGAAGAGTGTGACACATGACGATGTGGCTGCGCAGGATGTTACTTAATTGTTTATTTTTTTCCATTCCTCTGAACTGTAGATGTAAATGCACAAACAGACAAAGCATGAAAAGTTTGCTTTTTTCTATAAGGAACAGTGTAAATTGCTGTGCAATATCAGAGTTTTGAATTTGCTGTGGTTGTTTGAATTTCCAACAGTTTAACATTTTTGTTAACTCACTCCTATGCTAAAGTCATGAGGACTTATTGATGAAAATGCTGTAAGCTGCACAAATACAAATCAGTAATGTAGGTGGTTACCACTGCTTCAGAAGTTAATATACATTTCTAAAAGAGGGCTTTACTTTGTATCATCTAACAATGTGGGATTTATTGCATCAGATTCTCCAAAATGGAGTTTACCTTGTACTCAATGCCACATTACATGTGGTCTACTAAAGTGACTGATTTTCAACAGTTTTGTCACAGAAGAATGCTTTCTTTGCATAGGATGCAGACCAAAGATCTGCTAGAAAATATGTAAGTATTTAACTGATCAAAAACATTTTTTTTTTTCCCTGGCAGTGAAATGATGAGATGAGAAGCACAGATGTATATAACTGGCACATCACTAAAAACATATTATGACCAATCCTGTGTGACCCAGATTTCAGCACAGATTATCCAGTAAGCCAGAACATCAAATCTAAAGAAATGCATTTTCCTCACAGACTTGATGATGGAGGGCTGAATGCCTGGAAGGAAAACGGTGAATGGACCATGACCTTCCAGGGGAATCTCCATCATCTGAAAGTGACAATCACTCCAGTTAATCTGTAATTGGCAAAGAGGGACAAGGCTCTAACATCTCATCTCTTACCATGAAGAGATAGTAAAAACGGGAGTCGCCCCTGGTGATTATTTCCTGTAACGAGACAACAGTTAGTACAAAGAACTGTGGTGACATGTTTTAGACTGTGTTTAAGCTACTTACTCTGCTTACGGTGCCTTTGCAGGTAAGACCATCACCAATGAAACCTTTTCTGCATGTGCAGTCACGTGTTCCTGGACCGGTCATATTGCACAAGGCAAACCGGTTACAGCCACCATTTTTCTGGAAACACCATAAGATTGCATGTTAAAGATGTAGACATCAAAAAAATTGTACTCTGAGCATAATTAACCCTTTATAGGGCACTCATTAATATACTTGAAAATTCAAAATTTCAATCCTAGTCCATTATTGACAGATATTAGAAGATTGTTTCAATGATTGTTATTTATATTATTATAATGTTACAATATATTATGCCTCCTGAGGTTACCAAATAAGTCTTCAACTCAATTCAAAACACTTTATCCCCCAGGGGCAATTAAAAGGCAGTAAAAAGGCACAGAGAGCACCAGACGTAGACAAGACATAAAAACATCATAAACAAACAACACTATAGACACTGTCTGTAGAGATCAATTATGGCTACGTGCTTAGGGTGAGATAAAGTGCCATGTGCAGTTCAGTCATACAGAAACTGTCTGTGGGGGAAGGGGCAAGGAGAGGTTGCAACACTGGAGCAGAGTTGCAACCCCGGAATTTAAATGCTGAACTGCTGTAGGGACAAAAGTGGCTCTCCTCCTCTGTGTCCTACATCCTAGACAGCACAGTCTACATCCCGATGGAAGCCACTCAAACACAGGATGTAAAATGTGTGAGGGGTCATGGAGGTGGAGAGACTATGTCTCCCAGCTGGTCTGGGAACGCCTTGGTATCCTCCATGGAGAGCTGGAGCAGGTGGCTGGGGAGAGGGAAGTCTGGGCTTCTCTGCTTGAACTGCTGCCTCCGCGACCCGGACCTCCAGAAAAGCGGTAGAAGATGGATGGATGGGTCTTGGAGGATCCTATAGGCAGTTTTAGTTGTCTGTTGTTAACAGAAGGTAGTCAAGAGTTCTAAGAGGATATCCAATCATTTTAGAACAGGTCTTAATTATTGTGTTAAAGCGTGTTCGATCCTGCAGACTGATGGAGTTAAACCAGCAGGTAAATGAAAAGGTGAGCACACCCTCGGTGAAGGAGTGATAAAAGGTAGTTAAAATGCTTTTGCTAACTCCAAATGAACTTGGCTTCCTGAGTAGATACTGATGCTGGTGACACTTCCTGAGGATCTCTTCAGTGTTAGAGGAAAACCTCAGGAAACCATCAAAGATTGTACCCAGATACTTGTACTCCTCCACCATCTCCATCAGCTCTTCCTGGATAGCGGTGGTAACATCTTCTGCCAACCGTCTCTGCCCACTTGAAAAGGTCATAATAAGCTCTTTCGTGTTGTTTACATTCAGTTCAAGACAGGAACTTTCACACCAGTAGATAAAACTCTGCAAAGCAGAGCTGTGATGTAATGTAGGGGCAGACAGCAGAGAGAGCAAGACTGTGTCATCAGCAAACGTCACCATATGACGGTTAGGCTGGGTGGATCTACAGTCATCAGTGTAAAGGATGTAAAGTAAGGGTGATAAGACACAGCCTTGTGGGGAACCAGTGGAAGTGTAGAGGACATCTGAGTCAGAGTTAACAAACACCCTCTGTGACCGATTGGTAAGAAAATCAATAATCCATAATTTGAGCTGGTGGTCCAGGTGGAAGGTGGCTATTAATTTCTCAGCGAGGATGTGCAGCTCCATGGTGTTAAACACAGAAGAAAAGTCCATAAACAGGACCCTGGCAATGGTATTTGGGGATTCGAGGTGTTTGTAAATGGTGTCAAGGATAAATATTTTCACATCATCCACTTCCCTGCAAGCCCTGTATGCGAACTGTAGTGGGTCCATCAGTGGATCAACAATCCTGGTGATGTGGCTTTTAACAATCCTCTCCAAAGCCTTCATCAAATCAAATCAAATCAAATCAACCTTTATTGTCATATTGCTGTACATACAACTGTAGTGCAGGCAAGATGAAACTGCGTTTCTCTCGGCATCCATATAAGTAAAAAGAACATAATTTAAGACACCCTCACCCCCACCCCAACACAGCCATTCACACATCCCTGAGACATACTTGAAAACTAACCAGAACTATAATATATAAATAATATACATAATGTCCACAGGTGCAGTAGTATGTATGAGAGATTCCGGATCAACTGTTCAGCATCCTAACAGCTTGTGAAAGGAAGCTGTTAATCAGTCTGATGGTTCTGCCTCTGATGCTCCGGAATCGTTTGCCAGATGGCAGAAGTTCAAAGTGTTTATGCAGAGGGTGAGAGTGGTCCTTGTCAATGTTCAGTGCCCTGCTCCTACAACGGTTCTGAAAAAGTTCTTGGACAGAGGGGAGGGAGACTCCAATTACCCTCTCAGCTCCCTTAACTATCCTCTGCAGGGCTTTTTTGTCTGATATACTGCAGCTGGAGTACCATGTTGCAATGCAGTACGTCAGAACACTCTCCACCACACCTCTGTAGAAGGTCCTGAGGATGCAGATGGGGAGAGAGGCCTGTTTGAGTTTCCTCAAGAAGTGCAGTCTCTGCTGGGCCCGCTTCCTGATCCCCAAGGAATTCTTGCTCCAGGTCAGGTCCTACGAGATCTGCACTCTGAGGAACTTGATGTTCTCCACTCTCTCCACTAAACGGCCGCCGATGCTGAGAGGGACGAGTTCAGGCTGTGACCGCCGGAAGTCGATAATCATCTCCTTCGTTTTGTCCATGTTGAGCACCAGGTTGTTCTCCCTGCACCAGCCCTCCAGGTCTCTAACTTCTTCCCTGTACACTGATTCCTCAGTCTTCATCACCAGTGAGGTGAGAGCTACAGGCCTTAGATCATTCAGAACCTTTGTGGGGCCCTTCTTTGATATGAGGATGATGATTGAATGTTTCCACTTCTAGGGCACTGTGCTGCAGCTTATAGAAGTTTGAAACAAACAGTGGAACACACTCCCCAGCTACTCAGCATAGTGTCTCAGGGTCCATCCACAGACGTCATCAGGTCCTGAAGCAGTGTTGAGTTTTGTTTGTTTATGGGCACTCACCACATCCTCTCTGCTGAAGGAGAGAGTTGATTCACCAGAATGAAGTGAGGAAATAACAGTCTTCAGCTTAGCGCTATTGTCCTTCTCAAATCTTGTAAAAAAAAGAGTTGAGGTCCTTAGGAAGTGATGTAGCATTGCAGCCATCAACCTGGATAAGTTTGCAACTGGAGGAGACAGAGTTCACAGCTGCCATGGTCTTAAGGCCCTGCCAAGCAGAGTGAAGGTTCCCCTGGGTAAAGGAGAGCTCCACTTTTTTAACCTGAGACTGGTGAGGGTTCTGTATACCTCTAACATGATAAATGCTTTTCAAGTGTACTTACATTTTCCGAATTCATATTTCTATATCTTATATTTTTATAAATATAAAACAATGTTGTACAGAGGTATCCACTGGGGACAGTAGGCAGGTCTGATGGATCTGCATGGAAGTGTGAGATGTCTCCATCTAAGGGTCCCACTTTGGGCGAGAGTGAGCAATTTTGCAACCTTAGTAGCTACACTTGTGCACTCTACTTCACTGTGGTTTTGGAGATTGTGACTGCAAACCTCGTCTTATCTTGCATTACCATCAAACAGAAAACTGTTACACCTGGTACACCAAAAATCCCAAACCAAAATTGTGTGCGTCAGGGTGTTACTGTATACTCATGATTTTGTCTTGTTATTGCAAACATAAATGAAACTTTAAAGTTTGAAAGCAAATTCAGTAGACCTGCAAATCTTTTTTTTTTGCCTAGAAATAAACAAAAACAGCTGCTGCTGACATTTCTCATGTGCATCATCCAGAAATTACAATCAGGAGATACCATGAAATGTCTAGATAGCTTTAATTTGGGGCTTTAATTTCGGGCTGCACGGTGGCGCAGTGGTTAGCACTGTGGCAGCACAGTTTACCCTTGGCCGGGGGATCGTGGGATCGTGGGTTCGATCCCAGCCCCCGACCAACAGTGATCTGTGTGGAGTTTGCATGTTCTCCCCCGTGTATGCGTGGGTTTACCCCGGGATTTCTCCGGTTTCCTCCCACATCCCAAAAACATGCAGGTTAGGTTAATTGGAGACTCTAAAGTGGCCCTTTGTGTGAATGTGTGTGTGTGTGTGAATAGTTAAAAAGGGATGGCGCCGTATTGTGGCTGCTTCATCCATCTAGGTGGTGGATGACCCTTAATTTCTGTAAAGCGTCTTTGAGTGTCTATGATAAAGCGCTATATAAATCTGATGCATTGATTGATTGATTGATTAATTACCATGTAACCATGAACTATTCTGACCTGAAGAATAAAGCAAAGCTGTTGAGGACTTACACAAGTGGTGATTGTATTTCTGTGATCCAGAGTTTCAGACAAAGATCAAAGTCCACATCACATGTGTACAATATCACTTCTTTACTCACCAGATATGGTAAGATTGTGCAGTCTTCATCTCAAAAATACAGTGCTAAAGCATATTTGCACAATAATGCATATACAGTAAGACTTAGTTAACTTGGACAAAGATTGACAGGAGAAAGGCTGCTTAGGACTGTCTTCTATAAAGAATTGTCTTGTGGGAAAAGACCAAAGGAATTACCAAAACAGAGATAGACAATACACCAAATTACAAATTATTATACAAATGATATTTGTCTCTCATTTTCCTAAATAGTCGATGGAAATGACAGTCAGAATAATTTTCAAGTCATCAACCGTTAGAGCATAATTCAAATTTTATTGAACAAACCTCCCAGTGATAACTATTTTTTTTGCAAAAATAAAAAAAACTCAAAATGCACTGTTCCAAATTATTATGCACAGCAGAGTTTCAAATTTTATTGGTTGTAAAGAACTGAAAACGGTCATTTGTTGAATTTGCAACATTCAGATGTCATATTTAGTGAAATCAAAAGCTATTTCAACCAAAAACATCTTAACAGGCCAAGTTATATGTTAACATAGGACTCCTTCTTTGATATAACCTTCACAATTCTTGTATCCATTGAACTTGAGTTTTTTGAGTTTCTGCTTGAATTTCTTTGCAAGATGTCAGAATTGCCTCCCACAGCTGCTGTTCTGATGTGAACTGCCTCCCACCCTCATAGATCTTTTGCTTGAGGATGCTCCAAAGGTTCTCAATGGGGTTGAGATCAGGGGAGGATGGAGGCCACACCGTGAGTGTCTCTCCTTTTATGCCTATAGCAGCCAATGACACAGAGGTATTCTTTGCAGCATGAGATGGTGCATTGTCATGCATGAAGATAATTTTGCTACGGAAGGCACGGTTTTTCTTTTTGTACCATGGAAGAAAGTGGTCAGTCAGAAGCTCTGTATACTTTGCCAAGGGCATTTCCACACCTTCAGGAACCCTAAAGGGGCCTACCAGCTCTCTCCCCATGATTCCAGCCCAAAACATGACTCCACCACCTCCTTGCTGATGTCGCAGCCTTGCTGGGACATGGTGGCCATCCACCAACCATCCACTACTCCATCCATCTGGACCATCCAGGGCTGCACAGCACTCATCAGTAAACAAGACTATTTTAAGATTAGTCTTCATGTATTTCTGGGCCCACTGCAACCGTTTCTGCTTGTGAGCATTGGTTAGGGGTGGCCAAATAGTAGGTTTATGCACAACTGCAAGACTCTGGAGGATCCTACACCTTGAGGATTGTGGGACTCCAGAGGTACCAGCAGCTTCAAATACCTATTTGCTGCTTTGTAACGGTATTTTAGCAGCTGCTTTCTTAATCCAATAAATTTGTCTGGCAGAAACCTTCCTCATTATACCTTTGTCCCATACCCATCTGTGCTCTGAATCAGCCACAAATTTCTTCACAGTACGATGATCACGCTTAAGTTTTCGTGAAATATCTAATGTTTTCATACCTTGTCCAAGGCATTGCACTATTTGATGCTTTTCAGCAGCAGAGAGATCCTTTTGCTTTCCCGTATTGCTTGAAACCAGTGGCATGCTTAATAATGTGGAACATCCTTCTTAAGTAGTTTTCCTTTAATTGGGCTCACTTGGCAAACTAATTATCACAGGTGTCAGAGATCGATATCAATGATCCAACGAGCCCTGAGACACAATACCATCCATGAGTTTAATTGAAAAACAAAAAAATTTTAATATTTAGGACAATAAAATCCTATCTCCATAATAATTTGGACCGCGGTGTAAACATTGGTGTGGACCCATCAGAAACTGATGGGACAGAAAAAGATGCTGAACCGCCCAGGTAATTCCTTTCAATACACAGAGGTAGAGATAGGTAGAGATACACACTGGTAATAGAACAAAAATATCAAATAAAAAAACTCACCGTTTTACACACGTTCATCATCATGCAATTCTGTCCATCACCTGAGTAACCCTTGGTGCAGGCGCAGGATGTCTGTCAGGTGAAACATTACACATCAACATGCAGTGTCACAACAGAGTATTGTATACACATTGAAAGTCCGTCAGCTGAGTAAAAACTACTTTACTTTGTTTGGTCCAACATGGATACAGTCAGCGTTGGCATGGCAACCTCCATTTCCTTCCAGACATGGGTTTATCTCTGGGGGAAACATATCACCATACCTTTTATCTCACATTATTATTGAGTTATGATGCTGCAATTCTTCCTTTCCTACTGCATACTGTTTTTTTTTTACCTTTCACTTGGTGTTGCTGACAGTGACCAACTGAACTGGAGTCCCTGAAGTCAGGGTTTTAACTTTAACTTTTTTTAATTTATGTAGTGCCATATCACGACCACAGTCATTTCATAGCACTTTCAAATGTAGGGAAAACCCCACAACTGCAGAAAGACCCCAGCAATGAGACGATCCCCTGTGAGCAAGCACTTAGTGACTGTGGAGAGGAAAAACTCCCATTTAACAGGCAGAAACCTCTAGCAGAACCAGGCTCAGGGAGGGGCATGTTATGACCCGAGCGCCGGTTCTGATCGCGCTCGGGCTAAGTTATGTTTCGCTGCCGGCCTTGACAGTTGCGGGCCGTATTCCGGCCTCACCGGGCTCTTATTGTGAAAGTGCTCGGTGGGGCTTCCGCCTGTCAACGGTCGGTCAGCTGTTTGTAATTATCGTCGTTAGTGCTTCGCCTTCTTAAGCCCGGCACTGGCGGCGGAAAGACGCAGCAGTGTCAGTCGTTCTTTGTCTGAGCTACGGATGCCTTGGACTGTTACCTACCTCGTCTGCCTGTGGTTGACCATCGCTTCCCCAGGACCAGTAAGTGAGCTGTTAGCCTTACCCCTCCCGGTGTGAGTAGACCTCTGTGTGTCTCTGCCTCAGCAGCCTGCGTAGCCATTACTCCAACAACCATTGCCTGTGTATGACCGTCTCCTCCTAAGGACCTGTAAGAGAGCTGTTTAGCCTTATGCCTCCGGATGTGTGTAGACCTATGTGTCATTGCCCCTGCATCTTGTGTTGTTACTTTTTCACCGTAATAAAACTCACTGAAAACCACATGATAGTACACTGCTGTCAAAAACGGCGTTTACGGTGACGCCAACCCGAGACGCAATTCACCAGTGGGTTCGAGTTTTTGGACATTTGCTTTTTCCTGTCTGGGTACTGTGTATGTGAAGAATGCCGTTGCGGAGGGGCCGCGTTTGGAGTCCGAGCCGCGAGCTGACAGGTGTGCTGGAAGTCGTGGATGAGCTGCTCATCTCCGCTTCCCTGCTGGATTATGACCACGGCATACACTGGTACCTGGACGCCGCCGAAGATATTCTTTGTCATCTCTCTCCCCGCTATGCCGACCACCCGGAAGTCGACGCGAGGAGGGAAGACATCGCCGCGCAACGCGAAATATACCTGATGATGGAGGAGGAACGCGGCATGAAGCAGGAGAAGAGGCACTCCTGCTCTTTGCCTACGGATCCCGATCCTGTCCTCGATCCATTTCGGGAGTTTGCACCGTCTGGGGGCCGGCGAAGACATCGGCGCCATGGCCGGGCGCATCTTCGGCAAGCTCCTGCTCCGGATCCAGTTCCGGGCCGCCGGGATGACCCCTTCAATCAGCCAGCTGCTGTGAGTGAGCTGAGTCCTGTGCCGGTGGGCTCCGTCCATGGGTCCTTTTCTACCACCCAGCAAGCGAGGGAAGGAGCAATGTCCGCTACAGCTGATACCATCTTTCCTCCGGGAGACAGGCAAGTCCAATTTCACTGTCCTATTTTTCATAGTGATCTGTCTTGTCTGACTCCTGGGGGTGAAGCTCGGGGTTCGCAGCTCCCTGAGTTTCTTTCCCCAGCTGTAGCCATTTGTACTAAACCTGTTGCCTCTGTGTCTCCTCCTGCTGAGCGGTCCTTGGCGTTAGTCCCACGCCGTCGAACGAGGGGGAGGCCTGCGGCTCTGGGAAATATCCCGGCCCTGCAGCCTTGTTTTGGACAGAGGAGGAGAACGGACTGCAGTGAGGAGCCAGAGCCGACGAGAGAGCGTCCCCAGGGTTCTTCAGGGATGCAGCCCGAGTCAGCAGGTCCAGGGTCCTCTGCCCCCACGCCATACGGGTTATTGGCGTGGACGCCAGCGCGAGAAGATCCAGCTGCAGAGACCATCAGGCCGGCTGTGGAACCCGACGCAGCCGAGTGGGAGCCCGACGACGAGCGTCTTCCTGAATCTGGATCGGCGAAGTCCTGGACGGCTCCAGAGCCCGAGTGCAGGCAAGTGCTCTTTCTTGTTTTTCTGTATGGTGTGTTAGAGCATTTTTGCCTGCCTCATGGGGAGGCGAGTGAGGGGCAGCCGTCCGCTGCACCCGAGCTCGTCTCGCTGGGCTCTGGCGCTGCCGGTGGAACTGACCCCGGTCCTCTTCTGTTTTCTGAGCACCTCCACAGCGTTACCGGTCCGGAGCCAGTCAAGGTCACGGGACTGGGGGTTCCAGGTTCGGAGATGGAGATCGTCGCCGGAGCAGTCCTGACCCAGTCGGGGTCCGACGCGTGGGCCGAGGTGACCCAGTCGGGGTCCGACGCGTGGGCCGAGGTGACCCAGTCGGGGTCCGACGCGTGGGCTGAGGTGACCCAGTCGGGGTCCGACGTGGGTGCAGCGATGACCCAATCGGGGTCTGACGAGGTCCAGTGGGGGTCCAGCGCAGGTGCGGCTGCGACCCAATCAGGATTCGAGGGGGTCCAAGTTTTTGGTTGTCCCCCTCTCAGGAGCCACCAGCTGGGGGCCGTTAGAGGTTTGTGTTTGGCAGACTGGCGCTCTCCTGTCTTGTCGTCTTCAGGCGGGCGGCTGCATGCATTTCCTCCACGGTCCTGGTGGTTGTGGGATGCGGGTCGGCCACCTGAGGAACTGCTTCGTGCGTTCGGCGTCTTGGGTTGGCCACCCAATAAACTATGTTTGCTACGGGGTGACCTGGTTCGGCCACCAGAGGACTTGTTTCTGGGGGCCTGGGACTGGGGTAGGCCACCTGATCACGTACTGTATTGTGGGACTATCTGTGGGCCCATACGGTGCCTAGTCATGTCAAGTACGTTTAGCAATTTTTTTTTTTTGTTGTTTCACGTAGTCATAGTTTAGTCAAGTCAAGTCAAAGCAATTTTAGATTGCCTCATGTTTTTTTTTGAAGGCCACAGTCTGGTCAAAGTTAAGTCAAAGCAATTTTAGATTGCCTCATGTTTCCTTTTTTTTTGAAGGCCACAGTCTGGTCAAAGTTAGGTCAGAGCAATTTTAGATTGCCTCATGTTTCTTTTTTTTTTTGAAAGCCATAGTTTAGTCATAGTTAAGTCAAGTCAGAGCAATTTTAGATTGCTCCATGTTTTTTTTTTTTTGAAAGTCACGGTCTAGTTATAGCCAAGTTGTGTCAAAGCAATTTTAGATTGCTCCATGTGTGTTTGCATGTATTTCTTGTTTTGTTTGTGCTTAGGTTGCCTCATGTTTTTTTTTTTTGAAAGTCACAGTCTAGTCGTAGTCACGTTATGCCAAGCAATTTTAGATTGCTCCATGTGTGTTTCCTTGTATTTTTTTTTTTGTTCCATAGTTATCATATATTTAGGTTGTTTGGGGAGTATGATTTTGGCATGTTAAGTTTGGGTTTTTGAAGAGATCCTTACTTTGAGTTCTTTACCACGTGGGATTATGTACTTTGGAATTAGACGGGTTGTCTGTTGTCCCTGTGGGAAGACGTTCGGTGTCAGGTACTTATGCACTTTTTGGTTTTGTATCCCTTGTATTATTTTTGGTCATGTCTTGTTTTTTCTGGTTTCGTCATGGTTCTGGGAGAAATTGATGTATTCTTTTTCCTTTTGGTTTAAGGTCTCGTTCAAGGGTTGGTTCTCTCCCTCCACATCTGTCCCCCAACCTCCCACCCTGGGGGGGGGGGGGGGGGCAGGGTGGTTCCTTGGGGCGTTCGGAGTCCGCCCGTGGAGGGAGGGTACTGTTATGACCCGAGCGCCGGTTCTGATCGCGCTCGTATTCCGGCCTCACCGGGCTCTTATTGTGAAAGTGCTCGGTGGGGCTTCCGCCTGTCAACGGTCGGTCAGCTGTTGGTAATTATCGTCGTTAGTGCTTCGCCTTCTTAAGCCCGGCACTGGCGGCGGTAAGACGCAGCAGTGTCAGTCGTTCTTCGTCTGAGCTACGGATGCCTTGGACTGTTACCTACCTCGTCTGCCTGTGGTTGACCGTCGCTTCCCCAGGACCAGTAAGTGAGCTGTTAGCCTTACCCCTCCCGGTGTGAGTAGACCTCTGTGTGTCTCTGCCTCAGCAGCCTGCGTAGCCATTACTCCAACAACCATTGCCTGTGTATGACCGTCTCCTCCTAAGGACCTGTAAGAGAGCTGTTTAGCCTTACGCCTCCGGATGTGTGTAGACTTATGTGTCATTGCCCCTGCATCTTGTGTTGTTACTTTTTCACCGTAATAAAACTCACTGAAAACTCACTGGTGACTGTGTGGCGTCTTATGGTGGCTCGCGAGAGCCACCACATGACAGGGCAGTCATCTGCTGCAACTGGCTGGGGGGTGAGGGGATAGAGAAGATGAAAAGAACAGACATAAAGAGAGCAAACAGTAACGGAGAGAAGCCAAGTACATTATTGGAGGTCACTTGGCAGTCTAAATCTATTAACAGCAAAACAAAGGGGGGTGGGGGTTAAGAGACACAAGATCCCTCCCTAATCGTAGGCTATATTGAAGAGGAGGGTTTTAACCCTATTCTTAAAAACAGAGATTGAGTCTGACTCCTGAATACAGATTGGTAACTGGTTCCACAGGAAAGGAGCTTGATAACTGAAGGCTCTGCCTCCCATTGTACTTTTGGAGATTCTAGGTATTACAAGTAATCCAGCATTTTGGGAGCATAGTGCTATTTTAGGACAACCTGATAATAACGAGTTACAATAATCTAATCTAGAGCTAACAAAAGCATGGATCAGTTCTCTGCATCATTCAGAGACAAGATGCTCCTAATCTTGGCAATATTGCGCAGATGATAGAAGGCAGTCTTAGAAACAAATTTAATATGTGAATTAAAAAACAGATCTTGATCAAAAATAACTCCAAGGTTCCTCACAGAACTATTCAGAGTAAGAGTAGCGGCATCCAAATTAAGAGTTTAATTTGGAAAGGCATTTCTAAGGTGTTTTGGACCAACAAGAATGACTTCAGTCTTATCTGGGTTTAATAGCAGAAAATTACAAGTCATCCAAGCTTTGATTTCCTTAAGACAGGCATCTAACGTGGCTAAATGATTACAATCATCGGGCTTCATTGACAGGTATAACTGTGTGTCATCTGCGTAACAATGAAAATGTATAAAGTGCTTTCTAATGATGTTGCCTAACGGAAGCATATATAAACTAAAAAGAGTAGGGCCTAACACAGATCCCTGTGGAATTCCATGACTGAGCTTAGAGTTGGAAGAAAACTCATTATTGATATGAACAAACTGAAGTCTATCAGACAAATAAGATCTAAACTACTGCAGCGAAGTTCCATTTAGTCCAACACAGTGTTCTAATCTATCAAGTAGAATATCATGGTCGATAGTATCAAAGGCTGCACTAAGATCTAAAAGGACTAGTACAGAAACGAGTCCATTATCAGATGCGATAAAGAGGTCATTAGTGACCTTCACTAAGGCTGTTTCAGTGCTGTGATGAATTCTGAATCCGGATTGAAGCTCTTCAAATAAACCATTTCCCTGCAAGTGGTCAAATAACTGCATAGCAACAACTCTTTCTAAGATTTTTGAAATGAAAGGCAGATTAGAGATTGGTCAATAATTAGCTAAAACTCCTGGATCGAGCGTTGGCTTTTTGAGTAAGGGTTTAATTAGAGCAATTTTAAAAGCCTGCGGTACATGACCTAAAGTTAAAGAAGAATTGATTATTTGAAGAATATGGCTACCAATAAATGGGAAGACTTTTTAAAATAACCTGGTAGGAATAGGGTCTAAAAGACAAGTTGAAGGCTTGGATGAGGAGATTATTTTATCTAACTCTAAAGGGTCAATTAGAGTAAACTTATCTAAACAGATATCAGTTGAAAGAGTTGTAGTAGTTGCTGTACTTAAGTTTACAGTGGGAAGAATCTGACTGATTTTATCTCTAATAGATAAAATTTCATGATTGAAAAAGTTCAAAAAGTCCTGACTAGAAAGCTCTAGGGGGATGTGAGGATTGACAGAGCCCTGACTCTTTGTCAGCCTGACTACAGTGTTGAAAAGAAACCTGGGATTATTCTTATTCTCTTCTATTAGTGCAGAGTAATAACTTGTTCTAGCTTTTCTAAGAGATTTTTTTTTATAAATTAGGAGATGATTTCTCCATGCTAAATAGAATTCACCTAAATTAGTGGAACGCCATTTTCTTTCTAATTGACGAGTCTTCTGTTTTAAGCTACGAGTTTCTGTGTTAAACCAAGGGGTTAGAAATCTCTGATTAGACTTTTTCTTT
The DNA here is from genome assembly GCA_020510985.1 of Pholidichthys leucotaenia. Taxonomy (NCBI): domain Eukaryota; kingdom Metazoa; phylum Chordata; class Actinopteri; order Cichliformes; family Pholidichthyidae; genus Pholidichthys; species Pholidichthys leucotaenia. The sequence continues at coordinate 211,311,574 of CM035845.1, read as the reverse complement.
TTAAAAGGGCCACCAAGTCTAGAGTCTGATGCAGAGAGGCTGTAACACTATCTACCATGCTATCAATTATGGAAGGAGCAAGCTCTCCATCTTTTATTTCCATTGTGTAGACCTATAGTATAGAGGAGACAATCTGCAAAAATTTGGTAACAACGTCATCTGAAAGACATCTGCTGTAGTAATATTTTTCTTTAGGAGTCAAATAATCAGAAATAGTGAAATCAAACATAAACAGGCAATGTTCCAACAGTACAGGATTATGAGGAGACACTATCAGATTTTCTACTTCTATACCATAAGTCAGAACAAGGTCCAATGTGTGGCAGAGATTAATGGGTATAATTTTCTACTTTCTGGGAAACCCCATTGAGTCTAATATCGAATTGAATGCCTTATTAAGACAGTCATTATCTACATCAACATGTACAGTGGGGCAAAAAAGTATTTAGTCAGCTACCAATTGTGCAAGTTCTCCCACTTAAAAGATGAGAGAGGTCTCCAATTTTCATCATAGGTATACCTCAACTATGAGAGACAAAATGAGAAAAAAAAAATCCAGAAAATCACATTGAAGGATTTTTAATGAATTAATTGGTAAATTCCTCAGTAAAATAAGTATTTGGTCACCTACAAACAAACAAGATTTCTGGCTCTCACAGACCTGCAACTTCTTCTTTAAGAGGCTCCTCTGTCCTCCACTCGTTACCTGTATTAATGGCACCTGTTTGAACTCGTTATCAGTATAAAAGACACCTGTCCACAACCTCAAACAGCCATACTCCAAACTCCACTATGGCCAGGACCAAAGAGCTGTCAAAGGACACCAGAAACAAAATTGTAGACCTGCACCAGGCTGGGAAGACTGAATCTGCAATAGGTAAGCAGCTTGGTGTGAAGAAATCAACTATGGGAGCAATTATTAGAAAATGGAAGACATACAAGACCACTGATAATCTCCCTCGATCTGGGGCTCCATGCAAGATCTCACCCCATGGGGTCAAAATTATCACGAGAACGGTGAGCAAAAATCCCAGAACCACATGGGGGGACCTAGAGAATGACCTGCAGAGAGCTGGGACCAAAGTAACAAAGGCTACATCAGAAACACACTACGCCGCCAGGGACTCAAATCCTGCAGTGCCAGACGTGTCCCCCTGCTTAAGCCAGTACATGTCCAGGCCCATCTGAAGTTTGCTAGAGAGCATTTGGATGATCCAGAAGAGGACTGGGAGAATGTCATATGGTCAGATGAAACCAAAATAGAACTTTTTGGTAAAAACTCAACTTGCTGTATTTGGAGGAGAAAGAACAATATACCTACTGTGAAGCATTGGGGTGGAAACATCATACTTTGGGGCTGTTTTTCTGCAAAGGGTCCAGGACGACTGATCCGTGTAAAGGAAAGAATGAATGGGGCCATGTATCGTGAGATTTTGAGTGAAAACCTCCTTCCACCAGCAAGGGCATTGAACATGAAACGTGGCTGGGTCTTTCAGCATGACTTTGATCCCAAACACACCGCCCGGGCAACGAAGGAGTGGCTTCGTAAGAAGCATTTCAAGGTCCTGGAGTGGCCTAGCCAGTCTCCAGATCTCAACCCCATAGAAAATCTTTGGAGGGAGTTGAAAGTCTGTGTTGCATAGTGACAGCCCCAAAACATCACTGCTCTAGAGGAGATCTGCATGGAGGAATGGGCCAAAATACCAGCAGCAGTGTGTGAAAACCTTGTGAAAACTTACAGAAAACGTTTGACCTCTGTCATTGCCAACAAAGGGTATATAACAAAGTATTGAGATGAACTTTTATTATTGACCAAATACTTATTTTACTGAGGAATTTACCAATTAATTCATTAAAAATCCTTCAATGTGATTTTCTGGATTTTTTTTCTTACTTTGTCTCTCATAGTTGAGGTATACCTATGATGAAAATTGGAGACCTCTCCCATCTTTTAAGTGGGAGAACTTGCACAATTGGTGGCTGACTAAATACTTTTTTTTACCCCACTGTATATTAAAATCCCCTACTATAATTATTCTATCTGATTTTGGCACTAAATCAGCTAAAAATTCGGCAAATTCAGATAAAAACTGAGTAGGCTGAGGGAGGACGGTAAACTATGGCAAAGAAAATTGGGTTTAAGCTAAGATTGCTAACATGCCCCATACTGAGGACCACGCCCTCAAAGGAATTAAAACGTGATTTTTGCTTTACATTAACTAGTAATTTAGAATGGAAAACTGCCGCAAGTCAGCAAGTCAGAAAATTTCTGACTTGCTGCTCTGGATCGTGACAGGGTCGGATGTGGCATCATTTTGACACCTAGTTTCCATCCTGAGACTAGAAAAGGAGCCACCATGATAATGTTTTACTGCCTTATTTTCCTAGTCTAAAAATATTTTTAGACTCATTTGGATGACAGTGTCAACAGAGATAATCCAACTCCATGCTGAAGGTAAACCTACCAACACACACAAGTCCGTCTCCAGAGTAGCCACTGTTACAGACACAATCACGATGGCCAGGTCGAGTCCTCTTACACACTGCATACTGACTGCAGCCACCGTTGTCACTCAAACACGGATCTACAGCTACACACAAATGGAGAGATGAATTAAATGATCACAATTTAACCTGCTTTTTTCTGAACAGAGTTGTGTGAATGCAGGTGATGATCCCCTGTTGCTGTCTTTTTTACCTTGACAGAAGGTCCCATTTCCTTTGAATCCAGCGGCACAGTGACACGAAGGGCTGGACAGTCTGCTCACACAGCTGTCAGATGGAATATAAACAAAGATTCACAGGCAGCCTGAATATGCTTAATGGAATTGTTGGATGAAGACTAAATAGGGGGCAATGAAGAAAAGTAAACCTGTCAGGACTTTATGGAAGCTTCTGTTGACTTACTTTGCACTGCTGTGGCATTTCAGTCCACCGCACAGTTCATCAGATTCAGAGGTAATCTCTGCAATGATAAAGTGTTACTGTATACCAACAATGCTGACAATTACTTGGAAGGTATTCCAGAAAAAAAAAAAACACCTTTCTTTCACTTAACCACAAATGTTAATAACTGAAGGTTGTAATGACAACACTTGTAGTTGTAGCAATTCATAAATTCTAGGCCTTGGCCATCTCAGTTCCTGACCTGAACACCAATGAAAGCCTGTGGGGTGAGCTGAAAAGCAGAGTGCACAGAGGACACTGGAGGATGTGGGACAATTCTGTAAAGAGGGATGGCCCTAGATGTCTTGATCTGTATTCTTCAGTCTTATAAAACCTAATATTATATTACATAAAACTCATGGTGTGGTGTTGGTAAAGAGGTAAAGAGTAAAGAGTTGGTAAAGAGTCTACAAAGTCTGAAATGCAAGGATGGCAATAATTGTGGCAAATGAGTTTGTGCTGAAAAAAATAATTTCTTGATGAGGATTTTATTTTTTTGAGACTAAACTCTTTTCTATTATTTATTTTTTGTTATTCATTAACGCAGTGAGATAAACCCATACTACTTAAGGCTGACTTTTTACTAATCTTTATTATGGGGTGTCAGTACTTTTGAATAGCACTGCATATTTTTTCTTTTATATGTGTGACTTTTTGCTCAAGTTGATGCTAAGAAGTTGGTAAGATGGTTGCCTTCATGCTGAACTTGACAACGTAGGGTCACTTGACTAGAGCCCGTATCTCACTGGGGTGGCGACAGCTTGCAAGTAGTTAAAGAACGGCGTTTGTGAGCGTGCAGGGGTTCTCACTTTGCTCTTGTGAGTCACAGGGCCTCGCTCTTCTGACGCAGAAGTTTTGACCATGTTCAAAAAATTTGTGTGACAAATTTTTTCTCAAAATAGTCACAAAGTCATCAGAGGTGTCTCAAACCTGTCTAGAACCCTTGTCAATTTAGTTTTTGAAAAGGCAAAACAGCATTAAGCCTGTAGGAAGGAAATTATACACACAGTTCAGCAAAACTGTGAAGATTTGGTGATTAACAGCCCCCTGCCAACTTGTGAGTGGAAATTGTTCATTCTTATGGCATAATCTTAAATTGAAATTAAATCTGGTAAGAAATCAAATCTGTAGGCACCGAAGTGGTGGCCTAGTGGTAGAGCATCTGTCCCACAGCCAGGAGGTTGTAGGTTCACGCCACAGTCAGGTCATATCAAAGACCATTAAAAAAAAAAAAAGTACTTTCACTACTTATAGTAACTGCATGGCCTAGGGTCATTGAAAACAGAGATAAGCATCATTGAGCTGGTCGACCTGTAAGCCCTGACTAAAAAACAATGATGATATACATCATTTAGTACACTGATATTATCTGTGCAAGATAGGCCATGTTCACAGATGTTTTTAAGTGCAATTCACTGTGATTATACGTGAAAACTCTCACTAATTTGCATATTTTGTCACAATTCTTCTATCTCCAACTAGTCATGAGCTGTTGCAGCACAGTGAGATCCAGCCTTAGACAAATGTTGACCAGAAAAAAGATCAATTTCATGAGCCTGCAAAGTCAGTGTAGACATATAGCATGTCCCTGATGCATACTCATGCATTGTATGTATATATCTGCCCATATCTCTTCAAAAAATTTTCCAAGAAATTACAGTTGTGCTCATAAGTTTACATACCCTGGCAGAATTTGTGATTTTTTTTTTGGCCATTTTTCAGAGAAAATGAATAATAATTCAAAAACTTTTCTTTCACTCATAGTTAGTGGTTGGGTGAAGCCATTTATTATCAAACAATTGTGTTTGCGCTTTTTAAATCATAATGCCAACAGAAACTACCCAAATGACCATGATCAAAAGTTTACATACCCTCGTTATTAAGATAAGATAAGATAAGAGAAGCCTTTATTAGTCCCACAATGGGGAAATTAATACTGTGCATTGTCACCTTTAACATAAATAACAGCTTGAAGTCTTTTGTGGAAGTTGTGGATGAGGCACTTTATTTTCTCAGATGGTAAAGCTGCCCATTCTTTGTGGCAAAAAGCCTCCAGTTCCTGTAAATTCTTGGGCTGCCTTTCATGATTGATTTAATTGATTATTTATTGAAAGGCATGTCATAGATATTATTTATGAACTGCACATTTGAGATCTCCCCAAAGTGGCTCAATGATATCGAGGTCAGGAAACTGAGATGGCCACTCCAGAACCTTCACTTTTTTCTGCTGTAGCCAATGACAGGTTGATTTGGCCTTGTGTTTTGGATCAGTGTCATGTTGGAATGTCCAAGTGTGTCCCATGCACAGCTTCTGGGTTGATGAGTGCAAATGTTCTTCCAGTACTTTCTGATAACATGCTGCATTCATCTTTCCATCAGTTTTGACCAAGTTCCTTGTGCCTTTGTAACTCACACAACCCCAAAACATCAGCGATCCACCTCCGTGTTTCACAGTAGGGATGGTGTACTTTTCATCATAGGCCTTGTTGGATCCTCTCCAAATGTAGCATTTATGGTTGTGGCCAAAAAATTCTTTTGGTCTCATCACTCCAAAAAACTTTGTTCCAGAAGTTTTGAGGCTTGTCTCTGTGCTATTTGGCGTATTGTAAGCAGGCTGCTTTGTGGCGCTGGCATAATAATGGCTTTTATGAATGAATGAATGAATGAATGAATTTATTTCGGATAGTACATTACAGGTTAAAAGAAACTGTATAATATAACAACAAGGTCAAATTAGACAAAGACTCCTTCTACTATACAATTCCACGTGAGTTATCCGAAATGGGTGATGGCTGAAGCCGCAGCTTATATTGGCTTTCTTCTGGTGACTCGACCAAGCAGCCCATTTTTCTTTAATTTTCCTTATTGTGCATCTTGAAACAGCCGCACCACTTTTTTCAGAGTCCTGTATGTCATCTGAAGTTATTTGAGGGTTTTTCTTTGCATTCTGAACAATTTTCCTGGCAGTTGTTGCTGAAATTTTTGTTGGTCTACCTGACTGTGATTTGGTTTCAACAGAATCCTTCATTTTCCACTTCTTAAATAGAGTTTGAACACTGCTGATTTGCATTCTCAATTCCTTTGATATCTTTTTTTATATCCTTTTCCTGTTTTATAAAGTTCAACTATCTTCTGCCACAGGTCCTTTGATAATTCTTTTGCTTTCCCCATAGCTCGGAATCCAGCAACGTCAGTGCAGCACTGGATGAAACATTCAGGGGTCTGTCAGGAGCCCAGAAACACGCTGATTTTTTATACACAAACACTCATTACAAGTAAACAGATCACAGGTAGGATGGTTACCTTTAGTAGCCATTTAAACCCATGTGTGTCAACTTGTGTGTATGTTATCAAGCCAAAACTTCCAGGGAATGTAAACTTTTGATCAAGGTCATTTGGGTAGTTTCAGATGTCATTATGATTTAAAAAGAGCAAACACAATTGTGTGATAATAAATGGCTTCACCCATCCACTAACTATGAGTGAAAGAAAAGTTTTTGTATTATCATTAATATTCTCTGAAAAATGCCCCCCCCCCCAAAAAAATCACAAATTCCACCAGGATATGTAAACTTATGAGCACAATTGCATAGCTTGTGTTATTTTTTACTCCATAAATTTCCACATTTCAATGTACACATATTAGCTTCCTTCATAACTCTATTCCTAATGGCCATCGATGTTTGATTTCTACACAATGTTTTCATACTTTCGTCACAGTGGATGCCTCTCCAACCGACGTCACATTCGCACGTCCCATCACCTTTGAGCCCCTCGTTGCAGCGTCCATTTTTACACTCACACTCTGCAAAGGCAACAGACGGCAGTGTGGACAGAGGAAATGAGCACTGGGACTCACAGCTGAAGAGACATTTATTCTGGATGTATGAACCAAACCTTGGTCACAGTGAACTCCGTATTTGCCACTCTGGCAGGTCTCGCAGGCAGTCCCGTTGAAACCTTTGTTACACTGACACACACCAGACCCACTGATCCCATCCAAACACATGCCATTGCCAAAGCATGGCTGATCCCTTGGACCAGGACAAGGTTCACAGTGTGTACCAAAAAACCCCCCACAGCAGGTGAGCTCCTGAAAACAGAAATAATGATCCAGCTACTGATGGTGAGTAATGTCCAGCCTGACCTGACCCAGCAAAAACAGACTCACAATGTTTTTTTGTAGACAGGTGGCTCTGCAGCCAATAGTCATCAGCTGTTTATTTTCAAGCACCCGATTGAACATACATTTACTTGCTCTCTCTGATTTCTGCAGAAGGCACAAAGAACAACTTCAGTTACTTCAACATGATAGGTAATTATGGTGCGAGTGATGTCTCTCCTTCCTTGTCCTAGTTCCTGTATTATGGTGTGATAATGTCTGTCTGGCTGTACGTACATACGAACAACTTTGTCCGGCTAACTGCTCCCACAGTTTTCAAGCTTGGATATTTTCATTTCACATAGTGTTTGTACATTTCTATTTATAAATATTACATCACATCATCTGCAAAGAAGTCTATACTGTGACTGTTGTTATGCTAGAATATAGCCTTTATGTTTACCTCTGCAGTGTATCAACTTAAATTAGCAACCTTTCGAGGAACATTAAAGTAAAGCTTAAAAAGACTTACATCTGGGATGGTGTCATTAGGGCATACTTTGCTTTGGTGATACAGACAGTCAACACATAATCCCTTTAGAGAAGAAAGAGAGCATAAACATTTGTGATTACCCCACTGTACAGCCCTAAAGTGTAGAAGTGATGAAATATGTTGCCTTATCATTAGATTCTTTTCTTCAGATGTCATTCCTGCATCAGGTGTGTGTGAATCTCACCTTGATTTTCTTGTACTCCACTCTGTCACAGCGATTTTTGTTAATCTGAAGAACAGCTGACAGGCCATGAATTACTCCTTTGTCACTCAAGATATTGGACGAGTTTATCTGAGCATCATTCACAAACAGCTGAAAAAGAAACCGAGAAAGACAGATGGTTTGGATTTGTTTACCAGGTGATCAAGTGACTGGATATGAAGTAATATAAAACATTTATAGTGAGACCTTCCCATCTCGGGGGAAGATGCCAAGTTGGAAGGAAAATCCAAGCAGAGTCTCTTTGTATCCTCCAGGCTGAAGTTCGGTCTTCAACAGATATTGAGAAGGCACCACGTGATAACGGGTTGTGTTTATGTCCTGTTATAATCCCCAAAACAAAATTTTCAGTTGACAATTTTCAACAAATGCATTCATTCTTTGCACTCTAGTCATAATTTAGACAAATAAAATAGGTTCTCCAACCCTCAGCTGAATTCTGTTGTAATAATCTACTCATATTTTATTTCATAGAAATGATAAAGACAAAAATATCAGTAAGAGATTGCTTTCTTAGTAATAGGCAATTGCAAAAAAAAAAAGGAAAGAAAAATCAAATGAACAAGCAAACAAAAAACCCAGGAAAACAATAAAATAATCAAAAATTTATAAATTACCAGTCACTCAACGTAGGTGTAAAACTATACCCAATGCAGCCTTTAGGTTACAGATGCCTTTTTTCTTTTCAGCCAGATTCTGAGCTTCTGTAATACAGGGTTATGCCTAACTGGTAACACTTTATTAGACAGCCTATGAAGCACTATGAAATTACAGGGTGCTTTCTATGTACTTTCAATGAAAGTACTGGTGTAAAACAGTGTTAATACATACTTATACAGTAACAACAAAGTACTTTAAAAAAAAAAAAACACGGCTTGTTCCCCTGATATTTTACCATTTGAACACATCTGTAGTACATCAGTACTTTCACTAAAAGTACATAGAAAGCACCCTGTAATTTCATAGTACTTCACGGGCTGCCTTACAAAGTGTTACCGCCCAACCTTTAGATTTTAAATATCTCAAAAGATCAAGGTCAGTTGGCTCTCTCAGGAATCAGAATCAGAATCAGAATCAGAATCAGATTTATTGCCATTGTTCATGTAGTACACAAACTAGGAATTTGTCTCGGTGCCATGCTGCAACATTAAAAACATGATGAGATAAAGAGATAAACTAAAAAACTAAAGGATTAAAAACGTGCAATAAGTGTAGAAAAATAAGTAATAATAATAATAATAATAATAGTAATAATGAGTAGTACTAGTCAAGGCAGTTTTAAAAAAATTAGCAAGTAGCAGATAATATGGGGTACCACAGTGCAGTTGATAATGCAACAGAAAAAACAGTGATGAATGACTTGAGTCTGGTTGAGCTGCTGTACATAGTGCACGAGAGTCAATAAGTCACTTAATGTTCAGCAGTCTGATGGCAGAGGGGAAAAAGCTGTTCATGTGCCGGGAGGTTTTAGTCCGAATGGACCGAAGTCTTCTACCTGAGGGGAGGGGGGCAAACAGTACGTGACCAGGGTGTGAAGGATCGGCTATGATCCGGCCAGCACGCCTCCGGGTCCTGGAGATGTACAGGTCCTGGAGAGATGGGTGTTTGCAGCCGATCACCTTCTCAGCAGTGCGCATGACACGCTGCAGCCTTAGTCTGTCCCTGGCAGTGGCTCCTGCATACCACACAGTTATGGAGGAGGTGAGGATGGACTTGATGATGGCCGTGTAGAACTGCACTAACATCTTGGTGGGTAGCTTGAGCTTCCTCAGCTGCCGCAGAAAGAACATCCTCTGCTGGGCCTTTTTGATGAGGGAGCTGATGGTTGGCTCCCATTTGAGGTCCCGGGTGATGGTGGTGCCCAAGAAGCGGAAGGAATCTGCAATGGTGATGGGAGAGCCTGTGATGGTGGGGGGGGCAGGGGGGTTGTGACTTTCCTGAAGTCCACAATCATCTCCGCAGTCTTCAGTGCGTTCAGCTGCAGGTTGTTATGGCTGCACCAGGACACCAGCTGGGCCACCTCTTTCCTGTAGACGGACTCGTCGCCGTTGGAGATGAGCCCGATGAGGGTGGTGTCGTCCGCAAACTTAATCAGCTTAACAGACTGGTGGGAGGAGGTGCAGGAGTTGGTATAAAGGGAGAAGAGTAAGGGGGAAAGTACACAGCCCTGGGGTGATCCAATGCTGATGCTAACAGAGTCCGAGACAGACTTCCCCAGCCGCACATGCTGCCTCCGGTCCGTCAGGAAGTCGGTGATCCACCTGCAGAGGGAGTCAGGCACGTTGAGCAGGGACAGCTTGTCCTGGAGCAGATCGGGGCAGATGGTGTTGAATGCGGAGCTGAAGTCCACAAACAGAATCCTGGCGTAGGTTCCCGGGGAGTCCAGGTGCTGCAGGATGGAGTGGAGGGCCAGGTTGACTGCGTTGTCCACAGACCTGTTAGCACGGTAGGCAAACTGCAGCGGGTCTAGGAGGGGTGTGGTGATGGACTTGAGGTGAGACAGGACCAGGCGCTCAAAGGACTTCATGACTACAGAGGTGAGCGCTACAGGTCTGTAGTCGTTAAGTCCAGTAATCCGTGGCTTCTTGGGGACAGGGATGATGGTGGAGGATTTGAGGCAGGTCGGCACGTGACAGGAAGGGTCCTAGACCACGATCATTATACTAAGGTGCAGATTCCCTATGCAGTATATTATGTAATAATCATAGACTTTCACTGTTCAGTCTATATAAGAACCTCGGGCAGCTTGGTGGTATACTGTATGTGCAGCCACTGACTGACAAGATTTCTTGAATCATAGGATTTTTTTTCTGTCTTTCAGCTGCTCCCTTTCATGATGTTTCACATGTCGATTTGGTGAGGATTTTTACACCAGATGCCCTTCCTGACGCCACCCTCCCCATTTATCCGGGTTTGGGACCAACATGCTCCCTCTGTGGCTGGGGGACAAACTTTCCTTTCCCTATTCCATTATGCTGAACACCAAGCTAAAAGGCAGGGAGCACCATTTTTATATGGTCTTTGGTATGACCTGGCCGGGAATTGAACCCACAACCTCCACTTGTGGGGAAGATGCTCTACCTCTATGCCACCAGACAAGGAGTACATTGTATTACAGAGCTTTAATGATGAGGAGGCTCAGTTTCAATTTTAATCAACACCTGGAAGCAATCCATTTTACTTTCGCTTAATCATATAGCCATAATAGAATAATATAATGATAAAGCCAACATTTGAAACCTCTGATTTTAGGTCTTAAACTCTAACCCCACTCATCTTAAAGGTCAAATACCAAAGTTATTTTTCACTCAAGAGGTTGTGAAGGAGGTTAGCTCTAATGTATTCAAAAATGGTGAACCAAGATGATTTTTTCATTGAGTTGGCTGGTATGTTTATAAGACAAATAAAGAACAATTACTAAACTATTTAAATGTATTAAAAAGAAATATGTATATTAAATGATGTTGGTGGATGTTCTGCTACAGGGACAGATGGGTGATTTCGTGCTCTTTAGATGGTATTATATCATTTGATAATTAAAAAATATCTCAGTCTACACTTTGATATTTCTCAAGTATACCATTTTGGGTTCAGCTGTTTTCTGGCAGTATTCCATGATGGCACTGTCCGTCGGAGCGAAGATGGTGAATTTGTCAGCTTGTTCAATCTCATTTGTAAGATTGTAATCCTGGAAAAAAGAAAACAAAAAATAGAAAGATATGTTGAAAAGAAAACATAATGTTAAAGTGCAGAAAGAGTATCTGATAGTTTTGTACCATGAGATATGATCTGAAGAGCGAGAACTCAGGCCTCAGGGCAAGTGTTGCCAGCAGGCCTTCACTCAGCTTCCTGTCTGGAACTAAAACCTGGAACACATAAAGAACATGACTGAGGGTTAGAAAGTTAAACTAACCAGCGATTGGTAAATTGACAACATTTTATTCAATTTGTACCGTGTCAATGATGTGGATCATCCCATTGGTAGCAGCTACATTTGAAGTGGAGATGGTCGCCCTGCCAATAGCTGTCATCTGCGAGAACAGACACCTTTAGTATAACCTGGATGTCATTGGCACAAAGCTTCTGATCCAAATAGATTTTTTCTCAGCACCTGTTGCCCTTCTACAGTCTTCTACAGATGCAAAAATGCAAAGCTGCTCCCGACTGGATGACACTTGTATTTATGGGTGGACTGTGGACTGTCCATGGTGACTTGGCAGTAAACTTTCTCTGATATCTCAAAAATTAAAGTGAAAAGTGTTTCTGAAAACATCTGAGGTGAGAAATGTTTAGTTGCTGAATTTAGTGTTGTAGTGGAGACCACATCAAGACCAGACTGACACCACGATGACTTTGAGAGACCTACATAGACCTCATCGTCGTTGTCGGCTCCAGCTCGTGTCCGAGCATTGGTTTCGTCTTAGTTTTCAGGACGTTGCCATCTGTGATCGATGGCGGATGTGGCTCTGAAGGCCCAGCCTATGATAGAACTGTCGTGGGCAGAAGTCACATTTTATTGTGGGTGGGGGACGTGGTTGGTTTTGTTTTTCTTGTCTTCGTTTGTGTTTATCATCATCCTGTTGTTTTCTTTGCCTCTCAAATGAGTCTGTGCCTTCCCAAGTTCTTCTTCTCCAGGCTGCTCTGTCGGTGGCAAGTTGTTCCCAAGATCTTTTGTCTATGTTGGCTTGCTTCAGGGAACATTTTAGCTGGTCCTTGTAGCGCAGTTTTGGCCTACCATGTGGTCTTTTTCCTGTCTCAAGCTCCCCCTGGAGCATGAGTCGTGGTAGTCTGGTGGGGTCCATCCGTACGACATGTCCTGTCCATCGAAGGCGGTGTTGCAAGATGGTAGCTTCCATACTAGGCAGCAGAGCACGCTTGAGAATCTCATTGTTTGAAAGTCGATCCTCCCAACGAATGCCAAGTATTTGTCTGAGCTTTCTCTGTTGGATGTTCTCAAGGCGCTTGATATCGCGACGATACAAGGTCCAGGTTTCACAGGCGTAAAGAAGGGTGGAAAGAACAACGGCCCGAAAAACCATGATTTTGGTGCAGATGGTTATTGCATGATTATTAAAGACTCAATGACAAAGGCGTCCATATGTGGAATGTACAGCTTTTATGCGGTTTTCGATGTCCTTTGCACAAGTTGGTATTTTTGAGAGGATGCTACCAAGGTAAGAGAAATGCTCCATTTCATCAACAGGATTTCCGTTAATCTTAAGGTTGATCCTTGAGGAAGTTTGACCAGGTGCTGGTTGGTTGAGGATTTTGGTTTTGTCAGTGTTAGCTTCCATTCCAAAATGCTCATAAAAGTCATTATAAATGGTAGCTATCCTTTGGAGGTCATCAACAGTCTGAGCTGGTGTGGCATTATTGTCTGCAAACTGCAATTCATGAACACTAGTGACTGAGGTTTTGGATTTCGCGCGAAAGCGAGCAAGATTAAAAAGCCCCCCATCCAAGCAGTATCGCAGATTGATACCAGGGGTTGTTGGTGGTACTTCATTTAGCATTGCAGCCATATACAACGAAAAGCAGGTTGGAGCAAGGACAAATCCTTGCTTGAGACCACTAGTGATGGGAAAAGGGTCTGAGAGAGTATTCTGGTGGCAAACCCTACCAACCATGCCATAGTGAAGAGCGCGAACGAGAGCGATGAAATCATCTGGACATCCAAAACGAGCAAGAACAGCCCACATCAAAGGCCTTCTTGAGGTCCCAGAAGATGAACATAAGTGGTTGTTGTTGTTCTTGGCTCTTTTCCTGGAGTTGACGAGCACAGAATATCATATCTACTGTACCACGAGAGGGGTCTAAAGCCACATTGGGACTCAGGAAGTACATCCTCGGCTACTACAAGAAGACAGTTGAGAAGTATACGAGCAAAGATCTTGCTTGCAATGCTCAGTAGTGAGATGCCACGGTAGTTACTGCAGTTCTCTCTATCTCCCTTCTTGAAAATGTTGACTATATTTGCATTTTTAAAGTCACTTGGTAACGTCTTGGTTTCCCATATTTTAAGTAGAAGCTGCATTAAATAGTTTTTCACCTCGGGACCTCCATGAAGATAGAACTCCAGCGGGATGTTATCTGGTCCTGGTGCTTTGCCTGTCTTCATGTGCTTTATAGCTTTATTTAGCTCATGTAGTGAAGGTGGTGTAGATATCCACTCGCGAGTGTGGTGCTGTGGGGTCTTGCAGAGGAGATCACTAGGGGTGCAAAAGTGACTATTTAATAGACTCTCAAAGTGGGACTTCCAACGGTCAAGGATCCCCTTGGTGTCTGTGATAATGGTGGAGCCATTTGCATCTTTTAGGGTGCCCACAGATGATCTGGTGGGGCCAAAGATCTCCTTCGTTGCAGCATAAAAATGGTGCATATCCAATTGGTCGGCATATTTTTGCAAATCTTCTGCTTTTTGCTGCCACGAAGTGTTTTGGGCTTTACGAATCCCTCTCTGGCATGTCGCTTTTTCTTGCTGGTGTTTCTGTTGATTCTTTGCAGACGGATCATTTTCATACGCAAGACGTGCATGGCGTTTAGCCTCTATGAGGTTGGTGATTGTTTCATCATTCTCGTTGAACCAGTCTTGGTTTTTCTTGTGTTTGTGACCAATCGTTTCTTTGGCGGCAGCAGTCAATGCATCACGGAGAGTGGTCCATCGGTCTTCAATTGAGGCATTGTCTGGAAGGCTCAGTTCATTCATGTTTCTACCAATGGCCTCTCTAAAGGACTGCAACATTTGGGGATTGCAGAGCTTGTTACAGTCAAAGCGATGGTGAGGAACGTTTGCCAAAATGCGCTTTGGTGGTCGCCGGATCGTAATATTGAGTCGGGAGATCAGGAGGCGGTGATCTGTCCAGCAGTCATCTGCTCCAGGCATGGATCGCGTGATGCGGACATCATTTCAGTCTCTTGTTTTTGTGAGGACATAGTCGAGGGTGTGCCACTTTTTGGAGCGAGGGTGTTTCCAGGTCGTCTTCTGGCAATAAGGGATTTGGAAAAGGGTGTTTGTTACAATAAGATTGTGTTCGGCACAAAGGCCCAGTAAAAGTTCCCCATTTGCATTGCATTTTCCCATACCATGGTGGCCTATGATGCCTTTCCACAGCTGGTGGTCACTTCCAACTCTGGCATTGAAGTCAGCCAGAATAACAAGCTTGTCAGATTCTGGGACTGTCAGAATGGTATGTGTGAGCTGTTCATAGAAGGAGGTCTTGTTTTCATCTTCAGATGTAAGTGTAGGCGCATACACTGAGATCAGAGTGAGGAAACGTTTTTTGGGTGAGCGGGATTCGGATGGTCATTATTTGCTCATTGATTGCAGTTGGGACAAGGTTGTGTTGGTCCACAAGCTGGGATCGGATGGCAAAGCCTACACCATGGATACGAGGATCTTCTGTATCCTTTCCCTTCCAGAAAATGGTGTAGTTTGATCCAGTTTCCTTGATGTTGCCTTCCTCAGCAAGTCTAGTCTCACTTAGAGCTGCTATGTCGATGTTAAAGTGTGCAAGTTCTTTACATACCAGAGCTGTACGACGTTCTGGGCGCTCGCTGCTCCTCGTGTCCTGCAGTGTGCGGATGTTCCAAGCACCCAGGATGAAGGGTTTTGTAATGAGAGATCCAATCGGTGGTTGAGAATCCAGGCGATGGTCGAGAGTGGTTGAGTTTGAGTTTTTATGGTTTTGATATGTAGGTCGACCGCTGTGATGGGTAATCTGCCAGCCGCGGCATGCTAGCCAGATAAGTCTGCAGTGTCTGATGTTTGCCCCACCTTTTCTAGGGGCCTCCCCAATGGGGTGGGCTGCGGGAGTCCTAAATAGGCCAGCCCAGTCGTGGATCCAGCTACCGAAATCCAATGTCACCGCAGAGTTCATTGGAAGGCGATCATCTTAGATCCGCCGCCAATGTGTGGCTGCGAGCTAGAGGCTTCCAGTCATAACAAACCTGCCCCTGTTACTAGCAGTTCCATCGCCATTGGGCTTGAAGGGATCGTCCGAGTTGAAGACGAAGGCCAATTGCTTGTGAATTTGTTTAGGGTGGTCGTGGCTGCGCAAGGGCTACGCACACGCTCTTGGCCATCAGCATGTCCAATGTGGTTCGGCAGGCCGAAACGTGCGATTTTCATGAAGTTGGCTGCAATGGGCTGCCGGGTGCTTTGTTTATCAAGGCCCACCTCTCTAGCACCTGCCCGCCAGGCACTGCCCTCATCCGCCGAAGTAGTAGACTACTGGCCGTTGGGGACTTTCCTAACGGACTATGTAGTCCGTATACTATTTAACCCATAGTTGGGGATTTGGTCCATGGGTATCAGGGCATGTCCACACGCCGGTGGGCCGTGAGTACCGCAAGTCTGGGGGCCAAACCTCCTCCGAGTCCCTGCATTTTAGCCTGGAGCCTCACGGTACCCAGTTTCCATCCATTACCACAAGGAGGTACGCATGGGGCTTGCTGTGGAGAGGCTATGTACTAGCAGAGGAGACTTATGCACTCGGCTCCCTTTTCGCTTGCTGTAAACAGCAGGCTAGCTAGCGGCGGGACAGAAGTGTACACTTCTATATCGCGCTAGACACATCACACAGCCTTTTAATGGACACACATAGACCTACAGCGTAGAAAATAAGTATTGCATGTCAACATTTTTCACATTAAACATATTTGTGATGGAGCCACTGACCTGATATTTTCACCAGATATCAGTAACAACCCAAGTAATCCATACATACTGTACAAAGAAATCAAGGCAACTGTGTTCACAAAACACGTTATATTTAATAAAGTGGAATGACACAGGGAATAAGTATTGAGCCCGCTTGGTGAAATTCATTTAATATTTGGTAGAAAGGCATTTGTTGGTAGTAACAGCCTCCAGACACCTCCTGTATGGAGAAACTAGGTGCAGGCATTGCTCAGGATTTAGTCCATTGTTCCACACAAACTGTTTTCAAATCTTGAAGGTTCCATGGGTGTCTTCTATGAACTCTGATCTTCAGTTTGTTCCATAGATTTTCAATTGGATTCAGGTCAGGTGACTGACTGGGTCATTCTAGCAACTTTATTTTCCTTCTCTGGAGCCAGTTGACAGGTTCCTTGGCTGTGTGTTTGGGATCATTGTCTTGCTGAAATGTCCACCCTTATTTCATCTTCAGCATCTTAGCAGATGGTAACAGGTTCTTATCAAAGATCTCTCTTTACATTTATCCATTCATCTACCTTCAATTATATGAAGTCCGCCTGTACCATGGGCAGCACGGTGGCACAGTGGTTAGCACTGTGTCAGCACAGTAAGAAGGTCACGGGATCGATTCCACCACTGACCATCGTGGGTTCGATCCCACCCCCTGACCATTGGTGACCCTTCTGTGTGGAGTTTGCATGTTCTCCCCATGTCTGCGTGGGTTTACTCCGGGTACTCTGGTTTCCTCCCACAGGCCAAAGACACACAGGTTAGGTTAACTGGCATCAACTGGGGAATCTAAATTGTCCTTAGGTATTAATGTGAGAGTGAATGGTTGTCTGTCTCTCTGTGTTGGCCCTGCGATGGGCTGGCGATCTGTCCAGGATGTGCCCTGCCTCTTCCCCAAAGATGCTGGGATAGGATCCAGCCCCCCTGCGACCCGAAAAGGAATAAGCAGTAGAAGATGGATGGATGGATGGATGGATACCTGTACCATGTGCTGAAAAACACCCCCACACCATGATGGGATGGGCAGTGCCATTTCTCCTCCAAACATGCTGTGTGTGGTGGCCTCCAAAAAGTTCAATTTTGGTCTCAACTGATCAGACTATATTCTCCCAGTATTTTACTGGCTTGCCCAAGTGTTGTTCAGCAAACTTTAAACAAGTGTCAACATGCTTTTTCTTTAGCAATGGAGTCTTGCAAGGTGAGTGGGCATAGATCCAATCTTGGTTGAGTGCCTTACTTATTGATAGCACTGGTTACAGGCATATTTCTAAACTGCTGAATGTTCCAGTGAGCACTGTTGGAGACATCATTCAGAAGTGGAAAAAACATCATTTTACCATAAATTGGCCATGACCAGGAGCTCCTCACAAGATTTCTGACAGAGAAGTCAAAAGAATTATCAGAAGTGTTACCTGTGATGTGGGGACTTGGCCCTTGGGGCTTGCCGTAGCGGATGCCGGGGTGTGGACATGGTGACGTCAGGCGGGATACGGCTGGTATGTATAATCTGTGCCTGTCTTAATAAAGTTCAGTTCGTTGCTCAGTACAACACGGCTCCTGCCTCATGTTATTAAGACATAACATTTGGCGATGTCGGACTAAACCATGGCAGCATGCATAAAACTGCCACACCCGTTCTTAGAGTCTCCGGGTGTGCCAACCACACCATGGTGCCGCTGGCTGGAGGCATTCGAGGAGTACATCGCTGTGGCTGGCCTGGGCGGTGCTGACGAAGAGAGACGGAAGAGCCAGCTCATTCACTGCCTCGGTGAGGAAGGCCAATCAGTGTTTTGCACGCTGGATGGCAAAGGCATGTTGAAGGAGTGCTTGGACATAACGGACAATTTCTTTATGGACCAGTACAACATTACAGCACGAAAACATAAGTTCTTCAACCGCCGACAACAAGCTGTTGAGTCCACCCAACGTTTCTTAATGGAACTCCACAGCCTAGCAAGCAAGTGCGCCTTCAGGCCAATTGAGGAGAAGCTAGTCCATGACAAGCTAGCACACGGTATGAACAACGAGTGGCTCAAAGAAAAGCTAATGCTAACAACGGACATCTTCACACTGAAGCAAGTGTTTGAATTGACCAGCCAGATTGAGTCCACTACCCAGCTAGGTTTACAAGTGCTAGCTAAAGTAGCAGTGGCTCAGGAGGTGGAGCAGGTCGTCCAATAACCGGATGGTTGGCGGTTCAATCCTGACTTTCCCCTGATATCCGACCATTGTGTCCCTGGGAAAGACACTTTACCCACCTTGCCTCCAGTGTCCATAACACTGGGTATGAATGTGTATAAGTGTTCAGTAGTGACTGGAGAGGCAGATGGCATGGATTGGCAGCCACGTTTACATCAGCCTGCCCCAGTGCAGCTGTGGCTACAGTAGTAGCTTGCCAGTACCATTGTCTGTCTGGAGTGAATGATTAATGTATCTATTTGTAAAGCGTCTTTGAGTGTCTATGATAAAGTGCTGTACAAATCTGATGCATTATTATTATTATTAAAGAGAACCTAGCCATCCAAACTTCCCCTCCACGTCAGGCCGCTAGCAGCGCAGCTAATTCCTTGGGGTGGACCCCGAAAAGGCGGCGGACCATGACATGGGCTGGAGCAGGAGCTCGGGGTCTATGTGGCGGCTGTGGCTATCCTCGTTACCGGGCGGGCACGCCCACTTGCCCCGCTAGAAGAAAGAAGTGCTACAACTGTGGCCGTTCTAATCACTGGGCCAGAGTCTGCACCACCACTAGTAAGCCAACAGCTTCGGAGTTTGAAAGCATAGTGTCGGTGTGTGTGGCGGGCACTAAGAAGGGGCCGTTAAAGAGGTATGTGTTGCAGCTTGACGGGATCGATGTGCTGCTTATGCTGGACTCGTGCGCTAGTAAATCCACACTAAGCATGGCCAAATTGACAAGTCTTTTCCCGGGCAAAGCCATTAAAGCAGGGGCAGTGAAAATGTTTGGATATGGTCACATTAAAATTGACACGGTGAGTACAGTCAGCTTCTTGGTAACATGTGGGTCAAGGACTATTCCCGCATTTACCTTCCAGGTTTCATGCCAGGGGGCCGACCTGTAGGGAATTGATCTGCTGGGCAAGTTAGGATTCTCCATCATGGACCCAGCAGGCTCAACAGTGCTGACGGTGTCCCCCGAGTGGCATGCCCGCTGGCTGGCGCTGTTTGTGGACCTGGGATGTATTAAAGCATTCAACCACTGCCCGCTCATTGACCCAGCAGTGACACCCAAGATCCAACCATTATGGCGGCTTCCCCTTGCCCTGTGAGACGACGTCACGGCGTTACTGAATAAACTGCTTAAAGCTGGTATCATCGAGAAAGTGGATGCTTTGCTGTGGATTTCGAACATCATGGTGGCCAAGAAGAAGACGGGCAGCATTCAGCCATGCATTGACCTCGGGATGGTTAACAAAGCGATCAACCCAAACAAATACCCGCTCCCCACAATGAAGGAACTCACCGCAATGTTCAGCGGCTCACGGGTGTTCACGAAGCTGGATCTCTGCTAGGGTTATCTGCAGGTGCCCTTCCACCAAGCCAGCCTGATGGCGTTTGTGACCCACATGGGCGTTTTCAGTTACACCCGCATGCCTTTTGGTCTGAGCTCAGCACCAAGTTACTTTCAGAAGAGTATGTCCACAATTCTGGATGGCCTCAGGGGTGTAGTGGTGTACCTGGATGACATCGTGGTCAACGGCACGTCGCGGGAAGAACACGACAGTCGTTTGAGATGAGTGATAGAGGTGCTGCTGGAGCACGGAGTCACACTGAATGGGGAAAAGTGCATTTTCACGGTGGATTCTATTGAGTTTGTAGGATTCCGGCAGGCGGCCGAGGGTCTGAGCTCCCTGCACTCAAACGCGGAGGTGGTTCTGCGTCTCCTCGACCCCACGACACCAATACAAATCTCCTCATCCTTGGGCATGGTGAACTTCTACGGGCATTTTATTCCCCATTATTCAGAGACTATCAAACCACTCCAGGCCCTTCTGAAGCAGGGCGCGCCGTGGCAGTGGACTCCGGCCTGCTCAGCGGCAGTTGCTAGGCTGAAGTCCCAACTCTCCTCCCCTCCAGTGTTGACCAACTTTGATTCAAAATAGCTGACTTTTGTGACTTGTGACGCATCTGGCTTGGTGGTGGGGGCAGTTATGTCTCAAGTGCAAAACAATTCTGAGCTCTCAGTGGCGTTCGCGTCGAGGTCCCTTTGAGCAGCTGAACAGAAATACGCTGTGGGTGAGAGGGAGGCACTCGCTTGTGTCTGGGCGTGTGAACGGTGGCACATTTACCTCTACGGATGCCATTTCACCCTTCGAACAGACCACCGGGCGCTGATGACACTGCTGGAGATGACAGGCTCGGGACACAGGCCCCTACAGGTCCACAGGTGGACTGAGTGGCTGCGGGCCTACAATTTCACTACCCAGTTCCCCCCTGGAAAAGAAAACGTAGTGGAGGATCTCCTGTCCCGTGCCACGGCGAACACCTCAGAACCAGATGACAACGACCTCTCGGAGGTAGATCTTATCAACACGCTGCACAGACCCCTCTGGGACATGGTGTCCATCCAGGAGCTCCAGGTGGAGTCGGAACAGGACCCCACATTGTCACAACTATGTTCGGTCATCAGGGAGGGTTGACTCACAAAAGTACAGGGCGATCTGTTGCCTTTTCACCGGTTCAGAGATGAACTGAGTTGCTGGAACGGGGTGTGTGTGGCAAGAGGACACTGCACATTAATCCCGGTGTCTCTGAGATTGCAACTTCTGGTAATGCTCCATGAGGATCCCCTGGGAGTGGTCAGAGTGAAGCAGCGTTGCAGGGATTGAGTTTGGTGGCCTGGTATTGATAAGGACATTGAAACTATGATAAAGAACTGTGTTCCGTGTTTGGAGAGTGGAAAGACTGGCAATGGGGAAGCCAATGGGGAAGTGGAACGTTTCAACAAGACTCTGAAAAACGGTCTGAGAGCCCATTTGGCAGACGGCTTCACATTCGCTGATACCCTCCAGAACATGCTCCTCCACTACAGGGCAACGGCCCATGCCATGACAGGGTGTACCCCAGCAAAGCTCATGCTGGGGTGTGAATTCCACCTGCCCCTGGACCAGCTGAGGCCCCCCACAACTTCCCCTCTGGGGAACACAGACCCCCCATGACACCGGGTCATCGCCCAACAGCAGAAAATGAAACGGCATTTTGACAGGAAGCACATGACGAAGGCCCACAGACTTGATGTGTTGGACCGGGTCTGGATTAAGCATCCCAACCGCACGCATAAACTGCAGCTTTTCTGGACGGGGCCCCTACAGATCGTGAGGCAGCTGGTCCGGGACACGTTCGAGCTCTCAAACTGATCGCGGTGGCATTCCAGCTGACTCAGGAAGTCGTTGCCAGCCCAGGGTCCGGGAGCTGTGGTAGATTGGAATGACGAGGGTGGGGACTCATCTGTTGGGGGTGTTGGGGACTCTCAGGTGCGGCCGACTGAGCCTGGAGCAGGTCCTCCTCCGGTGAGGAGCTCAGCTAGGATGCGTCAGAGGCCCAAATACCTTGATGGCTTTGTAGTTAAAGTAGCTTTAGCTGAAGTGTGGTGGGCATGGGCGGCAGAATAATTCGCCCCAACATGGGAGGGTACCCTGGCAGTCTACCCAGGTGCTCATTTAGCTGGCAAGTCTTGTTGTTCTATGTGTGTTTAAAAAAAAAACAATATGTGAAAAAAGAAAAAGATTACATTCAATGTATACGTATATACTGCATGCTTTCTGTGGAGTTCTTCCATGCTAACGTTAATGGGGGGGGGGCGGTTCTGTGGTGCTTTTCACATTTTGTAAAGGGGGGAATGTGATGTGGGGATCTGGCCCTTGGGACTTGCCGTAGCCAATGCCAGGGTGTGGACCTGCTGATGTCAGGCGGGCTACAGCCAGTATGTATAATCTGTGCCTGTCTTAATAAAGTTCAATTCGTTGATCAGTACAACATGGTTCCTGCCTCATGTTATTAAGACATTGTGGGGAGCAAGGTGTTGGACTTCTCCACCCAGAGATCAATGGACCAAGACAGGAGACGTCGCCGGGGGTCCAGATCAAACAGTAAAGGCTAGGCAATCCCCCCCCCGGGGGGGGGGGGAGAGGAGCAGATGCCAGGCCACCAAGAGAGGAGTGAAAGGTGGTACCTGTGCAATATCATGTTACTGCGCCGCACAGGCTTTGTTCTATACTTAATGTGAGGTCGGAGCCTCGGGCCACCATGCATGTAATTAAAGGTATAAAAGAGAGTTGCACAGTGGCCTGGGAGCTCTTTTTGTGATCCTGTTCTGTTAGAGGGAGAATAAAGTCTGTGTTGATCAGCCCATTGCCTCGCCTGCATTATTCCCTCTACAACATAACATTATCCAAGAGCCAAAGACTGCTCGTGGAGAGCTCCAAAAAGACCTGGAGTTACCTCCAGGTCTAACATAGTCACATTTGTTTTGTTATTCTCATCTTTGTTCCCCATTGCTCTGTTTATTATTACCTCAATAATAGTTTTCCTCAGTTCTGGTTTGGGCTTTTACTTTGACAATGTTTCTGTTTATTCCCACCTTAGCCTGATCCGTGTTGATTTCTTGATTATCCACATCTGTTTCTGTTTTAGTAATTAGGCCAGCCTTATTTATTGATCGCTGCCCATTACCTGGTGAGTAATTTTGGCGTTTCACACACACTTCTGCATGCCTTGTCCAGCCTGAGAATTCCTGTCAGCCTATTTGCCAAGTCGCTTTGTGTTCTAGTTCAGCCCATGCGCTGCTTTACTTTTTGTTCTGTTTTGCACAGTTAATTATGGTCTATCAAATTCACAGGGCGTTTGGGTCCTCACCTTCCTTGCCCTGGAGGGGCAATCCTGACAGAAGGTCGCCGCCAATCCAGGACCCAGTGGGCGAACAAAGGAGAAGAAAGTGGAGAAGGGATCAGCTGGAAGTGGTGGCCATGACTGAGGACATGGTGACTGACGCTCGGAACTGCTCTTCCCATAGGGATGAGATGCTTTGCTGGGGGGAGTCACTAATCTGCTCTCAACCACACCAAGCATGCACTTTCACCCCCAGGTGCAAAATCTCTCCCTCCCTCCGCTATCACCGTTTCCCACGTCTCCTCCTCACCAGAGTCAGCCACCCTCCTGTCATTGTTATCTCCTGCCTGCAACACCACAGGCCCCTTGGAAGAGATCCACCACAGAGAGAGAACAGGTTCACGGATCTCAGTTGGCGTTCGGCGGGCCTGGGTGGAAGGAATGGGAGACGCCACTCCTCTTGACGCCACGTACCTCCTGCTCTGGCTCTTCATCCAGTAGTTCCGGGGAGGACTTGTCTGACTTCCCTGCAGCAGCAGAAAGGGAGCAGAGGCAAGTACATTTCCATTTTTTAGCACCTGCTACAGAAAGGTCTTGTCCTCTCCCAAGTGAGGGGGCTCAGAAGCAGTCATTTACCACCACTGCTGAGCTCTCTCCACTGTTATCTGCTGACATTTCTGCTGCTGCTGTTTCCACCCCTCCATTCTCATCCACATCTCCTGTGTCCCATTCTTGTTTTTCCAAGAGACTGGCCATACTGGAGGGGTACCGACTCATCTGGGAGGAGTCGGCTGCTCCAGAGGAACCTGTGGTTTGCCGGATCGGGGCTGTGGCATTGGTAACCCTGTATAGGGATGACGAGGATGACCAAAAGGAGCACCGGCAGGCTGTACTCGCCCAGGAGGAGCTTATGCTGGACTACAAACCGAGGCTTCTTCCAGAGCACATGTCCCAGCTGGGTTGGAACCAGCTGGCATTGGTAGTACCAGCCTCACGCCACTCCCCAGCTTCAGTACCAACCTCATGCCACTTCCCAGCTCCAGTACCAGCTCCAGTACCTGCTCCTCGGTGCCTCCCAGCCCCAGTACTAGCTCACCCAGAGCCCGCCACTCCAGCTTCTGATCCTGAGGTTGTCACCCTGGCAGCAGGAGACCAGGAGTGAAGGAAAATACCTTTTCATTTCTTTTCAACCACCATTTTTGAAAAGACTTGCTTTGCTTCTGGTGGAGGGACCCAACCATGCATTCCACCAGCTGCTGAGTCCTCCCCATCAGTCTCTGCTGCTTATGACTTTGGTGTTGCCTCACTGACCTCCTGTTTCTCTCCATCACCTGAGGTGGCTATGTCAATGATAGAGCTGCAGGAGGACCATGCTCCAGTCGTCATTCCAGAGGGCAGGGGACCTCCACCCATCGTCCCAGAGTTCAAGCACTCTGCTCCACCCATCATCCAAGAGGTTGAGCAGTCTGCTCCACCTGGGCTGTCCATGCAGTCCGCTCCACCTTCGCTGCCTGGGGTTGCCTGCGTCTCAGCTGCTGTTAGCCCCTGCACCAAAGGCCCCTCAGGTATTCTCTCCAGAACTAGAAACTCCTGTGTTGATGTCTCCAGAACTAGAAACTTCTGTGTTGATGTCTCCAGAACTAGAAACTCCTGTATTATTAGCCTCAGAGTAAAAGGCTACTATGTTATCCCCCGAGTTCAGAGCTTCTATGCTGTTATCCCCTGAGATTAAAGTATCTGTTATTTCCAGTGCATAAAGCTCATATGATGCCTGCAGAGCCAGAAGCTCTCATGATGTTTAAAACTCCCATGTTGCTGTCCCCTCAGCAAAAAGCTCCTTTGTGGTCTCTAGGGCAAAGAGCTCCTTTGTGGTGTCCAGAGCAAAAAGTTCCTATATTATCTCCAGAGCAAGAATAGAATAGAACAGAATCTTTATTGTTACTGTACACAAAATACAATGAAACTCATTTAGTCAAACTTCAGCAATCTCTTAGCAGCTTAAAATACAATCATCTTAATAACAAATAATAATAAATAGATAAAATACTAACTGAATAGATAAAATATTAATGCATTCAACATATATGTAACTATGTGCATGCCTACTAAAAGGATTATGAGTGCAACAACCTGTCTACTGCTCTAGGAAAGAAGCTCTCTTTCATTCTGATGGTCCGGGTTTTGATGACTCTGAGCCTCCCTGAGGGAAGGGTGGAAAACAGGTAATGTCCTGGGTGTGTTGGATCATTCTTGGTGTTTTTAGCTCTTCTAAGGAGGCGTGTGGATTAAATGTCCTCCATGCTCGGGAGTGGAGAGCCCACAATCCACTGGGCTGTCTTTATGACCCGTTGCAGCGCCTTCTTTTCTGCCTCTGTGCAGTTGGAGTACCAGACAGTGCAGCCTGCTTTGATGCCCCCCTTCAGGTCTGCCCTTGCGTCCTCATAGGTCTCCTTGGCCCCCAATCTGAATGCTGCATCTCTGGCCTTAAGCAGCTTTCTCGTGTTGTTGTTGAACCATGGTTTTTGGTTGGGGTATGTTTTAAGCTGTTTTTCTGTGGTTACGTTATCTGTACAAAATTTGATGAAAGATAGTATTGTAGTGGTGTAATATTCAATATCTGGATGTTCAAAAATCTCCCAGTCTGTGTCCTCAAAGCAATCCTGCAAGGATAGCTTAACAGATTGCTTTACGGATTGCTTTACAGATAACACAAGACGCTCTTGTGTTATCTCCTGACTTTAAGATCTCCATGTCATTATTTCCTGAGGTTAAGGCTCCTTTGTTGTCTCCTGACCAGAAAGTTCCTATGTTATCATCTCTTGAGCAGAAGGTTCCTATGTTGCCACCTCCTGAGCGTAGAATTCCTATGTTGGTTCCTGTGTTAAAAGCTCCTGAGATCTACGCTCCCTTGGTGCCATGTTTATCCATCTGGTGGCCCTTGGACTTTGGTCGGCCACCCGACGTACCGCGTTTATCCGTCTGGTGGTCTATGGACTCTGGTAGGCTGCCAGACCCACTATGTTCCCCAGTTCGAGGCCCTCTGGACTTGGGTAGGCCTTTTGATTCACCGTGATTTATTATGGGTCCTTGGACTTTGTTTGGTCCCTAAAACTGTATTTTCATTTTAGACATTGCTGTGGGGGGGGGCTTACAGTTTGTTTAGGGTGACCTGACCCTGTGCCCCCACCATCCACCCTGTGAGGGTTTTCTGTGTTTTTTTTTCTTTTTTCCTTTGTTGATGTTACTTCTTGGGGTGTCTGGAATCCACCCCTTTGGGAGGGGCCTATGTTATGGTCTGGACAGGGTCTGAAGACCTTGCCTACGCTTTCAGTTAGTCTTTGTACTAACTCTGTGTTTTGTTGCAGTATGATGATTTTTCATGTTCTGTACCACTTAGACCCATGCCTGATTCTTAGTTTTTGATTATCACCCTTAGTATTATTATCATAGTCACATTTATGTTTTGCTATTCTCATCTTTGTTCCCCATTGCTCTGTTTATTATTATCTCAATCATGGTTTTCCTCAGTTCTGGTTTGAGCTTTTACATTGAGAATGTTTCTGTTTATTTCTCCCATAGCCTGATCTGTGTTGATTTCTTGATTATCCACATCTGTTTTGTCTTCGCTTAACTGAAGAAAATTCTGGCACATCCACCCTTTAATTTGATCAGGGTTTTAATTGGACCATAGTCTCCTGGTGAGATTGTTATGTAGATTTGTGTATCATCTGCATAATTGTGGTAATATGTTTTGTTGTTTTTTGACTTGAGCTAGTGGGAGCATATACGTAGATATTGAAAAGCAAAGGTCCCAAAATGGAACCTTGGGGAACTCCACAGGTTATTTTTGTTCGCTCAGAGTTGTAGTTACCTATACACACAAAATAGTCCCTGTCTTTTAAATAGGACTCAAACCAGTTAAGTTTATACTAGAAAGTCCCACCCAGTTACTCAGCCGGTCTAGTAAGATATTATGGCCGACAGTGTTGAATGCAGCACTGAGGTCCAATAGAACCAAGACTGAATTGTTGCAATTATCTGTATTGCAGCAGATGTCATTAAGGACCTTAACCCCTTGCACTCTGGTCAATTTCCCTAAAAACACCAAAAAATAACGTACCCAAAGTAAATCAAAAGCTGTTCTTCAACCCTTTGCAGGATCTTCATGGGGTTGGTCTCATTTAAAAGAAAACACTTTGAATATTTTGGCAAAACAATCATAATCTCTCTAAGTGCTCCTGCCACTGAGTAACCATCATCTAAACATACTGAACTTGAAGAAAATAAATTTCGCCTGGGTGTTTTCTTGGATACAAATGCTTGCAAATAACACACAACTTCAGATACTGGCTGAAAAATGCAACAGAAATGTAGAACCAAGTGTTATCCAGCTGAGGTCAAAATTTTGTAACAATACCACAAAAAATGAATATATTACACAGCTTTTTTCTTAGGTTGTTCCCAGGTGTTTTTGAACTGTGCCAAATGGCACAGTTTGGAAAAACGTCTGTAACTTTTGAATGATTCAATATAGAAGCTTCATCTTGGGCTCTAATGAAAGGTGAAGGGCTGTGTGTGTGTGTGTGGGGGGGGGGTTGTTTATTCATTCATGAATGAATGAATGAATGAATGAACAAACAAGCCCCCACACACAAAGAAGCATGAAACGTAAAAAATGTGTGGCTTTTTTTTTTTACAAGAAAAAATAACCTACAGTGCACTAAAAATTATACTAAAATATCTGTAATGTAGAAGATAACAACTCCCACCCCCGCCCCCCACCCCCCGCTACAGAGGACGGACATCGCCCATCGCTACATGACGGAAAGCGGTGACGGTGCGCCGGAGCGGTCCGGGTCCGTCATGTTGCGATAATGCACAGTTGTAATTTACCGATCGGTCAAAAGTCATTTGGATTACAATTTTCAGGGGTAAAGAATAATTTAGCTTATAACACTTACCTGTCCACAACAGCAGTGTCGCTGGTGAACTTCTCTTCCTCATTGTCAGACGAACATGACGCTGGTCCGCTTGTTAAGGACTCGTGGTTCTGGTCACGCGACCCGGTCAAACCATAATTCCATTATTGCGGTTTTGCGCTTCCATGATTGCGGTTTTGGCGAATGATTTTTCAAAATAAATAAGAACAGTAGTAAGAAAAAAAAGACTGGCAAATGCCTGTGTGTCACCCAGCCTTACACAAAACAGATTTTACGCAAGGGACGCACGCTTTCAAACTTCTGTGCTTCAATTGGCTGGCTGTATTCGCAGCCGTTGGTAGGCGGGTCCTTCTTGCTAGGTTTTCAGTCATTGGTTCTTCAAGGTTTCAGAAACCCAATTCAAGGCTCTTATTAGTCGAATGAGAGGTCAATCACATCTAAACCAATCAAAGCACTCCTTTGGCTTTCTGTTCGCGGCTGTGTCTGTAGTGGAAGAACGGAAATGCAGGTTTTTTTTAATTCAGTGCGCCCTAGGACGCACAGTGTGCGTACTAGGGTGCCCTCGTGTGCTCTAGGACGCAGAG
The DNA here is from genome assembly GCA_020510985.1 of Pholidichthys leucotaenia. Lineage (NCBI taxonomy): Eukaryota > Metazoa > Chordata > Actinopteri > Cichliformes > Pholidichthyidae > Pholidichthys > Pholidichthys leucotaenia. Next base: position 211,282,700 of record CM035845.1, on the reverse strand, counting down.
ACGTGTCCGCCCGCGGTACACCGGAGTGCAAGAGGTTAACTAGAGCTGTCTCAGTGCTGTGGTGTGGCCGAAAACCTGACTGGAAGACATCAAAACAGGTATTTAATGTCAGGAAGTTGTACAATTGTTGAAAGAAACAATTGTACAACAAGGAAACAGCCATGATGATACAATAATTTGGGCTATTTTGCATCTGATATGATTTGAACATTGATGGAAAGATACTGCTTTTAATTATTTTTAATTACAGTATATTTTAATTTTAATTATAACTTGAATCAAAGTATGGAATCTTGCCGACTAATTATTAGTTTATACGGTTTATACTCTTATACTTGATTCAAACAAATAAAATATTGAACCATTTAGTGAAAACTATGGTTAGAATAACAGCAAACTATTTACACATAACTCTTTCAGTTGGTGTGGCCCACTTGTAAATTTTGTTAGTAAATGTGCTAAATTTCTAGATACTAACAGATTGCTGGGGCAGCAGCATCCCGGCAGCTGACAGGAAGAGACTGAACAGGCTGATCAAAAAAAACAAGCTGTTCTGGGGCACCGCCTCAACCCAGTGGAGGAGATAGGAGAGAGAAGGATGGTGGCTAAGCTGTCATCTCTGCTGGAGTCCGAGTCCCACCCCATGCGGGACACGCTGAACACACTGAGGAGCTCATTTAGTTGTAGGCTGTGTCATCCTATGTGCTCGAGGGAGAGGTTCTGCAGGTCCTTCCTACCCACGGCTGACAGACTGGTGCTGCTTGTAGAGGTTGCATTAAATGGCACAACTTTGCACAATAGAGATCTTCCCCTCCAGTACACAACCAAGACAATTACAATTATTATTGAGGGTTGCAACGACACTGTTGATTCAAATGTGACATATACTGTCTGGGTCCATATTTATATTCTTTCGGGTAATTTAATTAACTGTAATGTTGTTGATACCATCTAGCTGCAATGCTCCTGCACTGTGTATATAACTGTGTACATATGTATATTTATTTACTGCTTTGGCTAACTAGTTCTTATCTTATCTTATTTACTATTGCTCTGAGTACTGCTATCCCTTTGCTGCTGCAATACTGGAATTTCCCCATTGTGGGACTAATAAAGGCTTATCTTATCGTATTGGTGAATCACAAAAGTTCATGTAAATTGATTGTATGTCACATTTACGAACAAATCTGTTAGTACTAATGGTTCTTGCATAAGGCCCATTGAATAAGAAGCAGAGGAACCGCCTCACAGGATGCATTTTTCCCCTTTTTCACACTTCCTGTATTGATAGCTGCTGGGAAAATTTTTACTTATTTTACAAAAAAGTTCTGGAATGGATTACCTACTGGAGCTTTAGTGAACAAAGTTGTGAAGTGAGAGCTCTGTAAACTAACTGACAGATATGTTAAAAAGAACTGATTTTGACAATTTTGCTAAGAGCAATATCTCAGCGGCGAATGCTGACAAACATTGCGATTTTTGGATTTGCCAACTTTTCTGACGAATGTTGGTGAAAACAAAGCTAGTATCTCATGGAACGGCAAATGCTGAGGAATGTTTCCAAACATTGGGATTACTGGGTTTCTTCAGGGTTCATAAAAGGTTGCAAAATAGTTCACACACAGTTTTTAAGGTTTCAGTTTTGTTATAAAGGATCTTAAACAGTTGCTAGTGTTCACTACTTGATGAACCAAAAAGAACTTTAGCAACACGTGTTATGCTTACAACTATTTGCAAATGTTTGAAACTGCAGAAAAATACAGACAAAAAAACTGTTTTGTTTTTTTTTTTGCAACCTTAAAAACTGTTTGTGAACTGCTTTGCAACCTTTTATGAACCCTGACAAAACCCCCAAATTGCTATGTTTCTCAGCATTTGCTGCTCCGTGAGCTATGGGTTTTGAGCGCCTGACCATTTTTTTCTTATTTGACAACTTGTGTTGAGTTGTCCTGCATGCACTCGTATGTTTAATTGAAATGTTTGACAGTGACTTACCTCATTGGTTGCTGACACAGAGAGTGTTGTTCCAAGAAGGGACATCACAGAGGACAAGCTGCTCAGACTGGATAAGGGGTAGTTACCAGTGATCATGTGATTTCTGTTAGATACAGGCCAGATGATGGCTGTTACACATGAACAACCAAACAAATATATGAGATCCATGAAAGTTTAGATTCATGCTGAGTCGCAACCTGATGAGGCTTGGCAGATTTCCCTTCATAGTCCAGAAGTTTTTGTCCTCCGCCAACATTTTGGCAACAGCAGCTGAGGACGGAACCAGGAGAGTGATGTTCTCATTTGACAGAGACTCAGACAGACCGGATCTCTGATGGCATGGTGAGAAAGACCAGAACATTCCCTCTGAGACAATTCAAGTGAGTTTGAGACATTGAAAGTTTTAAAATGGCAATCCAGTTATAGTCAACACTTTTTACATTCATAAAAAACATTAAGTTCCAATGTGTGCGCAGCACATTTTCTGCATCTGTTATGCATGTAATTTTTGATACCATATATACAATTTCTTATGGTTTACAACGAATAATAAACGTATCAGAATCTGATTTATTGAGAGCTATTTGGTGGGGCTCCTCAGTGCTGTAAACTGTTTATGATGTGTACAGTAGGTATAGACAAGTATCACTCCCCTCAGAAATAATCAAATTTTGTTGCTTTGTGGCCAGAAATAAAGACAAACACAATTTTTGTGTTTTATCCAGTTGTATTTACTGAGCGCAACTTAACATCCAACTAAAAAAACAGCAACAGGTCAGAAAAATATCAAAGAGCAGTAAAAGCCCCAAGAATTAAAAAGCAGACTGCCATCTCAGCAGACTATCTTTGAAAAAGTTTCAGCAAAAAATGCTGCAGCTGTAATGGCCAGCTTTATTGTGGTTGAAGAAATTGCCCAAACTTCCAAGTGTTTTTCAGAAGGCACATTTTTAAAGCAATGTATGGTAAAGGTATGTAAGCTGGTGTACCCTGATCAGAAACAGAATTTTAACAGCATCTGCCTTTCAAGAAATAGCCAGCTATTTGGTAATTTATTTTTTTTTTTTTTACAATTCAAGACTTATGAATTATTCATGTTTCCACATTTTTATATTTTCATAGCTTTTAAAAGATATTGAAAAGAAAGCATCTCTTGTCATTCAGTCCATACAACCAATCATGTACAGTAGAACAAATTTATGTTTCTCCTATCTGTAATGTTAATCACATTCAGAGGGGTCAGAATCAGAAGAGTCACTGTCATGCAAGGCACCACCACAAACAACTTCTCCTTCCCCCATTCTATTATGCTGAGCACCAAGCTAGAAGGAGGGAGTACCATTTTTATAATTGCAGTACGGTTTTGGATACCTTAATTTCCACAGTGAGGCACTGTTTGACAAGAACTTATACATCCATGACCCAGAAGTTCCGCTCAGTCTACCCCAGCCCTGCTGTCATTTTAAGCCCATTAAGCAATTTCACATCTGTTTAAAAAAAATAGGCTGTGCTAGAGTTTGATTTATTGTCTTGATTAACAAACCACAATGCCTTTGTGGTGATGGACTCTTTGTTTCATCCGAAAACGTGAAGAAAAGTGAGCAAAATGTGCTAAATTGCTAGCATGCTAACTACAAGCTACCGGCTAACTACCACTCAAAGCGTTTCAGTGCTGTAAATGCTCGTCTACATAGAGAATGGATAGAAAATAGTCACCCACAGCAGAAAAAAAAATGAGTTTGGTGGACATGCCTCCTAATACTTTTCCTGTAGTGTTTGGCTTCCAGGTTGCCAAGGCGTGTGGCCCTATGGCGTGGCCATGCACGTAAGTCAGTGGACACGTCTTAAAAGGGCAGTACATGAAAAGTGCCATATCAATACATATAAAATAATATTCAAAAACTTCCTGCATCCAGATTGTGATCTGAATCACCACCAATATCTAATCATCTGTTCCCCGTGCCATTACACGCCTTTCCTGAAAATTTCATCAAAATCCGTTCATAACTTTTTGAGTTAGTTGCTAACAGACAAACCAACAAACCAGTGCCACTAAAAACATCTTCCCTTGGCGAAGGTAATAAAATTCAGCCAATCACAAAACATCCAGCCTTTTCCCCCTAAATGTCTTTTGGTGTGTTTTATATCCATGTGGGTAAGAATACTCACAGTTGTCCATGTGTAGAAGTCTGAGGCTTCAGGCAGAGCCATCAGCTCCTAAAAGTCACAGAGCGAGACATACTGTTTGCTGAAAGTATATGTAAGATAATACACAGTATCATGATTCTTTGACATCAAGTCAGTAGAGGAGTGTTTTTCAACCATGGTTCACAGGAACGTTCAGGTTTCTGTGGGAAACTTTCTAATTTCATTTCTTAACTGGTCAAAAAAAGGAAAATAATTTGTTGTTGTTGTGCATGCGTTCTGTACAGTGTTGAGAGTAACACCACTTCTTCTGCAGTAATGTGTTGTGTAATGCAATTACTGTCTAAAAATTCAGTAATGCGTTACAGTTACTGAAATTTGATCAGATGCATTACTCGTTACTCGTTTTATTAATATGGATAGCTTTTTTAGCACAAATAAGTGACTATATAAACTGACCCTACCATAGCTGAGACGAGCTCTCAGTCGATGTGACCTGTTGCAAAGAGCCCAAGTCTTCACTACTGAGCGGAGGAAAAGATGACGCTACTTTGTTTTTGTGGAAATAGGCAGATTATTCTTCCTTTGTCGTGGTTAAGGAAAAAACATATTGGTGGGTTGCAAACTAAGTGTCAGTTGAGACCTACTACAATCTTCAGAAGTGCCTGAAAGCAGCAACAAAGCTCCGACAAAGCTAGTGCTAAGTAACGGGATGCTACAGTCATGTGACACACCATTAAGTATTCGGTTCTTTATTAATAAATGTTCACATATCTATGTCTAACCTTGTTTTGTTTTTATTTGCATTTCTTAACATTTATTTTAGCCATTTTAAGTGGAAATGAATGTGGGGGTGTCCTAAATAAGATGGGGATGTCCTAATTTATTCCTCACTATTTGTCTAGAATTACATTTTACAGACAATTTGAAAAAAGTCTTTAATTCATTTTTAATTGTTTAGCTGTATTACATGAATCTCCCAGCATTTTTAACATTGATATTAAATATCCATACATCCAAATATGTAAAAAAACAACAACACAAGTTTATACAGGGTGTCCAAATTTTTCACATGACTGTATGCTAACAACTAAACACTGTGCTAGTGGATCTTCTGTATTATGAACAGCCACAGCTAGATGTAAAGTGGAAATACTCTTGTTTCAACACCCACGGCTGGATTTCAAGCACAGGTATGCATCTGGACAGTTTGTGACCCAGCAAGAATTAAAACAACTGATTGCCAGCTACGTTGTTACAGACTGAAGACGTGATAACAGTCACTTCCCATCAGACAGCTGGACTGTGATCCACTGAAGCTGCAACACTTACCTGCTACCTGGATAAAGATTATTCAAAAATGGATTTTGATCTCCAAAAGGAATTTGAGAGACTGGATCATGTCTGTTACATAGACATTTGGACTGTGGATAAGGAACATTTTCTTTGGATCACTGCACATCAGATTAAATCCATAATCATAAAGGTATGGTAAACATGGACAGCTTTATGTAGTGTTGTCAAGTCTCACTCTTTTGAAGTGATTCTCACTCTTTTTCCCTCTCTCTCACTCCACAAACTCTGTTTCTCAGTCCAAAATGAAGAAATTACAGGCAATTTCATGTTGATTTTCTTCAGATTTTTCCCACAATTAGAGCTCTCAATGCAGGATAAAGCAGACTGAACATGATCTAAAAGCTCTGTCTGAAACAGTCTGCTTTCAACCCAACATTAATAAGCCCCTAATGTAATCCATTAATTAAATTATCTTGCTATGTGTGCAAGATGATTTAAGTATGCATTTAAAAGTAAGGTGAAAGTTACTTTTCCAAGTTACCAAGTTCCAAGTTACTTTTCCACCGGCTGCACGGTGGCACAGTGGTTAGCACTGCGGCAGCACAGTTTTACCCTCGGCCGGGGGATCGCGGGGATCATGAGATCGTGGGTTCGATCCCCGCCCCCGGCCAACAGTGATCTGTGTGGAGTTTGCATGTTCTCCCCGTGTTGCATGGGTTTACTCCGGGATTTCTCCGGTTTCCTCCCACATGCTAAAAACATGCAGGTTAGGGATACGGGGCACTTGCGCACGCAGCGACTGGCAGCTGGTGGCTTGTCACCAGACTGCAAAACAAATCTACCTACGGGTACAAAATAAGTACAAAAAAAAAAAAAGTAACTAATTACTTTAATCATGCAGTAATTGGTAAAGTAACTCAATTATTTCTGAAAAAAAGTAACTAGTAACTGTAATTAGTTACTACTTTTTAGTAACTTGCCCAACACTGGTTCTGTGGGCACCCATACACAACACTGACAACTTATTTGCAATTTTTTGGACTAATTAAGAACTAAAATTAGAAAGTTTCCCACAGAAACCTGAATGTTTCTGTGAACCATGCTTGAAAAACACTGCAGTAGAGAACCATCTCATGCTTTAACTTTTTTAGTAATGGACAAACTAGTTTGCATGCAGTCTTGAGATTACATAGTTGCGATCAAAATCATTGAACCCCCATTGCATTTTAGGTGTATTGGCAAAAATTAAAAATGTTCAGGTGTTTGCATTAAACAAATTACACAAGAACAGTTTAAAGGATTTTATCCAAATTCTACACTAAATCCTACTTTAAATGACTACTGCGGTCTCAAAATTATTCAACCTCCTGAATAGAATTTCTCATAACAGCAAACATTTGCAAATCAGGTGTGGTCTCAAGCACACCTGACGCAACCAGTCAAGGGCTTCATTAGTTGCATCAGCAGTGCTTGACAGTGACATTTGATTGCATGTTACAATTGTGTCAAGAGAATTGCCCAAAAGGTTCAGAGATCATTGCATTGCACAAACAAGGAAAATGATACAAAAGGATAGTAAAGACACTGAATGTTCCTAGAGATACAGTAGGAAGCATAGTTTGCAATTTTAAAATTGAAGGAACAGTGACTATACTACCTGGACGTGACAGAAAGAGGAAGCTACCAATGACTGCCACCAGAGTCCTGAGAAGGCAGGTGGTCAAAAACACTCAACTGACTGCAGAAGACCTGCAGCAAGACTTGGTGGCAGCAGCCACTGAGGTTTCAGTTTCCACAATAAGGTGCATACTAAATGTTGGGCTCCATACCGGAACTCCAAGACGTACATCACTGCTGACCCAAAAGCACAAGAAAAGTCAGCTCCAATTTTGTCAAAACTACTGTATATAAATTAGTCCAAGATTTTTTGGATTCCGTTCTGTGAAGCAATGGAACAAAACTGGAACTTTTTGGGCCTATGGATCAGCGGTATGTCTAGAGGAGAAAGAATGAAGCATAGGCTGAAAAGAACACCCTGCCTACAGTGAAGCATGGTGGTGGTTCAGTGATGGTCGGGTCTGCTTCATTTCATCTGGCACTGGAAACCTCCACCGTGTGGAGGACAAGATGGATTTAATCAAGTATCAGGAAATCTTGGGAGAAAATGTCATGCCATCTATGAGGAAGCTGAAGCTTGGGTGTCACTGGACTGTCAACAGGACAATGATCCCAAGTATACCTCAAAGCCCACCAAGGCTTGGTTTCAGCAGAAGGTCTGGAAGATACTAGAGTGGCCATCACAGTTGCCTGACTTGATCCCCACTGAAAATCTCTGGTGGAATTTGAAAAAGGTGGCTGCAGCATGCAAACTCAAGAATATAGTGAACTGGAGGCCTTTGCCCATGAGGAATTTGTTAAGATTCCTCAAGAACGCTGCCAGAAGCGGATGTCTGGCTATGCTACGTTTGCAGCAGGTCATAACAACAAAGGGGTGCTCTGCTAAGTCGTAAAGATGCTAGTCATGAAGAGGTTGAATAATTTTGAGACTGCAGTAGACATTACAAGTGACATTTTGTGTTAAACTTGGAGAAACCACTTGTAATATTAGTTGTGTTGCACTATTTAAACTGTTCTTGTTTAATTTGTTTATTGCAAACAGCTGCTAGTTTGTACATTTTGCCAATAAACCCAATTTGCAGTGAGGCTTGAATAATTTTGATTGCAGCTGTATAAATTTAAACATCTATTCATTTCTCTTGCTTGTGGATGGATCCAGGTCAAACCCCCAAGTTGAGACAGAGGTTTCTGGTTGGAGTTTACGTGTTCTTCCTGTGCTTGTGTGGGTTTATTCCTCAGACATGCATGTTAATGACCTAACATGGTCAGAACTCCAAATTGGCTGTGGGTGTCTGGGATATATGTGTGACATATTTTCGTGGACCAGTTTTGACCCACTTCTTTTTAATAAATGTTATCCCTTGGAGATGTTGTGACTGGTATGGTAATGACAGAAACTGATTGCTGATTTTATTTCGTATACCAATAAAGATGGTCCTCACTCACCTGCTCAACTGTGCCATAACAGATATGTCCATTCCCAATATATCCTTCACCACAGACACATGTCCACATAGAGGACAGTAGGAGGCAGCTGGCCTGGACACAACCAAGGCATTATGATGAATAAAGAGTCACAACTAGAGCTTTTTTTTTCCTCCATGTTTTTGGCATTCCGTAACTGAATTTAATTTTGAGCTGTGACTCACCAGGTAGTGACAGCTTCCACTCGCAGTTACACACTGATTTACAGCCTCACATTCCCGCCCATCTCCTTTGTATCCAGCCTTACATATACAGTCACTCTGAACAGGACAACATCACATAAGGCCATCTTAACCTTCTAGATTTTGATATTTTATTACCCATAAATACCACATTTTATATCAGAAATATTGTGTAAATTGTTTAAGTAATACTCGATCTTTGCAAATGAGGGATCATGTTTTAAATGCAATATTTTGTTCTTTTTTTCTATTGGATTTTACCTGATGGGAACATTTGACTAATATCTGACATTCTAACACGCATCAGTGTAAAATAATGCAATATCACATGTGGTATGTAAAAACATTTACTGAATAAAAACTTTAATCAAAGGAAAACCACTGTGAGTGGCTCCAACAAAAATTCTAAAATGATCCTACAGCATTGTGACATATAACCCACTCCTTAATTATTCAGATCTTCATGGATTATGATGTTTGCAGATGATATTGTGATCTGCAGTAAGAGCAGGGAGCAGGTGGAAGAGAACCTGGAGATGTGGAGGTATGGACGAGGTGAGAAGAGGAATGAAAGTCAGTAGAAGCAAGACAGAATATATGTGTGTGAATGAGAGGGAGGCAGGTGAAGAGAGGTGAAGAAGAGAGTGCAGGCAGGGTGGAGTGGATGGAGACGAGTGTCAGAGGTGATTTGAGACAGAAGGACAGCAGCTAGAGTGAAAGGGAAGATTTACAAGACAGTAGTGAGATCTGCTATTATGTATGTATGTATTTATGTATGTATGACAGTGGCACTGGCGAAAAGACAGGAGGCAGAGCTGGAGGTGCAAGAGCTGAAGATGCTAAGATTCTCACGGGGAGTGACTAGTGGGGGCAGGATTAGAAATTAGTATATCAGCGGGACAGTTCAGGTTGAGCAGTTTGGAGACAAAGTAAGAGAGGCAAGGCTGAGATGGTTTGGACATGTATAGAGGAGGGACAAAGGATGTTGAATATGGAGCTGCCAGGGAGAAGGAAAATAGAAAGACCACAGAGAAGATTCATGGATGTAGTGAAGATGGACATGGACAGGATTGGTGTTACAGTGGAGGATGCAAGGCACTGGGTAAGATGGAGGCAGATGATCCACTGTGACGACCCCTAAAGGGAGCAGCCAAAAGGAGGAGAAGAGAAGAAGATGCACTTGATAATAACATATAAAGATTTTACTGTAAATAACAGTAATTCTGAGTAAATTACTGACAATAAATGTAATACATTTTGTATAAAGACATGTCAGAATCATTTCTGTAAAGAAAAAAAGGTATTACAAAGAATTTAATTATAAGTTCTAATTTATGAATCAAGTTAATAGTCGGTTTTCATCCTGCAAGTTATAATGAACTTTTGTTAGAGTTTTAAGAGCCAGACAGTTAATTTTGATGTTGAATAAAATTCAGTTGTTGTGCTTGTATTCCAAAATGAAAAACTGAAGTCATAAACTTATAAATATGACAAATTGTTTTGATGTTTTTACAGCTTTTACACCATCAAACATTACCTGTCCAGGTCCAATGTAGACGCAGGTGGCACTGGGGTGGCAGCCACCTTTGTCAGGACTATCACAGTTATTGATTGGCTGACATTCGTCTCCATCATCCCTCCATCCATTCAGGCACTGGCAGGTGTGACTACCCGGGCCTGTTTTTATACATTTAGCCTGCAGAGGGTAAAATCAAGGCTTCAGCAACCACTGAGACTTATCATCAGGGAGAGATAAAAAAAAAAAAAATTATGACTTACATTCACACTGCAGCCACCTCTGAGGGGAGGGGCACATGGGTCTGACTCCACACAGGTGATACCATCACCCTGGAAACCAGGTTTACAAACACACCTGAACAGCCCACAGCAGACAGAAGTTACTTACTGCCCTCTGACATGAGTGGGACTCAGGCTTCAGGATTTTATATCCATGTAAACTCACCTGGGTGTTCCCTGGTTGAAGACACATTCAGCGTGAGCGTGACAGAACTGGGCCTGAACTCCACATGCCCTGGTGCGTCGATCACAGAATTGACCCGTGTAACCCTGAGTACAGGAGTCCAGTTTACAGCGCCCATCTGAGTTTGGGCGGTTATCACACCGTCCGTGGATACAGAGGCAGGCTGAGGAGACACAGATGACGCTCTAGGTGATATAATCCTGACATGACCCCTACTGGTATAACAACACAAAAAATGACCAACACCTACTTCTGTCACAGTTTGGTCCAAATTTGTTGGAGGAAGAGCAGTACTGGCAGCGTGAGCCTCTGAAGTTTGCTTCACAGATACAAGTTCCATTTCCTTCGATCCCCTCCAAACACTGAATGAGTATTTTTTTGGAACAAAACAAAAAATTGAAATAACTATTTTTTTTTCTATCCACACCCAACCTCAACTAAAAAGTGAGGAGTTCCCAAGCAGCCAAGAGACATAACATCTCCAGCATCTTCTGGGTCTGCTCCTAGGTTCCCTACTGATTAAACATACCCATAACAGTTCATCTAGGAGGCATCCAGGCATCAATTGGTTCCTCTAAAGAGAGCCTCTCTTAATCGGCTGATCTTTATGATATCCTGTAAGACTGAACCCAGGGACTTTTCAGTGGAAGCCCATTTTAATCACGTGTATCTCAATCTCATTCTGTCACTTCTCAGAGTTTGTCATCTTAAGTGAGGGTGGAAATGTAGATAAAACAGTCAATCAAAATCCATCGTCTCCTCACTCATGAAAAAGATACACAAACAACAAAACTCTCAATTTAGGGCAACAACTCATCCCCAACATGAAGAGGATAAATCACACCGTTCTATCTGAGATCCATAGATTTGGTCATATCAAGAGATCCAGCCCCACTGGCCAAAAGCTTTTCTCTCTTTGGCTGCTTCTAGAAATTGGAAACAACTAGGTTATGAAACAGAAATGGGGACAAAGGGCAGCCCTTTCTCTGACTGAGAAGAAAATTGTTTTGGAAATGTGAACTAAGTTCTTGCAACTGCTGACCAAATATCAACTAACTTGTAGAAAGTGGAAAGATCCTCCAGAAGCTCTAAAAGTAACACCTTTAATTTGGAGGGAATGGCAAAGTATTGTGATAATGCTGTTATTATATCTGTCTATGTACCTGTGTGGTTTTCTAAAATAACTCAGTTAAAGCAACAAGATGTTTTGACTGAGTGGTCAAATCACTAGACAGAGCAGAAGCACTTTGTGTTTCACATAACTCTAGAATTGTAGCAGGGTGCTGGAAGATTCATGCAGTTCTAGTATGTTCTATTATGGAAATATTGTAAAACAGTAACCATGACCTGCACCTCAACCCTGACTATAAGAAAAAAAAGTGCAAGTGAGCATGGAAGACTTAGCCACAATGTTTTTCATAGTTACTGTACATGTTAATGTAGCGGGGAGTTGCTTTGCCTCCAATGCAGGAAACTCTAGTTTGAGCCATGATTTTGTCAGTTCAGTATGCGTCATTTTTTAGTTTATAGTATTTTACAGAAACACTACAAATATTATCCATCCATCCATCTTTTACCGCTTTTCCGGAGGTCCGGGTCACGGAGGCAGCAGTTCAAGCAGAGAAGCCCAGACTTCCCTCTCCCCAGCCACCTGCTCCAGCTCTTCAGAGAGGATACCAAGGCGTTCCAAAACCAGCTGGGAGACATAGTCTCTCCAGCAAGTCCTGGGTCTGCCCCGGGGTCTCCTCCCAGTGGGACGTGTCCGAAACACCTCAAGTGGGAGGTGTCCAGTAGGCATCCTAATCAGATGCCCAAACCACCTCAACTGGCTCCTTTCAATGTGGAGGAGCAGCGGTTCTTCTCTGAGCCTCTCCCGGATGACTGAGCTCCTCACCCTATCTCTGAGGGTGAGTCCAGCAATCCTACGGAGAAAGCTCATTTCAGCCGCTTGTATCCGCGATCTCGTTCTTTCGGTCATTACCCAAAGCTCGTGGCCATAGGTGAGGGTAGGAACGTAGATTGACTGGTAAATCGACAGCTTTGCCTTAGAACTAAGCTCCCTCTTCACCGCAACAGACCGGTACAACGTCCGCATCACTGCAGATGTTGCTCCAATCCGTCTGTCAATCTCTCGCTCCATTCTCCCCTCACTCGTGAAAAAGACCCCAAGATACTTGAACTCCTCCACTTGGGGCAGGAGCCTGTCCCCAACCCGGAGAGGATACAAATAGAGGATACAAATATTATTAAGGTTTTAAAGTACACATTACTGACCGAGTAGAACATGAGGAAACCAGTAACATTTCCGTAAGACATTTAAATTATAGTCTCCAATGTGTAAAGTACACATGCTCCACACTTCACTAAAGACTGCTGTGGCAGGCAGCAAATGACCAATGAACAGGAGCAGAAGACATGCTGAACATAGCTGCTGCACCTGCTTGGCCAGCGGGGGCAAAATCTACTGTTTCTAATGTCCATGTTTGGGTTTGACATTGCTACACAGTCTCAAGGGGTGTCGGACTGGGGGCGGGGGGCGGTATTGTTTACTCAGGGCCCACTGCAGGGAGGGGCCCATAAAAAGCCTGGAATAAAAGGTTTTCTGTGTTGCATTTTTAAAATTTCTAATTAATTAATGTCATAATGAAATTCACCCTGGCTGAATTAAGTGGCTGAGAGACTGAATAATAATGATGGATATTCTCTGAGGCCCCTATCACCCCTTTAAAGAGGTGCTAAATGGTTTAGTCAACACCTGTACTGCCAGTATCCACCAGCAGAAATTGAAACCTAGGTGCCACTCTGTGCAAGTGGTGGAGCGAGAGTGAGGGAGCGCTGTGCATTGGACTCTGTGTTGTTTGAGTAAGACATGTGTTGCATGCTGAGAACGGAAGTTAGCATTAACAGACTGTAAGCAGCAGTAAATGTACATGGTAGGCTGCTTTTAAATAACAATAAATAACAATAAATGCTACAGGTTTTGTAAATGAGGATTTTTCTCTGGTGGCCAACTGAAGCTTTAACAACCACTCAAGAGTGCAGCTGAAGCACTGACACTGATTCAATCCCATGTCAGCAATAAAAGTTCAATTACTGTGTTGTCATTTTAATCTGCTGATGTTTTTGTTCATTTACAGTTGTGCTCATATGTTTACATACCCTGGCAGAATTTGTGATTTTTTTTGGCCATTTTTCAGAGAATATGAATGATAATACAAAAACTTTTCTTTCACTCATAGTTAGTGGTTGGGTGAAGTCATTATCAAACAATTGTGTTTGCTGTTTTTAAATCATAATGACAACAAAAACTACCCAAATGACCCTGACCAAAAGTTTACATACCCTAGTTCTCAATACCGTGTAGTGCCGCCTTTAACATAAATGACAGCTTGAAGTGTTTTTTGGTAGTTGTGGATGAGGCACTTTTTCTCAGATGGTAAAGCTGCTCATTCTTTGTAGCAAAAAGCCTTCAGTTCCTGTAAATTCTTGGGCTGTCTTTCATGAACTGCATGTCTGAGATCTCATATCCTATTTTAGCTTGCTTTTGTTTCACTTTAATTTACTTTTTAGTTTGCTTTTAAATTCTTGTTTTTGCAAAATATGTTTAAACTTTAAGGGAGGGTTTGAGGCCGCCCTGAGGAGCAGGTTTGAGGCCCCCCTTATAGAAGAAAAGGTGTGAGTTAGAGGCCCCCCGATAAAAGGAGTTACAGCTCTTTAAAGGGATTGACAAAACCTAAGGATATTTGGATTAGTCAAAACATTATCCGTGTTTTTTTTTTCCATGTACAAAAAAAATTAAAGGAAAGAAATGGAGGTTTGAAGCCATCTAATGTGTAGATTGCTTTTGCTACTTGCTGCAATGCTTTCATGTTTTTATGTAAAGCACTTTGAATTGTCTTGTACACAAAATGTGCTATACAAATAAACTCGCCTTGCCTTGCCCTCCCCAAAGTGGCTCAATGATATTGACGTCAGGAGACTGAGCTGGCCACTCCAGAACATTCATTTTTTTCTGCTGTAGCCAACAACAGGTTGATTTGGCCTTGTGTTTTGGATCAGTGTCATGCTGGAATGTCCAAGTGTGTCCCATGCACAGCTTCCAGGCTGATGAGTGCAAATATTCTTTCATCACTTTCTGATAACATGCTGCATTCATCTTGCCATCAATTCTGACCAAGTTCCCTGTGCCTTTGTAACTCACACACCCCCAAAACATCAGCGATCCACCTCCGTGTTTCACATGTAGCATCAACTCCCTTGGCAAATCTATAAAACTATTCTCCGTCTTAAAGAAACTGTTTCACCCAAAAGGGCCAGTCAAGAATTGCTTTTCATCTCAGGACCACAGTTGGACAAACATTCCATGGTGAGAGGTACGAGAGATAAGGATCCCATCTCGTGCAAGGAATGGATTAGTTTACATCATAAATAAATGGAACTTCCTTCCTTCTTCTTCTTTTAGATTTGATTGGCAGTTGGCAACCAGCTTACAGGTGCATTACCGCCACTGACTTGACTATCATCACTCTATATCTTTGTATAAGGAGTTCTGAACAACTCCTTATGTGTGAAAAAATTATCCATCCTTGGACTGTGTCCGAGGTGCGGCCGTGGTCATCACTCCAACTAAGACAGTTTTATTGGTTGATAACCATTTGGCCTCTTCCAAAGTGCCTGTGAGATATAACAGGTCTGGAAATGCATTTCATAAGCCTCTAGGAATTATCTACAGCTCTACACTACCCCCTGGTGGACAACTCTGGAATATGTTCACTTTTGACTCTCCAGGTTGAACTGAAATTAATCAATGAAATGACTTCCTTTGTCCTTAGCATTTATGGTTGTGGCCAAAAAGTTCAATTTTGGTTTCATCACTCCAACTTTGTTCCAGAAGTTTTGAGGCTTGTCCCTGTGCTGTTTCACGTATTGTAAGTGGGCTGTTTTGTGGCACTGGCGTTGTAATGGCTTTCTTCTAGCAACTCAACCATGCAGCCCATTTTTCTTGAAGTGCCTCCTTATTGTGCATCTAGAAACAGCCACACCACGTTTTTCAGCGGGTCCTGTATGTCAGCTGAAGTTGTTTGAGGGGTTTTTTTTTTACATCCTGAACAATTTTCCTGGCAGTTGTGGCTGAAATTTTTGTTGGTCTACCTGACTGTGATTTGGTTTCAACAGAATCCTTCATTTTCCCCTTCTTAATTAGAGTTTGAACACTGGTGATTGGCATTCTCAGTTCCTTGGATATCTTTTTATATCCTTTTCCTGTTTCATAAAGTTCAACTGTCTTCTGCCGCAGGTCCTTTGATAATTCTTTTGCTTTTCCCATAGCTCGGAATCCATAAACGTCAGTGCAGCACTGGATGAAACATTCAGGGGTCTGTGAGGAGCCCAGAAACATGCTGACTTTTTATACACACACACTCATTACAAGTAAATAGATCACAGGTAGGATGGTTACCTTTAGTAGCCATTTAAACCCGCGTGTGTCAACTTGTGTGTATGTTATCAGGCCAAAAATTCCAGGGTATGTAAACCTTTGATCAGAGTCATTTGGGTAGTTTCTGTTGTCATTACGATTTAAAACGAGCAAACACAATTGTTTGCTAATAAATGGCTTCACCCAACCACTAACTATGAGTGAAAGAAAAGTTTTAGTATTATCATTAATATTTTCTGAAAATTGCCAAAAAAAAAAAAATCACAAATTCCACCAGGGTATGTAAACTTATGAGCACAACTGTATGCCAGAGGTCTTTAACCCCCCCCCCCCCATTTTGGGGAGGCAGGTGATTACCAAGCCCACCTACACACATGGGTCTTTCTCTGTCCCTCCACACCCACAGTGAATCCAAAAGCAAGCTAAGCCTCATCATATTTTCTTTTCTTCCTGGCTTTTTTGTTAATTACTATCTGGAATTTTTCTTTGCCCATCATTTTGATGGAGAGAGTTTTAAAAATTAGGTCTTGACATAATTTTATCAGTCATTTTAATTATAATATGATAAAACAGTGAGTAGCTTTTATTTTCATTTGCACTTTCAGTTTGGTGAAATTTTTAACTTTGAAGAAAGTAACAGAAAAATACCCCCATCACAGACCTGGCACTAAAAAACAGTTGAACTTGTATCGGTATTTTAACCCTTTCACAGTGATCGATCATGACATATTTAGTTTCAATGGATTCCTTGTAATCTCAGGACTGTGAAGATGTCAATACCAAGTGATCTACCATCATTTAAAGACCAACTTTAACCATCGGTTGGTCAGAGGAAACAAATGCAGCACCAGTCACAGCAGCCTACATTTCCATGTATGTAAAAATTTACATCAATAAAGTTCGAAATTTAAAAGAAAAAAAGCCAATTTTCTGATATAAAATGTTCAATTTACTCAATAAAAAATAGTGAGGTATTTGTTTTCTTGGAAAATTGTATCTTTTTTACAAATACATTTGGAACTTTTTGGTGATCATTTTTTTAAATTTTTGTAATAAATTTAGTACTTTTTTCCTGTAAATTTGCCATGTTTTGTAATAAATTTGTTAGCTTTCTCCCACACAAATTTACTACAATATACTCATAAATCTTCAAATTGGTTCTATTAAGTTTGCAACTTTTTCCTGAAATTTTCATGATTTTTCTTGTACATTTGCTACTATACTGGACTCTTTATGGGGATGGAGGGCGGCAGGTTAACAGTGGGCATGGTTTGGAATAATTTTGCTGACAAGGGGAATTATTTTTTTTAATTTTTTTTGCAAAGATTTATTTTTTGTAATGGTGGTTTAATATTTTTACTGAAAAAAAATCCTTTTTCAGATTTTTAAAAAACTTTTTATGTTTTGAATAGATATTTATTTTTCAGCGGAAAGTGGCAGTTTTTGGTGATTGACCTTTATATCATTAATGAAGAAGACCATGGTATCTGAGTGAATTGATAATTTTGTAAAAATGTATGGAGTATTAAATACACTACTCACAAAAAGTTAGGGATATTCGGCTTTCGGGTGAAATATCAGGATGCACCTAAAATGCACGATAACCTTTACAGGTGAACTTAATTTGACCTTCAATAACCTTTTGAATGCATATGTCCAACTGTTCAGTGTTTCAGTACTTTTTGCATAATTTGCTGTTCTTGAACAAGGTGCTTAACAGCAAAATTCACAACAGGTGTCTGATCCATGAATTGACCAATAAATTTTCTGGTTCATTTAGAATTGGTATTTAAACAGTCCTCTTCATCATGCTGTTCACATTTTGACATCATGAGACCATGACGACACCTAACAATTGATCAACAGTACCCCACTATTGTGAGGCTTCAAATAGGATGTTTTCAGAGGGAAGTGGCCACTGAGCTTAGAGTGTCACAGAGTGTCATCAGCAGGTTGCAAAAGAGATATAGAGAGCATGGAAGAGTCACAGAAAGGCAGAGAAGTGGACATCCTTTGGCCACATCCCACACTGATGACACTTCATTGTGATCAGTGCCCTGCGGAAACAGATGATGAATGCCACTCAACTCCAGGCACATTTAAGGGAGGTGAGAGACACCCAAGTGTCACATCAGACCATTCAAAACCGTTTATATCAGCGTGGTCTGTATGCTAGATGGCCTACAAGGGTATTTGATCACACCACCAGACACAGGCATCATCAGCTTGCCTGGGCCAAGGAGGGACCAGTGGGCCTCAGTGCTGTTCTCTGATGAAAGTCGAGCCACATTGAGCAGAAATGATGGCCACCAACGATGTTGGAGACAAGGAAAGCGCTATGCGTCAGCCACTGTTGTCACCAGCCCAGCCTTTGGTGGTGGTGGTAGTGATGTTACAGTCTGGATAGTTGTGTCTACTCAATACAGAACTGCCCTACACCTTGTGAATGGTACAGAGACAAGCAGATACTACCTGAATAACATCATTAATGCATTCATTGTGCCCCTGCATGAACAACAGTGTTTCCTCTGGATTAAAGACCTTGGCGTGGTGGCATCATATTTTTCCGGGGGAAGAGGGGGCAGTAAACACATGACACTACTGTAAACAGAAAATGTTAATTTTATACTATTTATTTCTTTTTTTTAATTTTGTACAGTAACTTTGCATATGGAACTTACCATTTGAAGTATTGTACAACCAAGGCTTGAATGTTGGAATACTGAGCCAGTTGGGGTCCCACCCAGATGTCCTGTGTTTGGATTTTTTTAGTGGCATCATCCTTCTCTCCCTCCTCTGCTCTTACCTCTCCTGGACCCTCTGCCTGAACACTTTCCTCTCCTTGGCTCCTCTCTTCTGTCTCATCTTTCCCTCTCTGAGCTCTGTCTAATTCAGGTTCTCTCTCTGTCAATGGTGGTATACAAACAGGTTAGAAAATATCAAGTGTCATGTTTTGTCCTGCAGGATTTTTTTGTTGTTGTTGTGGTTTACATAAATGACAAAAATATGTGCATTTTTCCATTCATCCATCCATCTTTTAACGCTTTTCCGGAGGTCCGGGTCGCGGAGGCAGCAGTTCAAGCAGAGAAGTCCAGACTTCCCTCTCCCCAGCCACCTGCTCCAGCTCTTCAGAGAGGATACCAAGGCGTTCCCAGACCAGATGGGAAACATAGTCTCTCCACTGAGTCCTGGGTCTGCCCCGGGGTCTCCTCCCAGTGGGACGTGCCTGAAACACCTCAAGTGGGAGGCATCCAGGAGGCATCCTAATCAGATGCCCATACCACCTCAACTGACTCCTTTCAATGTGGAGGAGCAGTGGTTCTACTCTGAGCCTCTCCCGGATGACTGAGCTCCTCACCCTATCTCTGAGGGTGAGTCCAGCAATCCTACGGAGAAAGCTCATTTCAGCCGCTTGTATCCGCGATCTTGTTCTTTCGGTCATTACCCAAAGCTCGTGACCATAGGTGAGAGTAGGAAAGTAGATTGACTGGTAAATCGACAGCTTTGCCTTAGAACTAAGCTCCCTCTTCACCACAACAGACCGGTACAACGCCCTCATCACTGCAGATGCTGCTCCAATCCGTCTGTCAATCTCTCGCTCCATTCTCCCCTCACTCGTGAATAAGACCCCAAGATACTTGAACTCCTCCACTTGGGGCAGGAGCCTGTCCCCAAACCGGAGAGGATACAAATAGAGGATACAAATATTATTAAGGTTTTAAAGTACACATTACTGACCGAGTAGAACATGAGGAAACCAGTAACATTTCCGTAAGACATTTAAATTATGGTCTCCAATGTGTAAAGTACACATGCTCCACACTTCACTAAAGACTGCTGTGGCAGGCAGCAAATGACCAATGAACAGGAGCAGAAGACATGCTGAACATAGCTGCTGCACCTGCTTGGCCAGCGGGGGCAAAATCTACTGTTTCTAATGTCCATGTTTGGGTTTGACATTGCTACACAGTCTCAAGGGGTGTCGGACTGGGGGGGGGGGTGGTATTGTTTACTCAGGGCCCACTGCAAGGAGGGGCCCATAAAAAGCCTGGAATAAAAGGTTTTCTGTGTTGCATTTTTAAAATTTCTAATTAATTAATGTCATAATGAAATTCACCCTGGCTGAATTAAGTGGCTGAGAGACTGAATAATAATGATGGATATTCTCTGAGGCCCCTATCACCCCTTTAAAGAGGTGCTAAATGGTTTAGTCAACACCTGTACTGCCAGTATCCGCCAGCAGAAATTGAAACCTAGGTGCCACTCTGTGCAAGTGGTGGAGCGAGAGTGAGGGAGCGCTGTGCATTGGACTCTGTGTTGTTTGAGTAAGATATGTGTTGCATGCTGAGAACGGAAGTTAGCATTAACAGACTGTAAGCAGCAGCAAATGTACATGGTAGGCTGCTTTTAAATAACAATAAATAACAATAAATGCCACAGGTTTTGTAAAAGAGGATTTTTCTCTGGTGGCCAACTGAAGCTGGACAACAGGAGCCTGTCCCCAACCCAGAGAGGACAATCCACCTTTTTGTGGCTGAGGACCATGGACTCGGACTTGGAGGTACTGATTCTCATCCCAGCCGCTTCACACTCAGCGGCAAACCGTCCCAGCAAGAACTGTAGGTCATTGCTGGATGAAGCCAACAGGACAACATCATTTGCAAACAACAGAGATGAGATCCTGTGGTCACCAAGCATGACACCCTCCATTCCCTGGCTGTGCCTAGAAATCCTGTCCATAAAAATTATGAACAGGATGGGTGACAAAGGGCAGCCCTGGCGGAGTCCAACTCTCACTGGGAATGACTCCGACCGAGTGTTGGCAATATGAACCAAACTCTCACAACGGTCGTACAGAGACCGAATAGCTCGTAACAACAAGCCTGATACCCCATACTCCCGAAGCACCCCCCACAAAAAACCACGAGGGACGCGGTCAAATGCCTTCTCCAAGTCCACAAAACACATGTAAACTGGTTGGGCAAACTCCCACGAACCCTCAAGAATTCTCGAGAGGGTAAAGAGCTGGTCCGATGTGCCACGGCCAGGATGAAAACCACATTGCTCCACCTGAATCTGAGGTTCGACCAACGGCCGGACTCTCCTCTCCAGTACCTTGGCATAGAGCTTCCCAGGGAGGCTGAGGAGTGTGATCCCTCTAAAGTTGGAGCACACCCTCCTGTCCCCTTTTTTGAAGAGAGGAACCACCACCCCGGTTTGCCATGCCAAAGGCACTGCCCCCGACCTCCACGCAATGTTGCAGAGGCGTGTCAACCATGACAGCCCAACAACATCCTGGGCCTTGAGGTACTCGGGGCGAATTTCGTCCACCCCCGGCACCTGGCCACCAAGGAGATTTTTAACCACCTTGGCGACCTCAGCCCCTGTGATAGGCAAGTCGCCCCCCTCGTCCCCAAACCCTGCTTCCTCTGTGGAAGGCGTATCAGTGGGATTGAGGAGATCCTCGAAGTATTCCTTCCACCACCCAACGATATCCCCAGTCGAAGTCAACAGTGTCCCATCCGCACCATACACAGTGTGGACAGGGAGCTGCTTTCCCCTCCTGAGCCGCTGGACAGTTTGCCAGAATCTCTTCGAGGCTGACCGAAAGTCTTGTTCCATGGCCTCACCGAACTCCTTCCATACCCGGGTTTTTGCTTCAGCAACCACCCGAGCTGCACTCCGCTTGGCCTGCCGGTACACCTCAGCTGCTTCGGGAGTCCCACAAGCCAACCAAGCTTGATAGGACTCCTTCTTCAGCTTAATGGCCCCCCTCACCACTGGTGTCCACCACTTGGTTTGGGGGTTGCCACCACGAGATGCACCGACCACCTTGCGGCCGCAGCTCTGTGCCGCCGCTTCAACAACAGAGGTGGAGAACATGGCCCATTCAGACTCCATGTCTCGAGACTCCCTCGGAATGTGGTTGAAGTTCTTCCGGAGGTGGGAGTTGAAGACCTCCCGGACAGGGGCCTCAGCCAGACGTTCCCAGCACACCCTCACTATATGTTTGGGTCTACCAGGTCTGAATGGCTTCCTCCCCTGCCATCGGATCCAACTCACCACCAGGTGGTGATCAGTTGACAGCTCTGCACCTTTCTTTACCCGGGTGTCCAAGACATACGGTCGCAGGTCTGATGACACGATAACAAAATCGATCATCGACCTGCGACCTAGGGTGTCCTGGTGCCAGGTGCACATATGGACACCCTTATGCTTGAACATGGTGTTCGTTATGGACAAACTATGGTTAGCATAGAAGTCCAATAACTGAACACCACTTGGGTTCAGATCAGGCAGGCCGTTCCTCCCAATCACCCCCCTCCAGGTTTCACTGTTGTTTCACTGTTGTTGCCCACGTTAGCATTGAAGTCCCCCAGTAGGACAATGGAGTCTCCAAGAGGAGCACCCTCCAGCACCCCAGTCACAGACTCCAAAAAGGGTGGGTACTCTGAAACATCATTTGGTGCATAGGCACAAATGATGGTCAGGACCCGTTTCCCAACCCGAAGGCACAGGGAAGCAACCCTTTCGTCCACCAGGGAAAACTCCAATATAGAGGCAGCAAGGTGGGGGGATACAAGAATACCTACCCCTGCTTGTCGCCTCTCGCCCGGGGCAACTCCAGAAAAGGCCAAGCTCCAGCCCCTCTCCAGGAGACTGGTTCCGGAACCGGAGCTGTGTGTTGAGGTGAGGCCGACTATATCTAGCCGGTATCTCTCAACCTCGTACACCAGCTCAGGCTCCTTCCCCACCAGAGAGGTGACATTCCATGTACCAAAAGCCAGTTTAGAAAGCTTGGGATCAGTCTGCCAAAGTCTCCGCCTTTGACCACCACCTAATTCACATAGCACCGGACCCCCATGATCCCTCCTGCAGGTGGTGAGCCCACTGGAGGGCGGACCTATGTAACTCCTTCGAGCTGAGCCCGGCCGGGTCCCATGGGTGGAACTCCGGCCACCCGACGCTAGCCTTCGAGCCCCTCCCCCAGGCCTGGCTCCAGGGAGGGGCTCCGGTAACCCCATACCGGGCGGGGTACACTGAATCCTTGATATAGAATTTATCATGAGAGTCTGTTGGATCTGTTGATGCATTTTTTTGTATTTTTATTCTAGTGTTCCTTTTTTTTCCACTGAGAGAGTAGGAAAGGGAAAAAAGCATTCATAATAGTAATTTACTCATGCATACTTAAATTATGTGATCAGAGGTGAGTACAGTAGCCAGAAATTCTACTCATGTAAAAGCAGTGCTTCGAAATCAATAATTAAAAGTAGACAATCAAAAATTTCTAGTTGAGTTAAGGGTGCAAAGAGCACCTACTTAAAAACTTGAGTAGTGACTTCAGTCTTGAAGGTTTGAGGTTTTTCTCCAAAATTTATAACAATTTTCTCATAGTTTTTGACTTTTCTCTGTAAATTTATCTAAATTTGAAACCATTTTCCTCAAATTTGTAATTTCAATTCAATTCAATTTTATTTATATAGCACCAAATCACAACACAAGTTATCTCAAAGCACTTTACAAAAAAAAAAGAGTGGGTTTAAGCCGCGCTCTCAAATTTATAGAATCCAGCAGAGACCCCTAGAGTAAGCACTGTGGCGACACAGGCGAGGAAGAAGTTCCCTTTAATGGGCAGAAACCTCGAGTGGAACCATAGCTCATAGAGGACGGCCATCTGCCTCGACTGGCTGGGTTGAAAAAAGAGGCACAAAGTAGGAGGCTTAGCAGTAGCTACATTCAAAACAAACGTAACAAATACAATTCAACATGAACATTCACAGCCAGACATTCCAGTATCAAGCCGGGTGAGGCTCCATGTGAGAGTGAAGGCCTGGCAGCAGCAACATTTTTAACTACAGGCCTTATCAAAGAGAAAAGATTTCAGCTTACTCTTGAATAAAGAGAGTGTCTGCCTCCCAAACTGAACTGGGAAGATCGTTTCCTCTTGTAAAATTGACTTTTCTTGTACATTTGAGACTTTATTATAAATTTGCGGATTATTTTATGGCTATTTTTTTGTCTCTTTTTTAAAATAAAATTACTGTTTTGTTCAATAAATTTGAAACAGACTGTGGTATTTTTTTTTACTCATTGTTGACCATAATTTTGTAGAGCCAGAACAGAACAATAATTAAACTCTGATTTCAAAGAAAAAAATTGTATTTAATGAAATAAATTAACTTAACTTAAATGACCAAATATGCAGTTATTTCTGTTATAATATTTCTATATATTTACAGTTGTTTTTTTTTTAGAAATCTTCTCACCACCCAGACAGCAGGAAAAGCCTCCCTTATTTTGAAATCCAGATGTTGGCATGTTTAGTTTGTCTGAAAGCTGCTGACAGATTAAAGTCACTGACTTCATGAATTCCGGTCATCTTAACAAATTACAGTAACAAAAGGACAAATTACATGTGTCTCTGGGAATTTTTAGGGACTGTCTGGCTGATTACCAGAGGACCGTGCAAAAGGCAAAAATTCAGTATCTCTGATATTATTTCCAGCAGCAGTCACTGTCCTAGAGTGCTATTTAACACAATTAACTCTTTTGTAAACCTACGCACTCAGACTGTAACAGATGATTCGTTTACAACATGTGACACTTTTCTTCACTTTTTTGTTGATAAAGTGGACTCTGTCAGATGAGCTATTAATAGCAGTTTTAATGGGAGCTTGTCTGTTGTTCTGGGTTACTCTGCTGTGTTTGAACAGTTTGAGTTGGTTTCTTTATCATCACTTACTGATATAGTGAAGTCTCTGAAGCCATGAATCTGAATCACCATGTTGGCATCCATGGCACTGCACTTAAGTGGTTTGAATCCTACCTATCTAACAGAACTTTTTCTGTAATGATTGGTGACATGTCTTCATCTAGTGCCTCTCTCTCCTGTGGGGTCCTACAGGGCTCTATCCTTGGCCATATTCTGTTTTCATTATATATGCTGCCACTCGGGTCAATAATAGCCAGGCACAACATGTCTTTCCACTGTTATGCGGACGATTTGCAGAACAAATGAACTCACAAAGTGTTGTATTGGACTGCATCACTGACATTAAGTTGTGGTTAAGCCAACATTTTCTCCACTTAAATGAAGAAAAAACAGAATGTATTTTGTTTGGGGATACTGTAACGGCTGGCTTTGGTACCCTCTCTTTAAGGCTCAGTTCAGCTGTCAGAAATTTGGGGGTAATTTTTGACAGCTATTTAAAATTTGATAAACAGATTAACAATGTAGTCAAGATGAGCTTTTATCAATTACATCTGTTATCCAAAGCCAAACCTTTCCTGAGCCATCATGATCTTGAGATAGCCATCCATGCTTAAATCACTTCTTGACTTGATTACTGCAATGCACTTTATGTTGGCATCTCTCAGTTTTCTCTCGGCCGCCTTCAACTTGTGCAAAATGCAGCGGCCGAGCAAATTCCTCGTATGTTTACTTGTTTACTTGTAAATGTGCTTGGCAATAAATCTGATTCTGATTCTGGCCCGTCTTTTGACAAACACACCTAGGTGAGAGCACATTACTCTGATTCTTTTTTCACTTCACTGGCTTCCAGTCCATTTTAGAATTAATTTTAAACTTGTGCTTTTTGTTTTTAAAGCTCTTATTGGCCTTGCTCCGGTTTATCTGTCTGAGATTTTGACAGTCTGTGACCAAGGCAGGGCTTTGAGGTCATCCAATCAGCTTTTGCTGGATGTGCCCAGGTCAAGGTATAAACATTGGGGTGATCGAGCCTTTTCTGTTGTTGCCCCCAGGCTCTGGAATAATCTCCCTCCTGACCTACTGTACGTGCTATCTCTGACCTGGCCCTTTTTAAATCAGAACTTAAAATATATTTGTTTAGGATGGCTTTTAATAGCCAGTAGTGGTGATATTTGTCTTGGCATTTGTTTTTATTTTATTCTTATTTTTATTTTCAGGTATTTATTCTCATTTCTTTGTTTATGTTTTTTGTTTTTAATGCTGTGTGTGTTTTTAATGTTGTTTAATTTTCTGTAAAGCCCTTTGGTCACCTACAGGTTGTTTTAAAGGGCTATATAAATAAAGTACATTACATTAACTTGCCAGGTACATAATAATGAACATAAATTAGTTAATTAATATTAACTAAGGACCATGTTCATAATTTTTATGGACAGGATTTCTAGGCGCAGCCAGGGAATGGAGGGTGTCATGCTTGGTGACCACAGGATCTCATCTCTGTTGTTTGCAGATGATGTTGTCCTGTTGGCTTCATCCAGCAATGACCTACAGCTCTTGCTGGGACGGTTTGCCGCTGAGTGTGAAGCGGCTGGGATGAGAATCAGCACCTCCAAGTCCGAGTCCATGGTCCTCAGCCGGAAAAAGGTGGATTGTCCTCTCCGGGTTGGGGACAGGCTCCTGCCCCAAGTGGAGGAGTTTAAGTATCTTGGGGTCTTGTTCACGAGTGAGGGGAAAATGGAGCGAGAGATCGACAGACGGATTGGAGCAGCATCTGCAGTGATGCGGACGTTGTACCGGTCTGTTGTGGTGAAGAGGGAGCTTAGTTCTAAGGCAAAGCTGTCGATTTACCAGTCAATCTACGTTCCTACTCTCACCTATGGTCACGAGCTTTGGGTAATGACCGAAAGAACGAGATCGCGGATACAAGCGGCTGAAATGAGCTTTCTCCGTAGGATTGCTGGACTCACCCTCAGAGATAGGGTGAGGAGCTCAGTCATCCGGGAGAGGCTCAGAGTAGAACCGCTGCTCCTCCACATTGAAAGGAGTCAGTTGAGGTGGTATGGGCATCTGATTAGGATGCCTCCTGGACGCCTCCCACTTGAGGTGTTTCAGGCACGTCCCACTGGGAGGAGACCCCGGGGCAGACCCAGGACTCGGTGGAGAGACTATGTCTCCCAGCTGGTCTGGGAACGCCTTGGTATCCCCTCTGAAGAGCTGGAGCAGGTGGCTGGGGAGAGGGAAGTCTGGGCTTCTCTGCTTGAACTGCTGCCTCCGCGACCCGGACCTCCGGAAAAGCGGTAGAAGATGGATGGATGGATGGATGGATGGATGGATGGATGGATGGAATATTAACTAAGGTAAAAGTAAAAACATCTCCTTTTTATTCTTGTCTGAAATAAGAAAAACAAAAAACTAATAATTAAAAAGAAGACAAAATGAACCTACTTGAGCTCCTAACCACACTTGTTAGCTAAGCGACTCTTCCATTATTGCTCCTGTTACCAGTGGGTTAAAACCGTGATAAATGCCTCCACTGCTTACGTACCTCTTCTGCTTTTTTTTTTCCGCGTTTAAAGTACTTTAATAAGCTGATGTTTCTCTCGGACAGTGACGCTAGTGAGACACTCTGCTTGCCAACTGGAATAGTCACGCGGGTGGGGCACTTCTGAACTCCACGTGGATGACGGTCACACGTGATGTTCATGTGCGTGCTTGCGGATCATCATTCCTTCATATTTTTTTCCTAAATTTAAATTTCCTCTAGAGTGGCAGCATAACTTCATGCGTGATGGGTCACCACCCGGAAATGTTAACAGAGGAAACCCTGACCACAGGCCTAATTTCATCTTCATGAACAACAACGCTCCAGCTCATCGAAGTCGCATCATTAGGAAACGACTGATGGAGGCTGGGGTACCTCAAATGGAGTGGCCTGCACTTTCTCCAGACCTGAATCCCATAGAAAACCTATGGGATCAGCTGAGTTGTCGTGTAGAGGCTCGTAACCCTACAACCTCAATGACCTAAGGGCCGCCCTTCAAGAAAAGTGGAATGCCATGCCTCAGCAGACAATAAGTTGACTTGTGAAAAGCATGAGACATCGTTGTAAAGCTGTAATTGATGCTCAAGGGCACATGACAAGCTACTGAGAAACTGATATTTTTGGTTGTGGTATACCCACCACTGTTACTGGCTTTTGTTTCAATAAATTGTTTGAGATAAAGAAATCACCATTGCATTCTTCTTATTAAAGTGGAACTGAACTCACCTTTTTGCCAAAAAAGTAGAATAGCAGATTAATTCCTTATTACCTATTGTATTTTTCAACACATAAAAGAAATGTTTAGGCCGTGCGATGGCCAAGCTATAAGCCGATAAACTTTTGCCTCTGGCTGGCAGTGCCAAACAAACTGGAAGTAGTGCAGAAGACGCTGCGTGACGTCACGAGTGTGATCCCTAACCAAAACAACAATGGCAGATGATAGCAGTTCCAGCAGTCAAGAACACCAGAGTTTTCAGAGTGAAGAGGCATTCAGGATCGGTGACGAGACAGAGGAGGATGCAGGAGTGTCAAGTGAACAGGAAGAGAGTGAGGGAGGCATCGAACCGTACAGATTAGAGCCAGAATTTTCGGGGGATTCCGGCACCGACTCAGACCGCAGCAGTGATGGGGAGGAGAGTCGCTTATTGAATACAGAATGGTGAGTCTTTACTTTGGCATGTTTGGGGTGTCAGGATAAGGAAAATTAACAATAAAAAAGAAAGGGAAAAAAACATCAGCATTTTTCCAACTTATTACAGTGATCCCTCACTTATCGCGTTTAATGGGGACCAGAACCGACCGCGAAAAGTGAAAAACCGCGAATTAGCGTCACCCCCCCCAAGGGCGTCACCAGCACTATTTTGCACAAAAAGGCACAAGAGAACAGCGAAAAGTGCCACTAAGCAACACGAGCGATAAAGAACAATGAATGCGGTCTTCCTTCGCTGGGTATAGGCGCTCGGCAGGGAGCGAAGCTGGGTAAAACGTCTCGGCCAATCAGCTTGCGAGGTAAAACGTCTCGGCCAATCAGCTTGCAAGATTCCCGAGCGAGCTGGGGAGCCGGGGAGAGCGGGCTCTCCGTGTTGATACCTGATGTTCTAATGTAGTCTCCCTGCCTTCTCATTAGAACATCAGGTATCAACACGGAGAGCCCGCACAACTTAAAATCTACCTCTCTGACCACTGCTCCACTCCTCTCCGCCCACCTCTTCACCACTCGGGAATCTCGCAAGCTGATTGGCCGAGACGTTTTACCTCGCAAGCTGATTGGCCGAGACGTTTTACCCAGCGAAGGAAGACCGCATTCATTGTTCTTTATCGCTCGTGTTGCTTAGTGGCACTTTTCGCTGTTCTCTTGTGCCTTTTTGTGCAAAATAGTGCTTGTGACGCCCTTGGGGGGGGGGTGACGCTACTTCGCGGTTTTTCACTTTTCGCGGTCGGTTCTGGTCCTCATTAAACGCGATAAGTGAGGGATCACTGTATATCTAGAAACGCATCGCTTCCCGGTCGCTTTTCCTCCCCCTTTCTTTTCTTTCATCGCCATGACAGCTTTCCTTGGCCACTGAACAGATCTTCCCAGGTGTTAGAAGTGTTTTGTAGTCGACTATCACGACAAAATGCACCACAAACAACCAGTGTCGACGTGCTCGCAATGGTAAACATGAGAACTGGGTCACACTCGTGACGTCACGCGGAACTCCGGCTGCACTTCGGCGGATTTGTCTGATTTTTCAGGGCGGGAAATTCAAAATCGCGATTTTCTCCAAGATTCCGGGATTTGCGGAGGGGGTGCCAATGATAAATTATCTTTATAATTGTATGTACCATCACCCAGTGCCGTTCAATGCCGTTCAGTTCAGTTCTACTTTAAATGCCCTGTTTTCATGATATAATATCACTGTAGTGTGGACTTTTTACATTTTCCATAAATTTTACCTGAAAGCCAAATATCCCTAACTTTTTGTGAGTAGTATATATCTATGAGTGTATAAAGTATTAAAATAAAATACATATGTCAAGTAAGTGCAATAACATTTTGTCTGTAACATTAGTTTTTCAATATTTAGAAGGGTCCTTTTCTTTTTTGGTTGAGCACCTGCCCCGCGAAATGTCTGTACACATCACTGTATATTGATCTCAATTGGAAACTGGGTTTATTAAAGATACTCCGGCAAAAAATTGGAATTATAGAAGGTGTGTGTATGCTGTCACTGAATAGAACTCATGACAGTTAAAAACAGTGAGTGGCAAAAATGAGTGGCAGCATTACGGTGTATACAGTAAAACACGAAAATACACACAATACTCAGTCACAGCAGTGCACAGAGTACCAGCTTGCACTGTGGAGAGCTAATCTTATCATTCCATCTTGAGTAATTGGCAAAAAATAAATAAATAAATAATGAAAGGATCTGAATCAGTTCTTCACTTACCATGTGCTCCTTGGACTTTACTCATACATCACTGCGGTCAAGTAAACAGTGTGGTATTTTATTTTTTTGTATTTTGTATACTTTATTAATCCCAGAGGGAAATTCAGGGCATCCACCTGGATGGATGATGCAGCCATGGTGCAGCGCCAATCCCTTCACCATTCACACACACATTCACATCTAGGGCCACTTTAGAGTCTCCAGTTAACCTAACTTGCATGTTTTTGGCTTGTGGGAGGAAACCGGAGTACCCAGGGTAAATCCACGCAGACACAGGGAGAACATGCAAACTCCACACAGAAGGGTCACTGATGGTCAGGGGCTGGGATCAAATCCACAATGGTCAGGGGTGAAATCGATCCCGTGACCTTCTTACTGCGCTACCACAGTGCTAACCACTGCGGCACTGAGCTGCCCTTTTTATTTATTTATTTTTTATTTTGCATACTTTATTAATCCCAGAGGGAAAACTATTTACATCTAAAGTTAAAAAAAGGTTCTCTTTGCACTGCTGTGACTAAATCTTTTTTGTGATTTTTGTTTTGCTGCATACAAAATAGAGAGCCTAAGTCACGCCCCCTCTACTTCCGCTGCATATGGAACCTTAAATCGGAAAAAATCTCCATTGAAATGAAGGGCAAGAGCGAAATTATCTTTTGATCCCCACTGAATTTTGCCATGAGTTACACATATGATGTTTTTCACTTTAAAAGATAATTTTCCACGTAATTAAAGTTGTCAGCTGTCATCAAATAACAGAGTAATATTTAGTTTTTGTGTGCACGCTGCCACGATGCTGAGCACGGGCGGAGAGCGGTGCTGTCTTTAAGTTCGTTCTGATTACCTTCTGTATTTTCCCACTTCTGTTTTATTTTTGTAAATTATGTATGATGCTATTTGAGGTTACCTTGTGTCTCTGTTTGCGTTTTGAGATGTCCCATTATTATAATCTTAGTTTGGTTATTATAGTCTTGTCTGTGTATTTATGAATCACTTTGCATTTCTAGTTTCATCTCCCTGTGTTTTTAGACATGAGCCCGCCCTCACCTTTACCCCCAGTCCACCTTTTGTAATACTAATATTAGTATCCCAGTTTTGGCATCTCTTGGTTTTTGTATTTATCTGGTCCTTGCTTTGATGGTTATTTTCCCTTTTTATTATCTGGTCTGTCTCCGATGTTGTAATCTTTCTGTATTTGTAGTCTGTTACTTTTTGCTTTATTCTCCTGTGCTTCCATTTTGACAGCTTGCTGCGTTTACTCCCACTGTGAGCTCAAGTTTGTGGGCTATCACAGCTGTCATGAGTTTATCTGATTATTCTTCACTCTTGTACCCACACCTGCAATCAGTTGCACCTATTCCTGTTGTCCTATTTAAAGAGCTCTGCGCTGCCTCTCGGCGCTGTGTCATTTCTCAATGTTCTGGTGAAGCCGGTGATTCCTCTCACCTTAGCTGTTTGCTATTTTGGCTTCTCCTGTATCCTCTTGCCTCATCTTGTCTTGTAAGTTTTTGTCCTTGTGTTTTGTGTTTTATTATTAAACTCTGCAAACTCACAGCCAGCATTTGGGTCTTCGTCCTGCCCATGCCGGGCCAGTTTATGACAGAATGACACATTCAGTTTGGACCCAGCGGCTGTGAGTTTACGTTTTTTCCACCCACCTGTTTTTGTGTTTTCCCGGAGGGAGAACTGACAGCATGTCCCCAGCACGCCGGGTCTCAGCCAACAACAGGAGGCTGGCAGCCGAGGGCCCCAGCATGGATGAACAGTGGGCAGCTCAATTCGTCCAGGACTTTGTCACTGAAGCTCTTGCCTCCCGTACTTCCAAAGAAGCCCTGGAGAGTGTGGAAGCAGCAGCTGGGATAGTCAAGGCACATCCCGGGCTGCGGAAGTACTCCAAGTACGCGGAGCTTTTGACAACTGTTTCCACCCTCCATTTGACCTTCCGTGGGCTGGTGAGAGGCTCATTGCCAGCTGTACCTGTGCCGATGAGGAAGCGTCCCCGGGCACAGACTCCCTCAGGCTCCTGCCGCTCACCAGTCTCGGGATGCCGTCCTCCAGCATCTGCCTCCATTCCTGTTCACTGTCTGTTCCTGAGCCAACGAAGGAGTGTCCCCTGGGACAGATATGCCCAGCCTCTCGTTGCCACTCTGCTGTAACCCGCCAAAGGAATTCCTCCGCCACACAGGGTGATCTGTCTGGTTTTCCAAAGGCAGCCCCAGCAGCTATGGTTAAAACAGTGACAGCGGAACGGGCATCCAGTTTAACTTCCTGAGCATCCCCTCCTTCGTCATCTCCAAGAATCACAGCAGCAGTTCCTCCTTGTCTCTCCAGAATTTTTCCTCATCAGCTGTCCCGTCAGCTCCTTCCTCCTTGTCTGCTGCTGCTATCCCCCTCTCCTCCACGGTGTTGCCTCCCGCTGCTGAGCATCTGGCCGTCAGCATGCCTGCAGGGCCTGTTCTTCCATCACCTACATGGGTGCCCTTGCCCGCTGCTGTCAACGACAGGGATTTGTCTGGGCCTTCTGCAGCAGCTACCATCACATCCCGGGAATTCAGGCAAGTACATTTTTATTCTTTAACACCCTTGGATGAAACGTCTTATCTAATTCCTGGTGAGAGGGCTCAGCAGCAGCCGCACACTTTGGCTGAGCTCTCACCACCTGCTGCTGCAGTAATCCATGTTTCCTCACCTGCTTCTCCCGTGCCCTCCTCTGTGCTTCCTGTGTGTCTGCTGGTCCTGGGAGAGAGCCGCTGGATGACAGAGGGGCCTGTGGCCCTGGAAGATCCCGTTCCAGCCCCGCAGCCATGTCCTGGATGGGAGAGGAGCATCCCCTGTGCCCTGAAGACTGAGCCAACAAAAGAGTATCCCCTGGCTTCAGCTGCACGGGTCTCTGAGCCAGCAGTGAGGAAAATTCCAGCATCAGCCGCCACGCCAGGAGTTCCATCAGCGTCGGTCGCCATGCCTGGAGGTCCTTCAGCTGCACCCACCATCACGCCTGCTGCCAGGGTTGTCGTAGCAGTGTCGCCGGAGTCCTGGACGGCAGTGGAGCTCGAGTCCAGGCAAGTACTCTGTTCTGTTTTAACACCTGCAGATCTAGAGAAATCTTGTCTGGCTCATGGGGAGGAAAATCAGCTGCAGGTGTCTTCTGCTCCTGACCTCTCCTCGCTGGGCTCCACTGTTGCTGGCAGTATTCTGGTGGTTTTCTCTTCCTCCCCGTCTGAGGTGGCCAAGCCGGGGTTGGAGCACCAGATGACTGGTTTCGAGATGTCCCTGCCCAATTCACTGGAGTCCTGGACGGCGGTGGAGCTCAAGCTCAAGCAAGTTTTCTTTTTTGTTTTCACTATAGCTGTCTTAGAAAGATCTTGCTTAGCTCTTGGTAGGGAGGACCAGTTGCGGCCTTCATCTGCACCTGAGTTCTCCTCGCTGGACCCCGCTGCCGCTGGTGACTCTGATCCGGTGTCTGTTACTTTTGTCTATTTTAGATTACTAAAACCTCACCTCCTGTTTCCTGAAGAATGAAAGAAGGACCCAAAGAGGATAAAAACATCACAAATGTATTGTATTTTGAGAGCTGGATCTGATCCAGAGGACTGTTAGTTACTTTGCCCTGAATGCTCTTTGAAAACGTTACATACCTTAACATGTCTGTGTTTAATAGTTTTTTAACTTACATATTTTCACAGTCTTATACCTTAACAGTTAGATTACAACCTACACAGTTATTTATGTGGAAAATTATATTTTAAATTGACAAACATCATATATGTAACTCTGACAAAATTCAATCGGGATCAAAAGATAATTTCACTCTTGCCATTCATTTCAATGGAGAATTTTTCTGATTTAAGGTCCCATATGCGGAAGTAGAGAGGCCGTGACTTAGGCTCTATAAAGCTGTCACGTGTGATTGCTACTCAGTGCCATGTTGCTATGGTACTGCCCTGTAACTGCCAAGAATTCTGTTCCAGTGCATCCCCTCTATACAAAAGCATAAGACTAATGGAATTGAAAATAGAATATAAATTTAAAAAGTGTGTAAATGAAAAGCACTGTCTGTCCATTCTTTAAAAAGTGCTTTATTGACAAAGAGGTAGGGAATTAAAGCTATTTGATGACAGCCAATATTCACAAAACAGATAAATAAATCATACAGCATCAAACCAGCCATAATGGTGGAGCTTAGTACCCAAGGATTTTAATGGAAATGGCCCCTGTTTTAAACCTTAGAATGTAAAATTCAAATTTGGTTTGTGTTTGGTGAGGGGCCCACACACAATCCCATACCCAGGGTCCAAAATTTGGTGCTACTCCCTTGCCCATTGTAGTTTGTGTCCAAAAACACATTTGCGCCCATCATTTTCAGAAGTGTGATTTCAACCTTTCATTAATTAACTGTTCAGTAATCCTGCAAATTAAAGACGCTAAATCTGACCTGTCCATGTCCCGAGCAGGGAGTTTGGTATCCTCCTGGACACGGTCGGCAGTCTGGGCCATAGAAACCTTTACAGCACGCTGCAGTCTGAAGGCACAGACAAACCACGTTTGATCATGCGACTGTGTGCTACTGTGGGCTTGCCGAAGAAATGTTTAAATGGCATGTTTGTGTACCGTCACTGTGTCATTGCACTTTGGTGCACATCCTTTCAGGGGGATATCAATGTTTGGAGTTCCCATAGATATGGTGTAGACGCATCCAAAGGTTCTGGAGCCCTGATAAAGAAAGGCAGAGGCATCATCACATGCACATAGACACACATAGGATAATTAAATAAACAGAAATAACACAGAGGGAGAGAGTGAGAGGCCTTACTGTAAAAACTCCAGACAAGCACGGCGACTCTTGGATTAGTGAACATCTGACACATTTACCCTGAATAACAAAAAAGTCAAATTTTAGAGTCTGTATTCCCTCTTATAATATGCACTTTTGAAAAATAAAAACTATGCATACACAAAGGTTGTAATATTTTAAACAATGACTGCATGGTAACAAGGAGGTGGGAATCTTTTTGTTTCCCAGTGGATACTTTTTTAATGAACCAGATAAATGTTCCTGTAACTCATCATAACATTCTTTTTGTCCTACAGGACAGCAAGGGCAGAATGGGGTCATGGGGTCACTTTTCACGTTAATCTGTTGGATCACAACACACACACACACACACACACACACACACACACACACACAAACTGATATACTGTATGTAAGACCATTTAGACATCGTTTCTGATGTTAACTCACCATGGTGATCTTGGTCTCCGTGATATCACACCTGTGAGGCAGTATAGGTTCAATGGTGGGCGGCGTCAAAACACCATCCAACGCATACAGAAGTCCATTTTTAGCCTCCACAGCTGCCTCCAACACAGTTGCTCCATTAACCACAATCTGACCCTAAAAATTAAAAAAAAAAAGTTATATCCTACTGACTCAGTGAGGATTTTGACCTCACTGTCTTTGTCACTGAAATTTAAATCACACTCCTCATTCTATGGGCCATATTACAACAGTGCAGCCCATAATCAGTTCTTACTAACGCAGAGCACATTTCCAAGTTCATTTCTGTGTCACAGGAGCACAAAAACAAATTTTTTGCTGAGCACAAGGTGTAAAAGAGGCTGGTTTAATTATTCAGATGTGTGTTTTGATTAATCCATCCAAAGCGCTCCTGCACCAGGGGCACATCCAGAAATTTTTCATGGGGGGGCCACATCGGGGCCATGAAAATCTTGGGGTGGCACATCAAAATCAATTTAAAATGTAATCATGCTCCGTGCCCATTTGTGTTTGGTTTGAACGCACCTTGACAATGTGATCTGTCCTACTTTGCTGTATTTTGATAATATTTGTTAACCTCTTGCGCTCCGTTGTCCCACGGGTGGGCAAGTCTCTGCATCCTAGAGCGCACGAGAGCGCACGAGGGCGCTCTCATGCGCTCTAGGACACATCATGGAGATTTTGATGAAGGTGGTGTATGGCGTCCAAGCGCGCACTGAAAATAAAAGCTGCAGACACAGCCACGAACAAATTAGTTCATCTGATTGACCTCTCATTCGACTAATAAGAGCCTTGAATTGGGTTTCTGAAACCTTGAAGAACCAATGAATGAAAACCTAGCCAGAAGGACCCGCCTCCCAACGGCTGTGAGCCAATTGAAGCACAGAAGTTCGCTGAGCTGTTTTGTCTACAAAGGCTGGGTGAAGAGAGACTGCTTCAGCAGCCACAGGCAGTGCTTTATTATTATTTTTTTTTTAATTCCAGCAGAGTGTTTAGGATTCTCTTATATGGTCATCATAGACCGACGGAGGCCGACGACGAAGGTCGTAAATCATTCGCCAAAACCGCAATCATGGAATTATGTTTTGACCGGGTCGCGAGACCAGAACCAGGAGCAGACCAGCGTCGGTTCGTCTGACAGTGAGGAAGAGAAGTTGGCCAGGACAATCTGGCTGTGAAGAGGTAAGGTGTTATAAGCCAAATTATTTTTTATCCCTGAAAATTGTAATCAAAAATGACTTTTGACCAATCGGTAAATTACAACTGTGCGGCGCACGATGTCTGAAGTGCGTGCGCCGCATTACACGGTTCGTTCGCCGCCTACGGACCGTGAACGCCCCCCCCCCCCGCCGCTACTATTCTGTAGTGGGGGGGTGGGGGGAGCCGCAGTGACAGCGGTGCTGTGGAAACATGCCTTATCCGAGTGTAATCCGTCATTTTGCGAGGGCGGATCTCCGTCCTCTGTAGCGGGGGGGTGGGGGTGGACAACCCCCCCCCACACACACACACACACACAGACACAGCCCTGAATGTGACCTTTCATCAGAGCCCTAAATGAAGCTTCTACATTGAATCATTCAAAAGTTGCAGACGTTTTTCCAAACTGTGCCATTTGGCACAATTTGGCACAGTTCCAAAACGCCTGGGAACAGCCTGAGAACAAAGCTGTGTAATATATTCATTTTTTGTGGTATTGTTACAAAATTTGGACCTCAGCTGGATAACACTTGGTTCTACATTTCTGTTGCATTTTCCAGCCCGGATCTGAAGCTGTGCGTTATTTGCAAGCATTTGTATCCAAAAAAACACCCAGGCCAAATTTATTTTCTTCAAGTTCACTATATTTAGATGACTGTAACTCAGTGGCCGGAGCACTTAGAGAGATCATGTTTTTTTTGCCAGAAAATTCAAAGTGTTTTCTTTTAAATGAGACCAACCCCATGAGGATGCTGCAAAGGGTTGAAGAACAGCTTTCGATTTACTTTGGGCACATTTTTTTTTTGGCGTTTTTAGGAAAATTGACCGGAGTGCAAGGGGTTAATGATATACAGCACATTAATTATTCTTAAACATTTATGCTGCATTTTGTTAATATTTGTTAATAATATACAGCACACATCAATTATTCTTAAATATCTATGCTCTATTTTGTTAATTTTTGTTAATAATATACAACACATCAGTGATTCTTAAACATCTACTACATGTAAAATATGACAGAAAAACAAATTATAAAATTATGTTAGACTGTCCAGTGGCAAGGACCAGGGGTGGCCACTGGGGGGGGGGGGGCAAGTGGTGGAAGGGGGGGCCATGCAACCCTGTCCTGCCCATCCCTTTAATGCACAGAGGCGTATTATCTAAAGTGTACTCTGACGACATGACGGTTTGTTTAAGATGGGTCTTGTGCTTGTCAAAGAGCATGCATATGAGCGAAAATGCATGTGATAGTAGCATTGCTTGGTAATAAGGAAGACATCAATCACAGTTGCTATCCAGATAGTTATTTTAGAGAGAACAAATGGGTAAGAGATAATACTGGGCTGAAAATCAGCTGAATTGTTTAATGTAGTGTGCACAGATGCAACACACAGACATGATTTTTTTTTTTACTTATTTTGTACCCGTAGGTAGATTTGTTCTGCAGTCTGGTGACAAGCCACCAGCTGCCGGTCGCTGCGTGCGCAAGTGCCCCTTAACTCCCTAACCTGCATGTTTTTAGCATGTGGGAGGAAACCGGAGAAATCCCGGAGTAAACCCACGCAAACACGGGGAGAACATGCAAACTCCACACAGATCACTGAATGGGTTTGAAACTTCAGGAAAAGAGAATCTTTTCCAACAAACAATGGCGCAAAATGCTTGAAGGGGCCTCAAAACCATACAATGTTCAATACATCAAAACAAATAGCCAACATAAATTCAGTCACAGAGGACAGAGTCAATTTCTTTTTTTTATTGTGTTTAATATTTTTTTTTAATAAAAACCAGGTTTCTAAATTCCTTTAACTAATGATCACACAAAATAAACAGTTTGCTACTGTAATTTCTTTTCCTTTTACATGCTGGATTTCAAGTGGTAGCTCCTGGAGAGCTAAACTCCAGCAAAGCAGGTGACGATTTTTAAATGCCGATCACTGTAGGAACTGCAACGGGTTGTAGTTTGTATATACAACCAGAGGATCAGATGCTGAGATGTAGATTTCAAAATGCTCTAATGCTAAGATTAGAGCAAGCGTCTCTTTTTCGATAGTAGAATGATGCACCTGAGAAGCATGTAGTTTCTGTGAGAAAAATGCTATCTGCCAATAACCTTTGAGTAAATTAAATTTACTGCAAAAGGTAGCCAAACCAACCTGATCCACACAGTCATCAACCCTTGGCAGTGGGAAAGAATCTGGTTTGGTAAAACTATTGAGGTTGCAAAAATCAGAACAAAACCAGTGAGTTTGATCTGGCTTCAGAGCCAAAAGGCATGGTGAACTTCACACTGTAAAACTGAATTAGTTCGCAGAGCTCAAAACTTATAGGGAAACTTAATACCTAATAAATTTTTAGTAAATGAAATTTTTTTTTTTTCAGTAATCTTAAACTAAAAAATTTAAAACAAAATGCTGAAAATGTATTTTGAAGTAAAGTTTACTCAAAAAAATCATTTCATTTACTTAAAATTTATTAGGTAATCGGTTTCCACATAAGTTTTGAGTTCTGTGAACTATTTGGTTTTACAATGCAGGCAGTGTTACTAGGTTCAGCAATGCCATGCTCTATTATGCACTCTACTTCTATCTGGAGTGCCCTTCTGGAGTAGTATGCGTTTCTCAGGACTCACCCTGTATGCATGTTGTTTGATAGGCCGGGCATCACCAACATCTACAGTATGTCGTGTTCCAGTACCTTAGTTTCAGTGGGAATGTCGTCAAAGATGCTGTGAAACTCCTTCAATAGAGAAACCATATCAATCTTTTCCTGAGGGCCTAAATGTGACAGGTACTCATCCAAGTTCTTTAAGATGCTAGAGTTCCCAAAATGACTTAAAGATACCACATTTCTGTGGCTAAGATGGTGCATTGCGTAGGAGTTCACCAGAACAGCACCAAGTTTTATCAGTTCTTTCATTGTCACCTGGAGCATAGTAAGGTTTCATCAGGTTCACATGACAGAGTCTGTGTTTATTTCTACGCTCAGGTGTTGCAACAATATAATCCAAGTCTCCAACCTTTCTCTCAATAGTGTATGGTCCAGAAAATCTTGCTTCAAGTGGAGAGCCGATGACAGGTAACAAAATCAGAACCTGATTTCCAACCTCAAATGAATGAGAACAGGGTTTTTTGTCATACCAATCCTTCATTTTTGACTGTGCTTTTAGCAAATTTTCACTTGCCATTTCACAAGCCCACTGTAACCGATAATGGCAAGCAGAGACATGGTCCAACAAATTTGTTTGAGAAACGAAATCTTCCTCCAAAAGTTCTTCCTTTAACAAAGTTATCGGGCCACAGACTTTGGTTCCAAACACAAGTTCGTTTGGGCTGAAACCAAGCGATTCTTGAACATGAAGACATGAAGTTCGTTCCTTGGTCTGACTGAACAATTTTTGGAATGCCAAAGACTGAGAAGACTTTCACCAATGCTTTAATCACATTTTTTGCTGTAATTGTCCTAAGTGGGATTGCTTCAGGGAAATGAGTGGATGCACACATTATTGTTAAAAAGAAATGATTTCCAATTTTTGTTTTGGGTAAGGGTCCCACACAATCCACCAGCACTCTGCTGAATGGTTCATCAAAAGTGGGTATGGGTTGCAGAGGTGCAACCGGCACCACTTGTTTTGGTTTGCCAGTAAACTGACAAACCTGACATGTCCCACAAAAATTTCTTATATCTCGTTTCAACCCAGGCCAAAAGAAATTCTGCAATACCCGATCATAAGTCTTTTTGACTCCAAGATGGTCAGCCATATTACCTGCATGGGCTAGTCTAAGTATCTCCAAACGAAGGGGCTGTGGGACCACTATTTAAGACACAGCTGACCTAGCACCTTCCCACACACAGTTGTCGTTTCCTCATCAAAACTCCACCCCTCTTATAGTACCCCACTGGCGCACCACCAACAGATTCTTCTAACTGCAAGTCAGCAAAAAGGGGTGACAAGGAGACATCTTTCTCCTGCTCAGCAATGAGCTCTTTACGGGACATTTTGATTCCAACTATAGAAGCTTTCTCTCCAGCCTCTACAAACTCATCCATCAGAATTGGTATCACACAAAACAGTCTCAGACTGAGTCACCGAAGTGTGATCACCAACATCCCCATCAGCATCCCTATACTCAAAATCAGTAACTGGAGTTACAGAGTCAGTATCACACAATATTGTCTCTGACAAATCAACCAAAGTGTGATCTCTGACCTCTCCCATGGTGCGATCAGACCTCCTCTTTTCCATAGCATGGGTAACAACACAAGATGAAAACACGTCAGGGTGCAACTTTGCTATCCCATCATCTTGTTCTACTCTGGGCACATTCATAACAATTGAATTTGAGGCACTGACTTTATTGCCAGCCAAATCATTTCCCAAAATGAATGTGATCCCTTCAACAGGTAGTCCCTGCCTCACAGCAACTTCCACAGGACCAGTGATGATTTCAGATTCCAAGACCACATTAAACAAGGGCTCCTGAAACCAATTCATCTCCACTCCTCATAGCAGAGGAGTGACATATGACTGGCGCCTAGCGGCTGCCCCGGCCTTGGATGTGCTCTGCAGAGTGTGCCCAAATGCCAAGTCACGTTTCGTTACCTTGTATTCATACATGTGTAATGACAATAAAGTTGAATCTCAATCTCAATCTCAGAGCGCTGCAACCACTTTCCATCTTCTTGGTTAAATCATTTCTCTTCTGACCTTGCTGGTGGAAGGATGCTCCGCTGCTTCGCTCTTCCCTCTGCTTGCACTTTTCTGTCAATATTTTTATTTTCCCTGCAAGAAATTTATGGGCAGCACCTGCCGGATACTCATAAATCACTGGGACTATATTTCGCTGAAGATATAGCTCACTATTACCATGATCTAACACTTTTTTGGATCTTATCAGTGCTACATGAGCGTGGCCTACAAGCAGCTGAAGCCTGAACTACATCGACTGACAAGCTAAAGCTAAGTATCAACAAGATGCCTCCCCTTTCTACAGATGACTACCACAAACTCCTACAGAAGATTACCATGCTGTAAACTAAAATCCAGCGGCTAGAAGTTAATCTGGAAGTAAATGGCCTCTGTGAAAATGATACAACACTGCCAGTGACTAAAAACAGTGAACAAGGCCCCACTAACTCACAGCTATCCAGCGCTAACATGGCTGATAGGGGACAGGAGGACTGTGTACAGAGAAATAAATTCTCAAGCGATAGTCCTCCCTTGAATGCCCTTGGTGCAAAGCCCAAGAATAAATCATCACACAGGGTGAAGGGAGGACAAGCAACAGCCCAACTTGGTGAGATCTTTGATGTGAACGGCTGGCCTGCGTTATCGGGTAGACCACGAGCATCTTCAACCCCGACTGTCAGCAAGACACAACCGTGGATAGCCATCAAAGGAAAGCCAAAAACAGAACTCCTCCACAATAGCCAAATATGCCATTTCAGAACAAAATTGTGCCGCTACTGCAGGACCCTGGACCTCCATGTGATGACCTGGATAAAATCTCCCCCACACGCAGCAAGGTAAATCAGAACAACTCAGAAGGTAAAAGGCTACAGAGAAAGCTAACAGCTGGGCCTGAAACTCTGATTGTTAGTGACTCTGCCATGAGAGATGTGAGAAACGTATGTGGTAAACATACAGAAATAATGTTGTTTCCCAAGGATATGGCATGTGATGTGAGACAAAATTCTGCATATCATGGCGGATTATCCCACAGTGAAGAATCTCATATTACATGTAGGCTCAAATGATGCTGTGAAACAGCAGTCGGAGGTGCTGAAACAGGACTTTAAAGAACTGCTGGATCCAGTCAGCTGTCTGAATGCTGAAGTGTTTTTTAGTGGCTCACTACCACCAGTCAGAGGAGGAATTGAGAGATTCGGTAGACTGTTTAATTTAAGTGGATGGCTATCAGAAGCTTGTACAAACAAGTCACTTCATTTCATTGACAACTTCAACTTTTTCTGGAACCGCAGGCACTGTTTTAAGGGAGAAGAACTGAGCCTCAGCAGGTCAGGCGTGAGGCTGTTTACCTCCAATCTGTTCTATTTTCTGCATCACCATTCTGTTCCCCAGGACAAGGACATGAGACAAGACGAACCAAAACAACAGGATAAGATACAGCCCAGCACAAACTGTGAGATAAAGCCGCCTCAGCCCCCGCTTGTGCAGACCCATCCTTCACCAAAAGTCACCAGTGAGGACCCACCCCCGCTACCACTACATACCCCCTCCTCCTCAGTTTCCTCTTCCCCATCCTTCTCACTCCTCGACTTTACTGACCAGATGAAGGAGTTGGTCACTGTGGCCACAAAATTGACC
The DNA here is from genome assembly GCA_020510985.1 of Pholidichthys leucotaenia. Lineage (NCBI taxonomy): Eukaryota > Metazoa > Chordata > Actinopteri > Cichliformes > Pholidichthyidae > Pholidichthys > Pholidichthys leucotaenia. Next base: position 211,239,574 of record CM035845.1, on the reverse strand, counting down.
CCATGCCCTAGTCCAATTTTCTCACCCCGAAACCTCCCACTTCACCCCCCCCCCATCCCCCCCTCCAGCAATTCCCCAGCAAGCTCTGACACAGCTCCCAAAGCCCTGGCACCCACCCCCACCCCCACAGCTGAAGCCCCGGCACCCACCACCACCACCTTCACAGCTGAACCAAAATCCACAGCCTGATAACAACACAAGCTGGGTTTGACATAATGGGCCCAGGCTTCAATACCACTGGTACTTATGGCTCTTCCCAAGACAAGCCGGGGCCTGGTATGGAAGTAGTTTCCTTACTTCCTGTTTTAATAAGCAGCAGAAAAAGGTTGGTAAATTTACAGAGAAACAAAATCCATCCTACACTTCCTGTAACTTTATCAAATCTAGTGTTCATTTCTCACCAGTCACAGCCTAAACAAAATAAAAATTTGGCAGATGATATTCTCAACACACTGAAGCTAGCTTTATTGAATATTAGGTCCTTGGCAGGAAAAACATTTTTAATTAATGATCTCATTATAAAACAAAAACTGGATTTTATGTTTTTAACAGAATTTTTTACATGGTAATGGTGGATTTCTTCTTATTGAAGCAGCCCCTCCCAACTACAGCTTTATAAGTGAACCCAGGCTGCATAAGAAAGGAGGAGGAGTTGCTGTTTTTTTTTTAATGATTCCCTCCAATGTAAGCAGATGTTTTATAAGTTTACTGCATTTGAATATGTGGCTCTTCAGCTGAATTCCTTCCCCCATGTGTTGTTTCTCAATATTTACATACCACCTACAGTAAATACCATGCAATGTTTTTTGATGATTTTACAAAGCTGCTGTCTATTGTCTGTGTTGACTTTGACTGTGTAGTTATTGTTGGTGATTTTAGCATTCATGTTGACAACCCTTGGGACAGAGGGACCAAAGAATTGTGTTGTGTCCTTGATAACTTTGGACAGACTCAACATGTAACAGAAAAAACACACAACAGAGGACACAGTCTGGACTTGGTCATCTCCAAAGGTCTGAACATCTCTAAGGTTATGGTGATGGACATTGCTCTGTCCTGCCATTCTTGTTTTCTTTGAGAGTGCTATTAATGTCAACAGAAATATCCAGACAGAGGTTATCAAAAAATGGTACATCAGTGATAATACCAGTGAAGCATTCATCCAAGCTTTCTGTTCCTCACCCCCCCCCCCCCCACACACACACACACCTTCAGTAAATGAGCTTGTGGAAAATTTCAATGGTAAAATTGCAAATATTATCAATGCCATTGCTTCAATCAAGGTGAAGCAATGGCTATTAAAAAGAAACCTCCATGGAGAAATGCCAAACTAGTAAGAGCTGAAAAAAGAGAGTGTCGAAAAGCTGAACACAGGTGGCAAAAAACTAAATTACAGATTCATTATGAAATCTATAATGGGAGATTGAGCATTTATAATTTGGAGCTGAGAAATGCAAGGCAAGCATATTTTTCTGACATCATTGCTAAAAAAAAAACAATAATGCACACACCTTGTTCACTACTGTTGACAGACTAACAAATCCCCATGTGTCAGTAGCTCTTGAACTTCTATCCAACCATGCCTGCACAATGACTTTGCCTCTTTCTTTACTGACAAAATTCAGAAAATTAGACAGTCAGTCAGTGCTCCTATGCCAGGTGCTAGACTTGTGCTTCCTGTGTCCACGTAGAGAAGGTGTAAACACCATGACAATTTTTTTTCCAATTATAAAATCTTGATTGACATCATACACCACTTGAAATCCACTACCTGCTGCCTTGATACCCTTCCAACAGGGTTTTTTTTTTTTTTTTTAAATGTTTCATATTGAATGGCCTCAGATCTAGTACAGATCATAAATGTGTCTCTGCATTCAGGTGTCTTCCCTCAGTGTTTAAAAAACAGCTATCAAGCCACTTCTAAAAAAAAAAAAGAGCAACCTAGATACCTCACTCATGAACAGCTATAGGCCCATATCAAACCTCCCCTTTCTTAGTAAAATGATAGAAAAAGCTGTTTTTCAGCAATTGTACAACTTCCTGACATTAAAAATACCTGTTTTGATGTCTTCCAGTCAGGTTTTTGACCACACCACAGCACTGAGACAGCTCTAATTAAGGTCCTTAATGACATCCACTCCAATACAGATAATGGCAACATTTCAGTCTTGGTTCTACTGGATCTCAGTGCTGCATTTGACATGGTTGACCATAACATCTTACTAGACTGGCTAAAAAACTGGGTGGGACTTTCTGGTCCAGCACTTAGCTGGTTTGAGTCCTATTTAAAAGACAGGGACTATTTTGTGTCAATAGGTAACTACAAATCTGAGCGGACAAAAATAACCTGTGGAGTTCCCCAAGGTTCCATTTTGGGACCTTTGCTTTTCAACATCTATATGCTCCCACTAGCTCAAATCATAAAAACAACAAAATATACTGTCATAATTATGCAGATGATACACAGAACTACATAACCGTCTCACCAGGAGACTATGGTCCAATTAAAAGCCTGATCAAATGCATTGGTCAAATTACAGAGTGGATGTGCCAGAACTTTCTTCAGTTAAACGAAGGCAAAACCAAAATAATAGTTTTGGGAGCAAAAGAAGAAAGACTCAAAGTTAGTACTCAGCTGCAATCAATGATGCTAAAAACCAACAGCCAAGCCAGAGATCTGGGTGTGGTTCTGGACTCAGACCTGAATTCTTACAGCCACATTAAGACAGTAGTGAAATCAACCTATTATAACTTAAAGAACATAGCGAGGATTAGAGGTCTGATGTCTCAGCAGGATCTAGAAAAACTTGTCCACGCATTTACCTTCAGTAAACTGGACTACTGTAATGCTGTCCTCACAGGTCTCCCTAAAAAGTCAATCAGATAGCTGTAGTTGGTTCAGAATGCTGCAGCTCGAGTCCTCACTAAGACCAAGAAAATCGATCATATAACTCCAGTTCTCAAATCTTTACACTGGCCTCCTGTCTGTCAAATAATAGACTTCAAAATACTGCTGTTGGTTTATAAAGCTCTGAATTGTATAGGGCTAAAATACATTTCAGATCTGCTAGTTTACTATGAACCACCCACAGCCCTCAGATCATTAGGGTCAGGCCTACTATCTATGCCCAGAGTTAGACCCAAACATGGTGAGGCAGCGTTTACTTTTTATGCCCTTCACATATGGAACAAACTCCTAGAAAGCATCAGGGCTGCTGAAACTCTCAGCTGATTTAACCTGTTGCACTTCTGTGTACCGCGGGCGGGCACGTCTCTGCGTCCTAGAGCGCATGAGGGCGCTGCGTCCTAGAGCGCGTCCTAAAGCTGCATTTCCGTTCTTCCACTACAGACACAGCCGCGAACAGATTAGATATGATTGACCTCTCATTCGACTAATAAGAGCCTTGAATTGGGGTTCTGAAACCTTGAAGAACCAATGACTGAAAACCTAACAAGAAGGACCCGCCTACCAACGGCTGCGAATGCAGCGAGCCAATTGAAGCACAGAAGTTCGAAAGCTGTTTTGTGTAAGGCTGGGTGAAGAGAGACTGACTGCTGCAGCAGATGAAAAAAGGACCCGCAGGAAGAACCGCCACAGACCCAGCAGCACGGAGACCACCCACAAGTGCGACCTGTGTGACAGGGACTGCCATTCGCGCATCGGCCTGTTCAGCCACAGGCGGTGCTGTCCCAGCAGAGTAGACGTTTAGGATTCTCTTCCATGGTCATCATAGACTGACGGAGGCCGACGACGAAGGCTGGGTGACACACACGTGTTCGCCAGTCTTTTTCTTACTACTGTTATTTGTTTTGAAAAATCGTTCGCCAAAACCGCAATCATGGAAGCACAAAATCCCAATAATGGAATTATGTTTTGACTGGGTCGCAAGACCAGAACCACGAGTCCATAATAAGCGGACCAGCTTCTTGTTCGTCTGACAATGAGGAAGAGAAGTTCGCCAGCTATGCTGCTGTTGTGAACAGGTAAGTGTTATAAGCTAATTATTCTTTATCCCTGAAAATTGTAATCAAAAATGACTTTTGACCGATCGGTAAATTACAACTGTGCGGCGCACGAAGTCCGAAGTCCGTGCACCGCGTCCAAACCGTGAATGGCACCCCCCCCCCCGCTACTCTTCCGTAGCGAGGGGGGGGCGCGGTGACCACGGTGACTGTGCACCGCGGTCGCCACATCGCCACATGACTATTCCGTCATGTAGCGATGGCCGATGTCCGTCCTCTGTAGCAGGGGGTGGGGGGGGAGTTGTTATCTTCTACATTACAAATATTTTAGAATAATTTTTAGTGCACCGTAAGTTATTTTTTCTTGTAAAAAAAAAAAAAAGCCACACATTTTTTACGTGGCATGCTTCTTTGTGTGTGGGGGCTTGTTTGTTCATTCATTCATGAATGAATGAATAAACAACCCTCCCCCCCCCACACACACACACAGCCCTGAGTGTCACCTTTCATTAGAGCCCAAGATGAAGCTTCTATATTGAATCATTTAAAAGTTAGACGTTTTTCCAAACTGTGCCATTTGGCACAATTTGGCACAGTTCAAAAACGCCTGGGAACTACCTGAGAACAAAGCTGTGTAATATATTCATTTTTTGTGGTATTGTTACAAAATTTTGACCTCAGCTGGATAACACTTGGTTCTATATTTCTGTTGCATTTCTGTTGAACTTCTTCAAGTTCACTATGTTTAGATGACTGTTACTCAGTGGCCGGAGCACTTAGAGAGATTATGACTGTTTTGCTAAAAAATTCAAAGTGTTTTCTTTTAAATGAGACCAACCCCATGAAGATGCTGCAAAGGGTTGAAGAACAGCATTTGATTTACTTTGGGCACGTTATTTTTTGGCGTTTTTAGGGAAATTGACCAGAGTGCAAGGGGTTAAATCCAGGTTAAAAACTATTTGCCATGGCCTTTCAGTAGAACAATTGTTAATCTCCTACAATGCACGCTAAATTTTTATTTCCGTTGTATTCTATTTTAGCCTGCTTTTTTTTCTTTAATTTACTTCTGAGTTTGCTTTTTAATTCTTATGTATTCCTTTTGCAACTTGCTGTAATGCTTTAATGTTTTTATGTAAAGCACTCTGAATTGTCTTGTACATGAAATGTGCTATACAAATAAACTTGGCTTACCTTACCTTAAAGGTAGCACACCCTTGAGCAAGATGGACTGAGATGCCCCAGTATCTCGCAGTATTGTCACTGGCTGCTTAGCATTATGTCAAGGCAGAGAGACAAACCCCTTGAATGTAAAGGGCCTAAATTCTCCTGGCACATCCCCTTTTTTAGAATCGCAATCAGAGTCTAGTGACTTTTCAATAAGTGGAGTCCCTAGAAGAGCTACGGTTTGAGACCTTTCAGTCTTTTTTTAACAAAACTGGGCACTCACAGACAATGTGACCTTTTGCGTGGCAGTAATAACACTCTACTTGACTTGCAGCAGCCATTTTTGGAGTTGAAAATGGACCATGGTTTAGAAGGGAGTGAGGTAGCCGAGATGCTTTGATATTGTTGCTTGGTGACTTGGATGACAAACTGAACTTGTGGATAAGTGTAAATTCATCTGCCATCCCAGCAGCTTTTTCCCAAGTGAGGTCTCTATGCTCATTCAGGTATATGGCAACTTTCTCATGAACACAACGTTTAAACTGCTCCAACATAATGAGAGTTTTTAATCCCTCCAGATCTTTTATTTTCTCTGATTTACACCACCACTCGAATAATATATTTTTTTCTCTTGCAAATCCTGTATGAGTCTGAGAATCAGTTTTTTTTCAGCTTCCGAAACTGCTATCGATATGCTTCTGGCACTAGTTTGTAAGTGTACAAAATGGCTTCTTTGACAGCCTTGTAATCAGAACTCTGAGCTACAGACAAAGATGCATATACACTCTGGGCCTTCCTGACTAAAACACTTTGAAGCTGCAGTGGCCTGAACTCTTCTGGCCACTTCAAAGTATCAGCCGCCCTCTCAAACAATACAAAAAAATTCATCAATCTCCTTTTCATTGAAAGGGGAGACCAAGCGGCTGTTTTGGGCTATCAAACTGCTGAGACCTTGAGTCTTAACTTGCCCTTAGACGGAGTGCCTTATTGTCCAGCTCCCTCATTCGCTCCCAATGAGCCAATTCTATCTCCTGACGAGCCAGTTCCCTTTCATGAGCCATCTGCAATTTCAGGCACTCTGTTTTCATACACTCAAGTTCTAATTTAAACTTGAACTGCTTCACACCAAAGTCTGTTGTTAAATCAGTCTCACTGTCTTCATCTTCACTTTCTTGTTTGTTTTATGTATCTATTGGGAGAAGCTGTTTTTCCAATAGCCCGGTGACCACAGCCTTTGTAATTATTTCTTTCTTTTTGGTTGATGATATGGTGATTTTTAAGCGTTGAGCTATTGCAATGAGGTCTACCTTTCTGCAAGAAGCGACAGCTTCCCAGGTGGGGTTTTCCAAAAACTTCTCCAAGTTAAAGTTCATGGTGGTTTTTTTTCTTTTTACAAAAGAAAATCAAAAGCAACCACTTTGTGGGAAGATCCCGGACGAGCCCCAAATTGTTACGTTTCCTGTTAAAACAATCTACCAGTGCATCTCAGTAAATTAGAACCTCAAAGGTTTTTTTTTTGAATATAACTAAAAAAGATACATTTTATGATACTGGTAACAGTTTTTAAAATAAATAAAAAAATCATGACACTTGTAATTTACTAAGATGTACCAGCACATAGTACACATTTGTTAAACTACAAAAAAATGGCATTGTCTGTAGTAAAAAAAACCTGCAAATGATACAATAAATCATTGAGGAATATAATGCCATCCATCCATCCATCTTCTACCGCTTTTCCGGAGGTCCGGGTCACGGAGGCAGCAGTTCAAGCAGAGAAGCCCAGACTTCCCTCTCCCCAGCCACCTGCTCCAGCTCTTCAGAGAGGATACCAAGGCATTCTCAGACCAGCTGGGAAACATAGTCTCTCCAGCGAGTCCTGGGTCTGCCCCAGGGTCTCCTCCCAGTGGGACGTGCCCAAAACACCTCAAGTGGGAGGCGTCCAGGAGGCATCCTGATCAGGTGCCCATACCACCTCAACTGGCTCCTTTCGATGTGAAGGAGCAGCAGTTCTACTCTGAGCATCTCCCGGATGACTGAGCTCCTCACCCTATCTCTGCGGGTGAGTCCAGTGATCCTACGGAGAAAGCTCATTTCAGTCGCTTGTATCAGCGATCTTGTTCTTTCGGTCATTACCCAAAGCTTGTGATCATAGGTGAGAGTAGGAACGTAGATTGACTGGTAAATCAACAGTTTTGCCTTAGAACTCAGCTCCCTCTTCACCACAACAGACCGGTACAACATCTGCATCACTGCAGATGCTGCTCCGATCCGTCTGACAACCTCTCGCTCCATTCTCCCCTCACTCGTAAATAAGACCTCAAGATACTTAAACTCGTCCACTTGGGGCAGGAGCCTGTCCCCAACCCAGAGAGGACAATCCATCTTTTTCCAGCTGAGGACCATGGACTCGAACTTGGAGGTGCTGATTCTCATCCCAGCCACTTCACACTCAGCAGCAAACCGTCCCAGCAAGAACTGTAGGTCATTGCTGGATGAAGCCAGCAGGACAACATCATCTGCAAACATCAGAGGTGAGATCCTGTGGTCACCAAGCATGACAGCCTCTATTCCCTGGCTGCGCCTAGAAATCCTGTCCATAAAAATTATGAACAGGATCAGTGACAAAGGGCAGCCCTGGCAGAGTCCAACTCTTACTGGGAATGAGTCCGATCGAGTGTTGGCAATACAAACCAAACTCTCACAACAGTCGTACAGAGACCGAATAGCTCATAACAACAAGCCCGATACCCCATACTCCCGAAGCACCCCCCAAAAAAAACCATGAGGGACGCAGTCAACTGCCTTCTCCAAGTCCACAAAATACATGTAAACTGGTTGGGCAAACTCCCACGAACCCTCGAGGACTCTCGAGAGGGTAAAGAGCTGGTCCGATGTGCCATGGCCAGGACGAAAACCATATTGCTCCTCCTGAATCCGAGGTTCGTCCAACGGCTGGACTCTCCTCTCCAGTACCTTGGCATAGAGCTTCCCAGGGAGGCTCAGGAGTGTGATCCCTCTAAAGTTGGAGCACACCCTCCGGTCCCCTTTTTTGAAGACAGGAACCACCACCCCAGTTTGCCATGCCAAAGGCACTGCCCCAACCTCCGTGCAATGTTGCAGAGGCGTGTCAACCATGACAGCCCTACAACATCCAGGGCCTTGAGGTACTCAGGGCGATTTTTTTTGTTTTTTTGTTGTTTTTTTACCACGATACAAATGCTAGTGTTGTAATATTTTATTACCAGAACTCTTGTTTGTTACATTGGTACTACAGACAACATGAGAGCTCTCCAAAAGTGATGCTGTACACCTTTGTTGTCCTCTGGTAGCTGGTTGCAGTAAGACACTAAAGGGACATTCACACCAAATGTGAAAGCACAGCACAAATACATATAAAGTTAATGTCAACATGTAGAAAACATGTGAATTTGCACATTTTCTTCCAAGGGATTTGGTAGCGCTAGCTAGTAATCAGCTTTGAGATTCTGCCATCATCGAAGTAAAAGTATCAGCACTGGAGAGTAAACTAGCTTGAAAATGAGACTGTCACTCACCTGCTGACAAACAGACCGCAGCTCGGGAGCTGAAACAGAGTGTCTGTAGTTTATCCACCAACGGACTCCTGCTACGGATGTGATAACGAGGGTTTGCATGCTAGCAATGTAAACAGCCATCATCCAGGTGAAGTTTTGAAGGAGGCAGTGATAATTTTCCAGGTGAGAGTCCCGTTAGATAACACTGTAAACTTAAACATGACAGTGTTTTTAGGATTTCCACAGTAGGTAGAAATCAGCTGCAGAACAACTCCAGCCCTCTGCAACTCGCTCAGATGTGAATCAAGGTCTGTTTGCATGTTTACATTGAGTTAACATGTAATCACGTGGCCCGAAAAATTTGTGCTTTCGCATTTGGTCTGAAAGCACCTTAAGCCCCTTTGTTGTGTCTGTGAATAACGGACAGCAGAGACAATGACTGTGCTGAACAGTGACTTTTATTAGCCAAACTGGTAGCACATGGAACACATGGAGCACAAGCTAGCAAGCTAGCAAAGCAGGGATACAGGTCAGTGTATGACTAGAGGCAGAGCACCAAAAGACCCAGGCTGCCACCGTAAGTCTCTTATTATAGGCACGGCGTGATGACGTCACCCATGCCTGCACCATCACATCCATACCGTGCATAGTGTTATGGCAGTACATAACATTCACCTCCCCTCTGGGAAAAACCAAAACCATCATTAACATTATGACAGGCATGTGAACTGACTTTAGCCAAACAAGAACCTGGGCAACCGGGTAGACTACCAGTAGACCCTGCATGGTTGAATGGGTTATTTTACCACTCTGTTTCCAACCATGTTCTGTTAAAAATTTCAAAACAGAGTCATTCTCAGTTCAATTTCAGAGGGCCTCTGGCATGCCCGCAGTGGGTGTGCCCCTGGAGGTACTGGTTGCGGTAGACCTGGGTGCTCTCCTGCTGGTATCGCTCTAACACCAGCAAAGTCCCAGTCCAGGTCCCATACTGGCTGGGTCCAGCACCGCGGCTTGATGTGGGGCAGCTGCTCTTACCTTTCGCAGACAGCTGACATGCCATCTCAAACCATCAGCCGTCTGGAAGCTGGCTGGCCCCATTTGTGTGGTGATCATCATTGGCGGTGACTAGAGCATCTGTAGGTCCAGGCGTTAGGATTGGCGTACCCGTACCCAATCGAATACTGCGAGTGGCGATCTGTTCGGCTGGACTCGGCGCTGCTGCTCTCTCATGCCCAATGTTGATTGCTGTTGTGGCAGCGGGTTGTTCACATTGGCAGCAGGACGTGCTCTGGATTGGTGTTGTTCTGCTGGGTCCTGCTCAGCCATGGACTCTCTCTCTTGCAGGTCTGCGGCGGCTCCCTGAGGCTTATGCCGGGCAAGGATCTGAGATGAATCCCATTTCCACCCTCTCTCTCCTGGTGCTGGTTGTGGTCGTGGCGGTGTGTTGCTCTCACCAGCAACAGGACGTGCACCAGGTTGTGGTCATTCACCAGGGCCCTGCTTGGCCATGAACTCTCTCTGCTGCAGCGCTGAAGTAGCTCCCTGAGGCTTGTGCTGGGCAAGGACCAGAGACGAGTCCTGTTTATGCCCTCTCTCCGTGTTCTGTTCTCCGTGCAGTGTCAAGCTTGGAGCAGCTGTACCCACGTCCGGGTGTGATGCACTCTGATCATCAGTGGTGGTACCAGGTTGTTGTGAATGGTAAAGCCTAATTCATAAAAAAAAAAGGTTGCACCCCAGGATGTTGTCTATGTATGTGGCTACCTGGAAGGCGAACGCCGGGAGGACTCTGGACCCGTAGTGAACCGTCAGCATTATGGTTCTGACAAGGCTGATATGAGTGTGTCCATAACCATAAAGCTCAGCTGTGTTTTTCCTGATTGGATGACAAGGAAAAACTCTCTTAATCACTACCCAGTTCATCATCGATCTCGTAGTGGCAGTGTCATAGCAGCGGCAGGCTGACATCGTCAAGCCTCACTGTACACCACTTGTATGCTGCTCTGCGAGAGTCCACTGTATGGATGTTGGTTGTTAGCTGTGGTTCAACTGAACTGGGTGGAGAGCTTGTTGTTAACCGTGTTGAGCAGCACACTTTGACAAAATGGTTAAGCTTTCCACAGCGTTGGCATCGCCGGGCAGGAATGTACTCACATTTGGTGCATCAGGGAACCACAGTTTCTGTACATTTGACACCCCATGATGTTCTGTTGTCCCGTAATGTTCACCTTAGCATACTCCAAGGAGGTTGCGGTGTCACTGGGTTCTTCTGCCGGGGTAACTGCTTGTGCTGGTGGGGACTGTTGCTGTGGGTCATCTAGTTGTGATCACTTGTCGGTGGCCTCCAGCTGGAATGCTAACTCCACCACCTTCACCAGTGGCAGGTCGTCTGGTGCCATCAACAGCTTCACCCGGAGCTGCAGGTTGCTGGTGTGCTCCATTAGTTGGTTCAGCACCATTTCGACCTCTAGTTGCCCAAACCTACACGTGCGCACCAGACAGCGGAGGTCCGTGATGTACTGCTGGATCATCTCTCCTGCTTTCTGTCGGCGCTGGCAAAACCTTATCCTCCTCACCAGCATGCATCACAAAATGTCTGGCTAGCAACGTGATACACTCCTTGTATGTGTCTCCCAGTCCCAGTGTACTAACCATCGATTGTCCCTCGGTACCCAGGCTGTGGATCAGGAACACACATAGCCACATCCTGCAGACGTTATCCAGGTCCATAGCTGACACATACGTACATCCAAAATGATTCAAGCCAGTGAGGCCATGGGATGGGTGGCTCACCTGGGGATGTGAGGAATGGTGGTAGAGGTGGAAAGCACACTTCCATGTCAATATTTTTTAAAGTTTCTTCTATTCGCCAATGTTGTGTCTGTAAATGAGGGACAGCAGAGATGATGGCTGTGCTGAACGGTGACTTTTATTAGCCAAACTGGTAGCACATGGAACACACAGAACACTAGCTAGCAAGCTAACAAAGCGGGGATACAGGTCAGTGTATGACTAGAGGCGGAGCGCCAAAAGACCCGGGCTGTCGCCATCAGTCTTATTATAGGCACGGTGTGATGACGTTACCCGTGCCTATACCATCATGTCCGTACCGTGCATAGTGTTATAACAGTAACATAAGACCCTCCTCCCCTCATGATTGTGTGGGGTACTTTGCCAAACTGAAAAAAAAAAAAAATAGGCCTGAAATATTTTTTTCCAAATGGTGATTTCTGGGCTCCTAGGTAGCTTTTCTCACATCGTTGCATGTTCATGTGTTTGCTTTTCAGCTCAGTTCAGTTCTACCTATAAAAACGGGGCTGTGGTCACATTTGAGCATGGTTGTTTGAAGGAATTGCCTATGGGCTACTGTATAGGCTGTAATTATGGCTGTGTTGTGAGACATGTATATGTTGGACACTGCATATGTGATTTAACCACGATGAAGGAGAGCCAGCCCCCTGCGGTGCGGAGCCACAGAGCCTGGACCCCCTGCGGAGGACAGGGGACAGAAGACTTCCTGACCACTGAGGCTCGGGAAGAGAGAAGGGGGAGTTATGTAAATAAAAGGCTAATGAATGTGAATAAAGAGATTTTGAGAGAGATGTGTGATTTCCCCCGCGAGGGAAATGGTTTGATGTCAGAATGTTTAAATGAGAGAACTTTGGTGTGTTCACTCTCTTTGTTCGCTACTCAAGAATGAGAGCAGACAGTGGAATGATTTCTTGAATAAACTGGAATGAAAGACAATTCGGTTTCGTTATTCAAGTCTCCCCACATTGGTGACTGACGACGTTGAGAATGAACGAAGAAATTCTCAGGGTCCCGGACTCACAGCGCTCAGAGCTGGCGAGCGCAGTGGCCGTTAAGCTGCCTGATTTCTGGCAGGATAACCCACGGTCGTGGTTTCTGCAAGCAGAGTCGCAGTTCGCGCTCGCAGGAGTAACGGTGGATGACACTAAGTTCCACAATGTCATCGCTAAACTGGACAACAGCACAGCTCGGTGCGTGCAAAGCTTGGTGGAGCAGCCACCCGCGACCGACAGGTACGGCAAGCTGAAATCCACCCTCATCAAGTTTTTCACCCCCTCGGCTGAAGTGAGGGCGAGGAGGATCCTGTCTTTGCTAGACCAAGGTGGACACAGGCCGAGCGCCCTGATGGAGGAGATGATACAGCTGAGAGGGTTGGACAACGATGATTTCATTTTTCAGTTCATCTTCCTCTCCAACCTCCCGGCGCATGCGAGAAGCACGCTGGCCGGCAAAAAGTGTCACACCCTGGAGGAGTTCCGGGAGCTGGCCCAGGAGGCAGATGGGATCCTGGACGCCTGCGGCGGGCAAGCAACCACAGCAGCAACCCGAGACAGCGGGGAGCCCGAGGCGGCAGAACCAGACTGGCCGACGACGGCGGCAACACGGCTGCGACGAGGGGGAGCCAATAGCCCGGCGGCAGAGGCGCGGGCACGACACAGCGGAGGAGAAGATCTCTGCTTTTACCATCGGAGGTTCGCAGAGAAGGCACGCAGGTGTGTGCCGCCCTGCATCTTCAGGAGTTCGGGAAACGGCAAGACCGGGGGTTGCTAGCAGCTTCGACCCTCGGAGAACGCAACAAGCTGCTCTACATCACGGATGCGCGCTCCGGACGAGAGTTCCTCATCGACACCGGAGCACAAGTGAGCTTCATCACCCCAACATACGCGGACCGGGTGGCTGGACCCCACGGTAGCGGAGCTACAGCGGCAAATGGCTCGAACATCAACACCTACGGGAGAAGGACCTTGCCTTTATGCTTACATGGCCGCACATATGAATGGACTTTTGTGATAGCGGCGGTGAGTTTCAACATGTTGGGCGCGGATTTTTTGTGTTCACACAATCTGTTAGTTGATCTTGCTAATAGACGGCTGGTAAATGCACTCTCTTTTTACTCTCTCCCCTGTTCAGCTCGAGTGTCCCCGCCACCAGTACAGACCCACGTCGCTACAGCAGGTGGTAAGTTTCACACACTCCTCACCCAATTTCCAGCGCTCACTGTGCCCACTTTTTCAGCGACGGTCGCGAAGCACGGGGTGAAACACTTTATCCCCACTTCTGGTCCTCCCGTGTTTGCAAAAGCTCGGCGCTTGGATGCAGTTAAGCTCGCCATTGCGCGCGAGGAGTTCGCCAGCCTGGAGAGGCTGGGCATCGTTCGTAGGTCGAAGAGCCCGTGGGCTTCGCCGCTGCACATGGTACCGAAAGCCGATGGCTCCTGGAGACCGTGCGGGGATTACCGCAGGCTAAACAACGCTACGGCGCACGATCGTTATCCCATCCCGCACATTCAGGATTTTTCGGTGCACCTGGCGGGGGCACGCATTTTTTCAAAGATTGATCTAGTTCGCGGCTATCACCAAGTCCCAGTCCAACTGGAGGACATTCCTAAAACAGCGGTAATAACCCCGTTCGGACTTTTCGAATTTTTACGCATGCCGTTTGGTCTCAAAGGGGCGGCGCAAACATTTCAGCGGATGATGGATGTCGTGTTACGCGATCTCCCTTTCGTGTTTGTGTACCTCGACGACATTTTGGTCGCGAGTACTTCAGAGGACGAACACGAAACACACCTCACAGCAGTTTTTAGGAGGCTGGGAGAGCACGGCTTAATAGTTAACCCAGCCAAGTGCCAGTTCGGCGTCGAGCGGATCGATTTTTTGGGTCACCGCGTCTCCCCGGAGGGAGCGGTTCCGTTACCAGAGAAAGTACGCGCGGTAGCGGATTTTCCCCGTCCACAAACGGTCAAATCACTACAGGAATTCTTGGGGATGGTGAATTTTTATAACCGATTCCTGCCCCACGCAGCTCAAATCATGCAACCGTTATATGCCGTGCTCAAAAAACAAAAACCGACCCAGGCGGTCGAATGGTCCCCGGAGCGGGAGCGCGCGTTCACAGAGGTTAAAAAAGCCTTGGCTGACGCTGCGCTCCTGGCCCACCCAGACCCTGCAGCACGTATCGCGCTGACGACAGACGCTTCAGATTTAGCCATAGGGGCCGTTATTGAGCAACAGGTAGCCGGAGTTTGGCAGCCTTTGGCTTTCTTTAGCAAATCTTTAAGCGCGGCTGAACGAAAATACAGCGCGTTTGACAGAGAACTGTTGGCGCTGCATTTGGCTATTCGTCATTTCCAGTTCTGGCTGGAAGGACGGTGCTTCACCGCTTATGTGGACCACAAGCCGCTCACATACGCCATGGCCAAAATTTCAGACCCGTGGTCCGGCAGGCAGCAGAGGCAGCTGGCCGCAATCTCGGAATTTACCACTGACATTAGGCACGTCGCGGGCAAATTCAATGTAGTAGCGGATTGTCTCTCACGCGCGTTCACGACCCCAACACGCGCAGAGGCAGAACGGGCCACCGTGACCACGCCGCAGGAGAGCGGCACGGTGGCGCGCGCAGCCCCGGTGCACGTGGGTATAGATTACGCAGCCATGGCAGCGGACCAGGGGGCGGACGCAGACGTGCGCGCGCTCCAGTCTGGACCAACAGGGTTGAGGCTGGAGAGCAAGTGTTTACAAACCGGTATGCCCCCCCTGATCTGCGACATGTCGACGGGGCGCCCGCGTCCGGTGGTTCCGGCCACGTGGCGCCGCCGTGTTTTTGACTCGGTCCACTCACTGGCGCACCCGGGGGTGCGCACGTCGGTGAAACTAGTGGCGGAAAAGTTTGTTTGGCCGTGCCTGCGCAAGCACGTGAAGGAATGGGCAAAAACCTGCATTTCCTGTCAACGGGCCAAAATTCACAGGCACACAAGAGCCCCGTTAGAACCGTTCCGCATTCCGGCCAGAAGGTTCGACCATGTGCACGTCGACCTTGTGGGCCCCCTACCGGCATCACAGGGGTTCACGTATCTTTTGACAATGGTGGACCGCACCACACGTTGGCCGGAAGTGGTCCCACTTGCGACGACCACGGCCGCGGAGGTGGCTCGCGTTTTTTTAACGGCTTGGGTGGCGCGTTTCGGGGTTCCGTCGGACATTACGTCCGATAGAGGACCGCAATTCATCTCTGAGCTGTGGTCAGCGATGGCCAACGTCTTAGGAGCCAAAATTCACCGCACTACGGCTTACCACCCTCAGGCCAATTGTTTATGCGAGCGTTTTCATAGGTCTTTGAAGGCAGCACTCAGAGCGTCGCTCACGGATGCAGATTGGGTGAATAAACTTCCATGGGTTTTATTAGGGTTGCGTTCTGCGCCTAAAGAGGACTTAGACGCCTCCCCAGCGGAGCTGGTATTCGCACAAACTCTGAGGCTGCCGGGCGAGTTTTTACCAGAGCCCCCAGAGCCCCCACCTCTCTCGGCTCTGGGACCGTTAGTCGGCACGGGGGCAGACACGCTCCCGGGTCCGGTTCATCACGCTTTTCCACGAGTTTTCGTCCCCAAGGCTTTGAAAAATGCCGATTTCGTTTTTGTCAGGCGCGAAGCCCTAAAAGCAACGCTCAAACCGCCTTACGAAGGGCCATTTCGAGTGCTGGAGGCAGGTGATAAGCAATTTGTGCTAGATTTTGGAGACAGAAAAGAGACAGTCAGTATTGACAGACTAAAACCTGCTTTTGTCATGAAGGACGTGTCTGTACCGGTCGCGGTGGCGCCTCGACGAGGCAGGCCCCCGCAGGGGGCAATTAATCACTCTCCCCCTCAGTCAACAGAGCCGAAGCAGAAACGCACCGCAGGCAAGGCGGGGCCAATGCACAGCAGATTCGGCAGACGGCTGAAGCCCAAGCGGCGCACAGACTGAATGTTGGTGTTGATTATTCAGTAGTGAGTAAGGTGCTATTTAATTTTAGGAATTAGTCTGTTCTTCATCGTTTGGGGGGGGTTATATGGCTGTGTTGTGAGACATGTATATGTTGGACACTGCATATGTGATTTAACCACGATGAAGGAGAGCCAGCCCCCTGCGGTGCGGAGCCACAGAGCCTGGACCCCCTGCGGAGGACAGGGGACAGAAGACTTCCTGACCACTGAGGCTCGGGAAGAGAGAAGGGGGAGTTATGTAAATAAAAGGCTAATGAATGTGAATAAAGAGATTTTGAGAGAGATGTGTGATTTCCCCCGCGAGGGAAATGGTTTGATGTCAGAATGTTTAAATGAGAGAACTTTGGTGTGTTCACTCTCTTTGTTCGCTACTCAAGAATGAGAGCAGACAGTGGAATGATTTCTTGAATAAACTGGAATGAAAGACAATTCGGTTTCGTTATTCAAGTCTCCCCACAGTAATGGGCAGCCGCATGAGAGGGAACTTAACCTCCATGGCTCCACTTCACAGTTGCTTCTCTGTGGATTCTGACTGCAAATTACACTACTCACAAAAAGTTAGGGATATTTGGCTTTTGGGTGAAATTTATGGAAAATGTAAAAAGTTCACACTACAGTGATATTATATCATGAAAGTAGGACATTTAAGTAGAAGCGTACAATGGTGATTTCCTCATCTCAAACAATTTATTGAACAAAAGTCAACAACAGTGGTGGGTATGCCAAAACCAAAAATGTCATTGTCTCAATAACTTGTCATGTGCCCTTGAGCATCAATTACAGCTTGACAATAATGTCTCATGCCGTTCACAAGTCGACTTATTGTCTGATGAGGCATGGCATTCCACTCTTCTTGAAGGATGGCCCTCAGGTCATTGAGGTTGTGGGGTGCAGGGTTATGAGCCTCTACACGGCGACTCAGCTGATCCCATAGGTTTTCTATGGGATTCAGGTCTGGAGAAAGTGCAGGCCACTCCATTTGAGGTACCCCAGCCTCCAGCAGCTGCTCCATAATGATGCAACCTCAATGAGCTGGAGCATTATTGTCCATGAAGCTGATTGGTTCAATGAAAGGACTAGCTGTTACAATCCCTGATGTTTGCACAACTTCTGAGTCTGTGGGGAGTTCTTGAGAAAGGGCTGCTATAAGGCTTCACCGCTGGGACACATTGTCAAATGAAATTAGGCTTGTGTTGTACATGCAGGGGCACAATCACTGGACTAATGATGTTATTCGGGTTGTATCGGCTTGTCACTGTACCATTCACAAGGTGTAGGGCAGTTCTGTATTGACGAGACACACCTGCCAAAGACTGTAACACCACCACCAAAGGCTTGTCTGGTGACAACAGTGACTGACACATACTGTAGTACTCTCCTTGACGTCTCCAGCATCGTTGGTGATCGTCATTTCTGTTCAACGTGGATTGACTTTCATCAGAGAACAGCACTGAGGCTGACTGATCCCTCGTCCAGCGTAAATGCTCCCTGGCCCATGCAAGACAATGATGCCTGTGCCTGGTGCTGTGGTCAGGTACCCTTGCAGATCATTTAGCACACAGACCACGCTGATGTAACTGGTTTCAAATGGTCGGACGTGACACTTGGGTGTCTCTCACCTCCCTTAAATGTGTTTGGAGTTGAATGGCATTCATCCTCTGGTTCCGCACGGCACTGTTCACAATGAAGCGGTCGTCAGCATGGGATGTGGCCAAAGGACGTCCACTTCTACAGTGCATCCAGAAAGTATTCACAGTGCTTCATTTTTTCCACATTTTATTATGTTACAGCCTTGTTCCAAAAGGGATTAAATTCATTTTTTCCCTCAAAATTCTACACACAATACCCCATAATGACAATGTGAAAAAAGTTTTTTTGCGATTTTTGCAAATTTATTAAAAATAAAAAAACTAAGAAATCACATGTACCTAATTATTCACAGCCTTTGGTCAATAATTTGTTGATGCACCTTTGGCAGCAATTACAACCTCAAGTCTTTTTGAATATGATGCCACAAGCTTGGCACACCTATCTTTGGGCAGGTTTGCCCATTCCTCTTAGCCGCTGAAAAACATCCCCACAGCATGATATTGCCACCACCCTGTTTGACTGTAGGGATGGTATTGTCGTGGTGATGAGCAGTGCCTGGTTTCCTCCAAACATGATGCCTGGCATTCACACCAAAGACTTCAATCTTTGTCTCATCAGACCAGAGAATTTTGTTTCTCATGGTCTGAGAGTCCTTCAGGTGCTTTTCTGGCAAACTCCAGGTGGGCTGCCATGTGCCTTTTACTAAGGAGTGGCTTCCATCTGGCCACTCTACCGTACAGGCCTGATTGGTGGATTGCTGCAGAGATGGTTGTCCTTTTGGAAGGTTCTCCTCTCTCCGCAGATGAACGCTGGAGCTCTGACAGAGTGACCATTGGGTTCCTGGTCACCTTCCTGACTAAGGCCCTTCTCCCCCGATCGCTCAGTTTAGACGCCCAGCCAGCTCTAGGAAGAGTCCTAGTGGTTCCGAACTTCTTTCATTTATTGATGATGGAGGCTACTGTGCTCATTGGGACCTTCAAAGCAGCAGAAATTTTTCTGTACCCTTCCCCAGATTTGTGCCTCAAGACAATCCTGTCTCGGAGGTCTACAGACAATTCCTTTGACTACATGATTGGTTTGTGCTCTGACATGCACTGTCAACTGTGAGCCCTTATATAGACAGGTGTGTGCCTGTCCAAATCACATCCAATCAACTGAATTTACCACATGTGGACTCCAATTAAGCTGTAGAAACATCTCCATGATGATCAGTGGAAACAGGATGCACCTGAACTCAATTTTGAGCTTCATGGCACAGGCTGTAAATACTTATTGTCATGACTCGCCACTCATCAGCGGCGCCAGCCGCGCGCACACCTGCTCCTCGTCAGCGGTGAGGTATATAATCCACTCTGCCCTGGGCTTCGGCCTGAAGCCGTCTCTCAACTTCGGCCCCTTTGCTACTACGGATCTCAACCGACTAGCGAAGATTTCTTGGGTAAGCTCCCCTTACCTCTCTCCTCTAGCCTTCCCCTGTGCACAGGTGGACATTCCCGGCGGCGGACTTCCTCACCTCGCCGTTGGCTCTACGCTGCTGCCACAGGTACCGCAGGTCGCTGTCTCCCGGGCCTCGCCCTTGTCGATGCCAGCCACCTGTCATAACCAAGTAAGCCAGCTATCATCATTATTCCCTGTATTGGTGTGGTGCCCGTTACCCTTCTCCCTCTGCTCTCTCCCACAGGGTTGTCCGGCTGTACGGCCTCCTGCCCCCGTGCCTGACGCAGACGCCACCACCAATACATTTTTACTCCACAGACACGCAGCCATACACTTCCTTGTTGCTAATAAAGCTGTTAAATCTATCCTGAGCCTGCGTGTGTGTCTCCTGGGCCGTGCAATATGTCAATACGGCCGTGCATTATGTCAATACGCCCCCGGATCTCACCCTAGTGCCCTCAGAGTTCCACGACCTGGGTGCTGTTTTCAGTAAGTCCAAGGCGATGTCTCTGCCTCCTCACCGGCCCTACGACTGCGCCATTAACATCCGCCAGGGGGCGCCCTTACCTTCAGGACGCCTCTATAGTCTATCAGCGCCGGAGAAGGAGGCAATAAACAGCTATCTGAAGGAGTCGCTCAGTGCTGGGATCATCCGACCGTCCTCCTCTCCAGTAGGTGCAGGGTTCTTCTTTGTGGGAAAGAAGGACGGATCTCTTCATCCTTGTATCGACTATCGAGCTCTCAACGATATCACGGAGAAGGACCGGTACACCCTGCCCCTTATGGACACTGCCTTCCACTCCCTCCAGGGGGCGACCTGGTTTACTAAGCTGGATCTCCGCAGCGCTTACCACCTCGTCCAGATCCGGGAGGGAGATGAGTGGAAAACCGCCTTCCGTACCCCAAACGGTCATTTTGAATATCTCGTGATGCCGTTTGGGTTGACCAAAGCTCCAGCCGTCTTTCAGCGCCTCATCAATGATGTCTTCCGGGACTTCATCGGCCTGTTTGTATTCGTCTACCTGGACGACATTCTCATCTTCTCCAGGTCCAGGGATGAACACCGGGTCCACGTGAGGCGGGTCCTGCAGAGACTGCTGGAGAACCGTCTGTACGTCAAGGCGGAAAAATGTGAATTCTACGCCAAAACAACTTCCTTCCTGGGGATCGTCATCTCCCATGACCAGGTGCTTCCGGACCCAGCGAAGATCAAAGCGGTGGTGGATTGGCCCACACCAACTTCTCAGAAACAGGTTCAGCAATTCATCGGGTTCGCCAATTTCTACCGCCGCTTTGTCCCGAACTTTGGAGCCATCGTCGGGCCCCTGACCCGCCTCACCTCTCCTAAGACCTCATTCCGGTGGACTGAAGAGGCCGCTTTGGCCTTCCAGGCGCTGAAGACGGAGTTCTCCTCCTCCCGGGTCCTCAGCCAGGTCGATCCCGCGCTGCAGTGCATTGTGGAGGTGGACGCTTCGGACACGGGGGTGGGAGCAGTGTTGTCCCAGCGGTCCCCAGCCAATGGAGTCAAGCGACCCTGCGCCTTCTTCTCTCGGCGCCTGTCCCCGGCGGAATGAAACTACGACGTGGGGGACAGAGAGCTTCTTGCCATCAAGCTTGCCCTTCAAGAATGGCGTCACTGGCTGGAGGGGGCAGCCTTGCCTTTTGTGGTCCTCACTGACCACAAGAAACTGGAGTACCTAAGATCTGCCAAGCGTCTGAACGCCCGCCAGGCGCGTTGGTCCCTGTTCTTTGCAAGGTTTAAGTTCAGCATCACATATAGGCCTGGCTCCAAGAACGGCCTGCCCGACGCCCTCTCCAGGCAATTTGCCCCGGAGGCCGCAGAAGACGTTGCTCACACCATCTTGCCCAGGTTGTGCGTCGTGGGGGCTGTTACATGGGACATAGAAGACAAGAATCCGGAGGGCGCAGGAGTCGGAACCGGACCCTGGCAGCGGACCGGAGGGGAGGCTCTTCGTACCATCTGCCGTCCGGGGGGATGTTATACACTGGCTCCACACCTCCAAGCTCACCTGCCATCCTGGAGCTTCGTGGATGATTGACCTTCTCCAGCGATCCTTTTGGTGGCCAGGCCTGCGGAAGGATGCCGCCCGTTACGCCCGGGCCTGCCCCGTCTGTGCTACCAATAAGTCAGGTAACGCTCCCCCTGCGGGTCTGCTCCAGCCCCTGCCCGTCCCTGGCAGGCCCTGGTCGCACATCGCCCTGGACTTCGTCACCGGGCTCCCTGTCTCCAACAACTTTGACACAGTTCTGACCATTGTTGACCGTTTTTCCAAGGCTGCCCACTTTGTGCCCCTACGTGGACTTCCCTCAGCCTTGGAGACGGCGGACCTCCTCATCCAGCACGTGGTCAGACTGCATGGAATCCCGGTCGACGTAGTCTCCGACCGCGGCCCCCAGTTCTCTTCGGACGTCTGGAGGTCATTTTGCAACGCCCTGGGAGCCAAGGTAAGCCTCTCCTCCGGCCATCACCCCCAGTCTAACGGGCAGTGTGAGCGGACTAACCAGGAGCTGGAGGCTACGCTCCGATGCGTCACTTCATCCAAACCCACGTCCTGGAGTTCTCACCTCGCCTGGGTGGAGTACGCCCACAACACCTCTCGCTCTACGGCCATCGGGATGTCGCCCTTTAAAGCATCCTTGGGCTATGATCCACCCCTATTCCCCGCGCAGGAGGGCGAGTTGGCTGTTCCCTCTGTCCAGGCACATCTGAGGCGGTGCCGCTCCCTTTGGTCCACGGCGCGTAATGCGCTTTTACGCACGGCGGAGCGCAATAAGTCTACAGCGGACTGACATAGGAGACCTGCACCTGCCTACCAGGTGGGACAGCAAGTTTGGGTATCCACACAGGACGTTAACCTAAAGGGTGAGAGGAGAAAGCTGGCCCAACGGTTCATCGGCCCTTATCCCATAACCAGAATCATCAACCCGGTGGCTGTGCGTGTGGCTATTCCCTCCTCCCTCCGCATCCATCCCACCTTCCACGTCTCCAAAATTAAACCGGTGGTCTCTGACCCCCTCTGCCCTCCACCTGCGGTGCACCCCGCTCCCCGGATGATTGGTGGCCATCCGGCCTGGACCGTCGCTGACATCTTGGACGCCCGATGCCGGGGTCGCGGATTGCAGTACCTGGTGGATTGGGAGGGCTATGGACCCGAGTGGAGACAGTGGGTGCCTTCCTCGCTGGTGTTGGACCGGTCACTCATTTCTGAGTTTCATCGAGCGCACCCGGAAAAACCATCGCCAGGAGGCGCTGCTAGAGGGGGGAGTACTGTTATGACTCGCCGCTCATCAGTGGCGCCAGCCGCGCACACACCTGCTCCTCGTCAGCGGTGAGATATATAATCCACTCTACCCTGGGCTTCGGCCTGAAGCCGTCTCTCAACTTCGGCCCCTTTGCTACTACGGATCTCAACCGACTAGCGAAGATTTCTTGGGTAAGCTCCCCTTACCTCTCTCCTCTAGCCTTCCCCTATGCACAGGTGGACATTCCCGGCGGCGGACTTCCTCACCCCACCGTTGGCTCTACGCTGCTGCCACAGGTACCGCAGGTCGCTGTCTCCCGGGCCTCGCCCTTGTCGACGCCAGCCACCTGTCATAACCAAGTAAGCCAGCTATCATCATTATTCCCTGTATTGGTGTGGTGCCCGTTACCCTTCTCCCTCTGCTCTCTCCCACAGGGTTGTCCGGCTGTACGGCCTCCTGCCCCCGTGCCTGACGCAGACGCCACCACCAATATATTCTTACTCCACAGACATGCAGCCATACACTTCCTTGTTGCTAATAAAGCTGTTAAATCTATCCTGAGCCTGCGTGTGTGTCTCCTGGGCCGTGCATTATGTCACTTATGTACATGTGATTTCTTAGGTTTATATTTTTAATAAATTTGCAAAAATCTCAAAAAAAAAACTTTTTCACATTGTCATTATGGGGTATTGTGTGTAGAATTTTGAGGGAAAAAAAATGAATTTAATCCATTTTGGAATAAGGCTGTAACATAACAAAATGTGGAAAAAGTGAAGCGCTGTGAATACTTTCCAGACACACTGTATGTCTTTCTGTGACTCTTCCAGTCTCTCTGTATCTCTATTGCAACTTGGTGATGACACTCTAAGCTCAGTGGCCACTTCCCTCTGAGAACATCCTGTTTGAAGTCTCACAATGGCAAGGTACTGTTGATCAATTGTTAGGCGTCATCTTGGTCTCATGATGGTCTCATGATGTCAAAATGTGAACAGCATGATGACAAGGACTGTTTAAATACCAATTCTAATTGACCCCAAAAATGTATTGGTTGATTCATGGATCAAACACCTGTCGTGAATTTTGCTGTTAAGCACCTTGTAAGAGAACAAGTTATGCAAAAAGTACTGAAACACTGAACAGTTGGACATGTGCATTCAAAAGGTTAGAAAAGGTCAAATTAAGTTCAACTGTAAATGTTATGGTGCATTTTAAGTGCATCCTGAAATTTCACCCAAAAGCTGAATACCCCTAACTTTTTGTGAGTAGTGTATGTCAAAAGTGCAAGATGGCAGTGTCCCAAATCCAGGAAATAGAGTTTGACTTTTCTGTAATCAAAGTATGTGGCAGCAGATTGTCCACATTTACATACAGTCTATGACTGATACTCAGCTTTCAAATTTGTTATTTCAGTATTCAGCATTTTCCACCAATCCATCCATCTATCCATCCTCTACCGCAGGGGTCACCAACTGGTGGACTCCGGCCCAGATTCAGACCCTGAGAGTCCTCCGTCCAGACCCCAAAGCCTTTTGACACAATTTGGGGAAAAGGGAGACTTTTATTTTGGTGGGGAAAAAAAGCGGAACTGAACTGCTGCATCAGCAACCGCCCGACGGATTATGGCACAAGCCTTTGGGCACTCTCCTCCTGCTGCAGACTCCCCTCTTCACTGTCCCATGAACAATACTCTCTGCAGAAACTCTGCAGCTCCAACCGTTCCGTTCAGCGGGTTGCAAAATCAGGTTCGCTGCGGGTTGCAAAATCAGGTTCCCTGCGCCCCCCCCTGCCCCCCCCACACACACACAAGGTTGACAGCCAGGACATCCACCTCAGACAGGGGTGTACCTACAAAAAGAAGTGCTGTTGTGAAATTGAATGTATTTACCTTCTTCCTCTATTCTGCCGAGAGTAGCCCATGCTGGGATGCAGAGGTGAGGTCGCTGGTTATGGAGGCCCTTTTTGTAGCCTCCGATATCACTTAAAAACTCTGTAAAAGCTCCGTGTATACCTGAACATTAAAAGTTCCACCTCCCTTGTCCCTGTGACCATGGAGTTACAGCTCCATCCATGCTGTAACAGAGTTTACTGTTGAGATTAAAAAAAAAAAAATGTCGGAGGAATTCTGTCGAGTGGAATTATATTTTGTGTCCATTTTTTTTTGTCTTAGTTTAAAACAATTTTTTTTCTGTACTGATATTATACTCTATAGAGGTGGACTTTTTGTATAATTTTGTTTTTTTAGATATGAATCTTTTTTTTTTTTTAAATGCAA
Source organism: Pholidichthys leucotaenia (assembly GCA_020510985.1). Lineage (NCBI taxonomy): Eukaryota > Metazoa > Chordata > Actinopteri > Cichliformes > Pholidichthyidae > Pholidichthys > Pholidichthys leucotaenia. The sequence goes on along the minus strand of CM035845.1, from coordinate 211,214,559 downwards.
TACAATTTAATTTGTGTTCTCCTGGAAAATATTTTTAGGATTTTAGTTGTAGATTTTAGAATTTTAGACCTGTTTATTTGGAGTCAACAAACACATTTAGTGTTTTCCTGTATTATAACATTTTATATTGCATTTTGTTTGAAATTGAACAAAGAATTCATTTTAATTTTTTTTTGTTTAAAAATTAATATAGAGCTAAAACATGAGCTTAATAAAATAATGTGTGAAAGCAAGTTAAATGATATTGGGCTTTCTGGAGACAGCTGTGGTCTTCTGAGAGAATGTCCATGAAAGGATGGCGGTTCTTAAAAGCACATTTTGAGATAAATTTGTCTATGTTTTTTATTTTATTTTTTAAAATTTAACCTTTATTTATTCTGCTCAAAAAAAATAAAGGGAACACTTTGGAAACACATCAGATTTTAATGGGAAAAAATAAGCTGGATATCGAAATTGTGGCAGGCTAGTCCAGCTTACTCAGATTAAAAAGTATTCCTTTAATACCCTCCTTAACCACACTGTGGTTAAGGAGGGTGGGGCAAACATTACTGTTATCTGTCCCACCCATATCTAATCCTGCGGTCCAGGGACTGAACCCGCAACAATCCACTCACCAGTCCACATCCCAAACCAACCAGTAATCAGGCAGTAATTAGGGACCACCCAACCACCATCACTGTGAAATACACGGACGACACTACCTTGGTTGGGCTCATCACCGACTACGATGAGAAGGCATACAGGGCAGAGGTAGACAATCTGCTGCTGTGGTGCCAAGCAAACAACCTGAAACTGAATGTCCAAAAAAACCAAAGAACTCATTCTGGACTTCAGGAAGAACAGACAGGACCCCCACCCCCACCCCCACCCCCATAAATAGCAACCGCGTGGAAAACGCACCCACATCTCCTCTGACCTCTCCTGGACTGTCAACACCAAGGCCCTGGTGAAGAAAGCCCAGCAGCGGCTGCACTTCCTTTGTGTCCTGAGGAAGCACAACCTGGCTCAGAAGCTGCTGCTGGCCTTCTATCGCTGCTCAGTGGAGAGCGTGCTCACCTACTGTCTGGGTGTGCAGTAAGCCGGCTCCATTGCCAAGAACAGGAAGGCTGTGCAGAGAGTCATCAACACCACCCAAACATTTATCAGCAGCCATCTGCCCTCCCTGGAAGACATCTCCAGAGCCTCCTGTCTCAGAAGGACCAAAGCCATCACAGGAGACCTCTCACATCCCGCCCACCACCTCTTCGACCTGCTTCCCTCTGGACGACTTGTTCAGATTGATCAGGTCCCACACCTCCAGACTGAAACAGTTTCTTCCCCTGGGCCATCCAAATTGCAAACAGTAAGAGGCCCCAACCCCCTCCCACTGAATGCTCACATGCACAGAACTGAGGGCCTTTTAATAATCACTATAACTCACCTGTCTTTGCACTCCTCACTTTCATGTATATTGACCCGTGAAATCACTACTGTACATATTTAACATAATCCTTGGGCCATTTTACTCTATTATGTGCTCTGCACTCCACACTCTTATGTACATACAGTGGTGTGAAAAAGTGTTTGCCCCCTTCCTGATTTCTCATTTTTTTGTATGTTTGCAACACTTAAACATTTAAGATCATCAAACAAATTTAAAAATTAGACAAAGATAACAATTAAACACAAAATGGAGTTTTTAAATGAAGGTGTTTATTATTAAGGGGAAAAAAGATCCAAACCTACATGGCCCTGTGTGAAAAAGTGATTGCCCCCAAAACCTAATAAATGGTTGGGCCACCCTTAGCAGCAACAACTGCAATCAAGCGTTTGTGATAACTGGTAATGAGTCTTTTACAGCGCTGTGGAGGAATTTTGGCCCACTCATCTTTGCAGAATTGTTGTAATTTAGCCACACTGGAGGGTTTTCAAGCATGAACCGCCTTTTAAATGTCATGCCACAGCGAGACTTCCAGGAAGATGGCAGAGAGGCATAATGCTTAAACAGAGAGCTCTCCCAAGTCGGGTTAAAAATCTCTGCTAAATGGCCAACTCAATGTAAATAAGTCAATAAGCCAAGGGATGAAAACACGAAGAAGCCAGGCCCATGGAAAAAGCAAGGTAAAACTAAGGAATCCCTCTTGGATTCCTGAAGAAATCGCTGCGCACGAGGCCAACAAAAACAAGGAAACTTCAACAGAGAAAATGTATGACGCCAGCCTTGATATATGAATACTGGCTTCGCCAATATAAATAAGGATATAAAAGACCTCAAGCAAGAACTCCAACAGGATTTAACGACTCTTGAGGAAGAACTGAAAAAAAGAGGTGAAGGAGGAAATTATGGGTCTCTGAAAAGAAATAGACCGCAAGCTAGCAGAAAACACGGAGGAGCTGCGCACTCAACAGGTGTGTATGGCAGAAACTCAACTTCGAATATCAGAGGTGGAAGACTGGAAGACAGAGGCAAGCGAGCTGCTACAGACTCTGACAGCACAGACACAGAGGATGCAGGAAAAAATAACCAACCTGGGGAGCAAGTCCAGGTGGAGCAATATACACATCTTCGGGATACCGGAGGCCACCGAAGGCAACTCTATGGTGAAATTCATAGAACAATTATTAAAAAAAAAAGAGCTTGAGTTGCCTGATGAAACAGATCTACAGATCCAACGTGCACACAGAGCCTTGGCACAGAAACCAAACTCAAACTTTGCACCCAGGTCAGTTGTGGTAAACTTCTTAAAATACAACATAAAGGAAAGAATTCTGACACAAACGTGGCAAAAAAAGATACGAGTTGGCGACAAGCAGATATTCTTTGATCATGACTACCCGACAGAAATTGTGCAGCAGCGAAAGAATATGCCAACATTAAAAAAATGTTGAAAGAGAAAAAAATTAGATTTCAAACACCACAAATGAAGATGCAAATACACTGGGATGATGGCATGAAAACCTACAACACGGCCAGGGAGGCAGCGCAGGACATAAAGGAGCGAGGCTTTGTGGTGAGCGTACCTGAGGAAGCGGCTGAAGCAGGGGTGGCACAGAACGCACTGAGATGACCGGAGTGGAGGCAAGTGAGCGGCAGAGGACTGGAGACGGACATGGTGCATAAAGCCCAAGAGAAACTGCAAGGCTTTCAACGGAAAGCGTAGATTATCCATCCATCCATCCATCTTCTTCCACTTAATCCTTTTCGAGTCACGGGGGGGCTGGAGCCTATCCCAGTGTCTTTGGGCAAGAGGCAGGGTACACCCTGGACAGATCACCAGTCCATCGCAGGGCCAACACAGAGAGACAACCATTCACTCTCACAGTGTAGATTATATCAAAGATTAAGAAGGGCATAGAATAAACGAAGGCCAAGAAGACAAGGTAAAAGAGAAGTAAATAAACGACTGGGAGAGGTTAAAGAGATTTTTGTTGGACATTTCTAGACCAATGTTTATTATTTGGATAGTAACTACAGATCTAGGGAGGGTCCCTCACTCGGTGAGGGTATTCCCGCTACCCTCCAACAGGGACCAAGAGGCAGAAGAAAGACCCAAAGTTCGGACGTCAAGGTTCTTTAATGTGTTTTTGTACATATACATGTTGGTTTTGTTGTTAAAGGGGTTAGGAACACAACTTAAAAAAATGGAAAAACATGAATATGGTTAAAAATCTTAAGATAATGACATTAAACATGAATGGTCTGAACTCACCTGTTAAAAGGGAAAGAATAATAAGAAAATTCAAGAAGGAAAAAGCTGAAATTATATTTATGTAAGAGACACATCTGAACAAGACAGAACATGAGATATTAAAGAGATTTGGCTATAAGAACTCCTATTACAGTTCATTCAAAGGAGGAACTAAAAGGGGGGTTATGATACTAATTTGAAATAAAATACAATTCGACTGTGAACAAGAAATCCAGGATAAAGAAGGTAGATATGCAATAGTAAAGGGAAGAATAGATGGTATGCAGATCACATTAGTAAACGTCTATGCCCCACCAGAAAGTGACAGGGACTTTTTTCAACATCTGTTTGATACAATAGCAACACACAGTGAAGGAGTCCTAATTTGTGGAGGACACATAAGTGCAGTCATGGATCATGAAGTTGATACAACCAGTGTTAAGAAGACAAAAAAAAAAAACATATAACAAAGTTCATAAGAACCTCACTGGCAGAAATGGGTATGGTAGACATATGGAGGGACCTGTACCCACTTGAAAAAGACTATACACATTATTCAGTAGTCCATCAAGTACACTCTAGAATAGATTATTTCCTTATGAATGAAGGTGACAGACACAGGGTGAGAAAATGTCAGATTGGAGGGGCAGAAATATCAAATCATAATCCTATATACATGGAAATATATTTAAATAATAGAACGACAAACAACATGGAAACTTAATGTGGGATTATTAAATGACGAGAAAACAAAAGAGAGAATAAAGTTAAACATAAATGGGCTCATTGAAGAGAACGATAATGGAAAAGTGGGCCCAACAATACTATGGGACGCACTAAAAGTGGTGTTAAGGGGTAAATTAATTGTTGAATCAGGAAAAGCAAAAAAGTCTAAACTAGAATCATATAAACGAAGATGTGAAAGACTGAAGGAATTAGAACACAAACATCAGAGCACAAATTATCCAAAAATATATCAAGAAATTAATGAAGAAAAAATAAAGATAAAAGAGATATTAATGGATGAAATTGAAAAGAAAAATACATTTTTTAAAACAAAATTATTATGAAACGGGGCCAAAGGCCACAAAATTGTTGGCAAAATGGTTAAGAAAACAACAAACATTGAATAATGTATACAAAATTAGGGATCCCATCACAAATAAAACAACAGTTAATCCAGAAAACATCGAAGAAATATTCCATAAATTTTATCAAGAACTATACTCGCAACCCGAAGAGACAAATGTCAGGGATATAAAAAAATTTCTATACACACTGGACTTGCCATCAATAGGAAATCAACAAAATGAAAAGCTAACAGCAGAAATAACAACACAAGAGATTAAAGATGCGATTAAGTCATGGAAAAATGGTAAATCACCAGGCAGCAATGGATACTCATCTGAGTTTTATAAATTGTTTATAGAAGAACTCATGCCACAGCTACTAAAGTCATTTAACTGGACATTAAACAACAACAAAATACCTCCATCATGGAATGAAGCCATTATTTCAGTTATTTTAAAACCAGGAAAAAACAGGGAACAATGTGGAAATTATAGGCCAATCTCTTTATTAAATGTGGATTATAAAATATATACAACAATTATCTGTAAATGACTAAAGACATTCTTGACAGAATTGATAGAGGATGATCAAACTGGTTTTATAGAGGGATGCCAAACGCATGACAATATCAGGAGAACAATACACATAATTAATCAAATACATAAAGAAAAGAAAAGCGCAGTAATAATGAGTTTAGACGCAGAAAAAGCGTTCAATAGTGTTAATTGGATGTTTCTATACACCGTGCTGGAACACTTTGGATTTAATGAAAAATCAGTGCAATGCATAAAGACACTGTATCAAAAACCTGTGGCAAGAATCAAGATAAACGGCAGCTTAACGGACAAGGTAAATATACAAAGCTCAACTAGACAGGGATGCTGCCTATCACCCACCTTGTTTGCTCTGTTCATAGAGCCACTGGCTCAAGCGGTGCGTCAAAATAAGAAATTAAAAGGAGTAACAGTAAAGGGAGCGGAACACAAAATTGGGCAGTTTGCACGATATTATAGTTTATCTTGAACAACCAGATAAATCAATAACGGAAATGATGGATTTGATAGAAATTTTTGGAAAATTATCAGGATACAAGATAAATATATCAAAAACACAAAGACTGACATTCTACTATAACCCTTTAAACCAGATAACTGATAAGATCAAACTAAACTGGAAACAAAAAGAAATAAAATACCTAGGAGTGAACATAACCAAAGATTTAAGTAAAATCTACAAAGCAAACTATGATAGGTTAGCTCAAGCAATAAAAAAAGATATCGATAGGTGGTCAATCTTAAACATTGATCTGAATTCAAAAACTGAGACAGTCAAAATTAGCATACAACCTAGGCTGCTTTACTTCTTCCAAGCTTTACCAATAGAGATTCCTGGTGCTCAGTTCTTAAAGTGGGACAGGATGATATTAAGGTTTGTTTGGGGAGGCAAAAAACCAAGGATGAAATATAAAACTCTCCAGCTACCAAAAGAGAAAGGTGGCATGGGTCGACCGAGTCTAAAAGAATATTACTATTCAGCACAAATAAGATATCATATTTTGGTGTGACAGAGGATATGAGGCAAAATGGAAAGAAATGGAAAGAGAAATTGAGGGACTCACAGTGCAAAGCATAATGGGAGATAAAGATGTGTATAAACAAATTAAACAAATAGACCCAATCACTAAATTTACTTTAGAACTGTGGTATAAAATAGTACAAAAGTATAATATAAAAGAGGAGCTAAAATTATTGAAATGGGTAGCATTTGACAGTCAGTTTGAACCAGCAAAGCAAGATAGGGGATACAAAAATTTGGTGAACAAGGGAATCATAGCATGGGGCATTATGGGGGAAAAAAAAGATTTGGAGAGTTTCACGAACATGAGAAGAAAATTTAAACTAGAAAACTCTAAATTCTTCAGATATCTGCAGATGAGAGATTATTATGTGAGAAGGATTAGGCATAACCTCCACACAGATGCAAATGAGATTATACAATTTATTTTAAGCTCGTATGCAGGAAATAAAACCAGAATTATTTCAAAATTATATCAGAAACTTATGGCAAATAAACATTCAAGTAATTATATAAAGGAGAAATGGGAGAAAGAGCTACTGTAAATTTAAACATAACAGAAGAAAACCAGCAAGAAATATGGAAAACACAACACACATCTACAAGTTCACGGACATGGAGGGAATTTGGATGGAAAAACCTGATTCGTTATTTCATTACACCACAGATCCAAAGAAAATATACAAATACCAAATCTATGTGCTGGAAAGGATGTGGGGCTCAAAATGCAGACCACTCACATATGTTTTGGAAATGCAGCAAAATCTCATCATTCTGGAAATCTGTTCATGTGATAATACAAAGGATATTAGGATATAATATACCATTGAACTGTAACTTGATGTATTTATGTGATCTTAAAAGTGACAATGTAATACGGGCTGAGGACAGATACTGTATCGAGTAAAAATCATGTTGATTGCATGTAAAAAAAAAAAAATACAAGAAAATGGCACTTAGAAGTTCTTCCTGACCAAGAGCAATGGATAGACATTGTTGAGAATATACACTACCGCTCAAAAGTTTGGGGTCACCCAGACAATTATTTTGTGTTTTCCATGAAAAGTCACACTTATTTACCACCATGAGTTGTAAAATGAATAGAAAATATAGTCAAGACATTGACAAGGTTAGAAATAATGATTTGTATTTGAAATAATAATTTTTTCCTTCAAACTTTGCTTTCGTCAAAGAATCCTCCATTTGCAGCAATTACAGCATTGCAGACCTAACATGATTGCACAAGGGTTTTCTAATCATCCATTAGCCTTCTGATGCAATGAGCAAACACATTGTACCATTGGAACACTGGAGTGATAGTTGCTGGAAATGGGCCTCTATACACCTATGTAGATATTGCACCAAAAACCAGACATTTGCGGCTATAATAGTCATTTACCACATTAGCAATGGATAGAGTGTATTTCTGATTAGTTTAAAGTTATCTTCATTGAAAAAAAGTGCTTTTCTTTCAAAAATAAGGAAATTTCTAAGTGACCCCAAACTTTTGAACGGTAGTGTACATCTAATGGAAAAACTAACATATCGATTGAAAATGCAAGGACAATATGAAAAAAATGGTGGAAATGGACACACTACAAATTGCAACAATGAGACCAAAATTGAAAGAATAACCAAAGACACTGAAGTCACCAGAAGAACTTTGAGATGAAAACTGAAAACTTGATGCTCCTACATTTGTTCTCTCCCTTTTTCTTTTTCTTTTTTTCTCCTTTGTTTGTTTCTTGTTTTTTTTTCTCTTCTTTAAATATATAGAGACAGAAAATGTTATTGTATAAAGCGTTTCGGACTGTGTTCTGAATGTAATAGTACTATGAAAAATGAATAAAAAGCAAAGTTACAAAAAAGGTCATGCCACAGCATCTCAATTGGATTCAGGTCAGGACTTTGACTAGGCCACTCCAAAGTCTTCATTTTGTTGGTCTTAAGCCATTCAGAGGTGGACTTGCTGGTGTGTTTTGGATCATTGTCATACTGCAGAACCGAAGTTCGCTTAAGCTTGAGGTCACAAACAGATGGCCCGACATTCTCCTTCAGGATTTCTTGGTAGACAGCAGAATTCATGGTTCCATTTACCACAGCAAGTCTTCCAGGTCCTGAAGCAGCAAAACAGCCCCAGACCATCACACTACCACCACCATATTTTACTGTTGGTATGATGTTCCTTTTCTGAAATGCTGTGTTACTTTTAGACCAGATGTAATGGGACACACACCTTCCAAAAAGTTCAGCTTTTGTCTCGTCAGTCTACAAAGTATTTTCCCAAAAGTCTTGGGGATCATCAAGATATTTTCTGGCAAAACTGAGACGAGCCTTTATGTCCTTTTTGCTCAGCAGTGGTTTTCGTCTTGGAACTCTGCCATGCAGGCCATTTTTACCAAGTCTCTTTCTGATGGTGGAGTCATGAACACTGACTTTAACTAAGGCAAGTGAGGCCTGCAGTTCTTTGGATGTTGTTGTGGGGTCTTTTGTGACCTCTTAGATGAGTTGTTGCTGCTCTCTTGGGGTAATTTTGGTTGGCCGGCCACTCCCGGGAAGGTTCACCACTGTTCCATGTTTTCGCCATTTGTGGATAATGGCTCTCACTGTGGTTCACTGGAGTCCCAAAGCTTTAGAAATGGCTTTATAACCTTTTCCAGACTGATAGATCTCAATTACTTTGTTTCTCATTTGTTCCTGAATTTCTTTGGATCGCAGCATGATGTCTAGCTTTTGAGGACCTTTTGGTCTACTTCACTTTGTCAGGCAGGTGCTATTTAAGTGATCTCTTGACTGAGAGCAGGTGTGGCAGTAATCAGGACTTGGAGTGGCTAGAGAAATTGAACTCAGCTTTCCAAAGATGTGAGAAACCACAGCTAATTTATGTTTTAACAGGCGGGGGCAATCACTTTTTCACACAGGGCCATGTAGGTTTGGATTTTTTTTTACCCTTAATAATAAACATCTTCATTTAAAAACTGCATTTTGTGTTTACTTATGTTATTTTTGTCTAATATTTGAATTTGTTTGATGATCTGAAACATTTAATTGTGACAAACCTACAAAAAAATGAGAAATCAGGAAGGGGCAAACACTTTTTCACACCACTGTAGCTCCATCCGTGAAGCCACTACCGTACCTGTGTAAATACAGTGGGGCAAAAAAAGTATTTAGTCAGCCACCAATTGTGCAAGTTCTCCCACTTAAAAGATGAGAGAGGTCTCCAATTTTCATCATAGGTATACCTCAACTATGAGAGACAAAATGAGAAAAAAAAAATCCAGAAAATCACATTGAAGGATTTTTAATGAATTAATTGGTAAATTCCTCAGTAAAATAAGTATTTGGTCACCTACAAACAAGCAAGATTTTTGGCTCTCACAGACCTGTAACGTCTTCTTTAAGAGGCTTCTCTGTCCTCCACTCGTTACCTGTATTAATGGCACCTGTTTGAACTCGTTATCAGTATAAAAGACACCTGTCCACAACCTCGAACAGTCAGACTCCAAACTCCACTATGGCCAAGACCAAAGAGCTGTCAAAGGACACCAGAAACAAAATTGTAGACCTGCACCAGGCTGGGAAGACTGAATCTGCAATAGATAAGCAGCTTGGTGTGAAGAAATCAACTGTGGGAGCAATTATTAGAAAATGGAAGACATACAAGACCACTGATAATCTCCCTCGATCTGGGGATCCACGCAAGATCTCACCCCGTGGGGTCAAAATTATCACGAGAACGGTGAGCAAAAATCCCAGAACCACATGGGGGGACCTAGTGAATGACCTGCAGAGAGCTGGGACCAAAGTAACAAAGGCTACATCAGAAACACACTACGCCGCCAGGGACTCAAATCCTGCAGTACCAGACGTGTCCCCCTGCTTAAGCCAGTACATGTCCAGGCCCGTCTTAAGTTTGCTAGAGAGCGTTTGGATGATCCAGAAGAGGATTGGGAGAATGTCATATGGTCAGATGAAACCAAAATAGAACTTTTTGGTAAAAACTCAACTTGTCGTGTTTGGAAGAGAAAGAACACCATACCTACTGTGAAGCATGTGGGCGGAAACATCATACTTTGGGGCTGTTTTTCTGCAAAGGGACCAGGACGACTGGTCCGTGTAAAGGAAAGAATGAATGGGGCCATGTATCGTGAGATTTTGAGTGAAAACCTCCTTCCACCAGCAAGGGCATTGAAGATGAAACGTGTCTGGGTCTTTCAGCATGACAATGATCCCAAACACACCGCCCGAGCAACGAAGGAGTGGCTTCATAAGAAGTATTTCAAGGTCCTGGAGTGGCCTAGCCAGTCTCCAGATCTCAACCCCATAGAAAATCTTTGGAGGGAGTCGAAAGTCCGTGTTGCCCAGCGACAGCCCCAAAACATCACTGCTCTAGAGGAGATCTACATGGAGGAATGGGCCAAAATACCAGCAACAGTGTGTGAAAACCTTGTGAAAACTTACAGAAAACGTCTGACTTCTGTCATTGCCAACAAAGGGTATATAACAAAGTATTGAGATGAACTTTTGTTATTGACCAAATACTTATTTTACCGAGGAATTTACCAATTAATTCATTAAAAATCCTTCAATGTGATTTTCTGGATTTTTTTTTCTTATTTTGTCTCTCATAGTTGAGGTATACCTATGATGAAAATTGGAGACCTCTCTCATCTTTTAAGTGGGAGAACTTGCACAATTGGTGGCTGACTAAATACTTTTTTACCCCACTGTACAAATGGGCTATTTGTTATTATTACTTTTGTTTTTACTTCAGTCAGGTGGTTAACTGTGTGTCCTGTAACGGTTTTATTTTCAAATTCGTCTCACTTACTTTATTGCGCAGTAACTTGGTGGAGCGCCCACAATTTCATTGTGCTGTACAACTGTACAATGACAATAAAGCCCATTCTATTCTATTCTATTAAGCCACCACTGCCCACCATGTGTGAGATTTCTCTTCCATTTGTTTTAACAAAAAAAGGAAGTAAATTCATGGGTCATTGAAAATACTTTGCTTTAAAAGGGCCAAGTTGTCACACAGTGGGAGGGAAAAATCTTGAATAGAAAAAAAAAATGCATCAAGATGCGTTGAGAATGGTTTTAGAATCAAGTCAGAGTTCTGAGTCATAATTGAATTATGAGGTGCCTAAAGATTCCCAGACCTAGTTTGGACCTCGGCTGGGAGGAGGACCAACTTATCGGATCTTTTGCAGTTTTAGTTGGTGACCCCTGCTCTTCCGCTTATCCAGGGAGCTGGATGGCGTGGGTATCAGTCCAGGCAGTGTAGCCCAGACTTCCATCCAGTTCACATAGCACCATGATCCCTATGATCCCTCCTGCAGGTGCTGAGCCCACTGGAGGGTGGACCCATGTGTCTCCTTTGGGTACACTGGATCCTTGATGTAAAGTTTTTCATGGAGATCCACTGGACCACTCTTAGTCTGGTCCTTTGCCCAGGACCAGTTTGCCTCGGGAGACCCTACCTAGGACAAGTTGCTCCAACAACATAGCTCTTGGCATCATTGGGGCACTCAAACCCCTCCACCACGATAAGATAGCAATCCACGGAGGGGATATTCAACATTTTCTTTTTTTCTAAATGCTTAATTTTAATAAAGCCAAATTACGAACGGCAAAAAAATCCTATAAATTCAGGAGAATGAAGGATTCAAACTTACATTTTCTGTCACATTGATGGTCAGAACTTGATTGGCCATGGTCACAATCCTCGGGCTTGAAACAGCGTTATACACCTCCAGCTTCAGAGGATGAAATGAAATCATGTTCAGTGGGATAAGATAGCTATGAAATGATAAATGAGTGTTTATACTGTTATAACTCACTGAAGTGGATGGAACAATGTGGTTCCTGAGAAACTCCACCAGTTTGTTTTGACCCTGAAAATTTAGAGAAAATAACTTATTTTTTGGTTTGATTTTAGATGAATGAAACAATGACATGTGACTAGTTGGAACATTTGGTTAATGTGTGCATGTGTTGTTGTGAGTTGTTACTTCAGCACTGCTCAGGTACTCCAGGTGTCCCTCTGTCATGCCATTGAATGCTTCACTGCTGGGAGCAAAGACTGTGATTGGTCCAGGGAGATCCAGAACAGACACCAGGTTTGTCTTCTACAAAAGAGAGAAATGTTTGACCAACAAAGTCTAGACCAACAAAGTGGATGTATCGGGAATATTGTGGAATAATTTTTATTGCATATTTGGAATAGACTTTAAGATAAGATAAGAGATAAGATAAGATAAGCCTTTACTAGTCCCACAATGGGGAAATTCCAGGATTGCAACAGCACAGGGATAGCAACACTCAGAGCAACAATCAGAAGACAAGAAAAAACAAGAGCAGCAAGTATACATATGTACATATAAATATATAAATATATAAACACACAGTGCGGAGCATTGTAGCTAGATGGAATGAACAGCATAACCGTCTACTTAGTTATCCTACATGGTATGATTATGTACCCATACATATTGTCACCCTCCGTAGCAACTGGTATTTTCCTAGTTGTATACCGGAGGGGACCAATTATACTGTGTATATGAACAATTGTTTATGAACAATTTCCATATTTGTTGATATTTACAGACAAAATTCCTCACTATATTCCCTATACATTCACTTTGTTGGTCTAAACTGGGGAATTACAACGGTTGATATAGGTTAAATTGACAAGAAAACAGATCAATTTATAGCAAATTTACCTTGGATAGCTGTTATATTAAAGGCAGAATGTGTAATATTTTATTCTTTCAATTCCAAAAATACGTAAAAATGTAATTAGAAGAAAAATTCCTTTTATCAAAAATTATAATTTATGACAGAGCTATGAATTCATTTGGGATTTTTACAGAGTGGAAGAGGTGATAAATACCACTGTAAACTTACTAAATATGAGGTAAGTATAGGGTAAGTTTTCATCTCAGAGTAAAAGTGCTCTGCTTAATTACAGCTCTAGATGAACAACAGAACCAAAGCATTCAAGTGAATATTTCAGATTGGAGATGACAAAGGTGAGTATATTATGGGTAAATGAAATCTAGAAAATTACTGGTTTAAACACTCATTATATATCTGAGGAAAATACAGACCAAGGGACCATCAAGCAGGTAACTGTCTATTTTGATTTGAGGTAAAATCTTACTGGTTGTATGAACATCGATTGAAATCCTGAGCTTAATCTGCCATCTTTAATCCATCCCGTCATAGACACAACTAATGTGAATAATGACTAGCCTACAGTGGTGTGAAAAAGTGTTTGCCCCCTTCCTGATTTCTCTTTTTTTTTTGTATGTTTGTCACACACAAATGTTACAGATCATTAAACAAATTTAAATATTAAACAAAGATAACATAAGTAAACACAAAATGCAGTTTTTAAATGAAGATGTTTATTATTAAGGGTAAAAAAAAATCCAAACCTACATGGCCCTGTGTGAAAAAGCGATTGCCCCCCCCCCCCAAAAAAAAACCAAACATAAATTAGCTGTTGTTTATCACATCTTTGGAAAGCTGAGTTCAATTTCTCTAGCTACACCCAGGCCTGATTACTGTCACACCTGTTCTCAATCAAGAAATCCCTTAAATAGCACCTGCCTGACAAAGTGAAGTAGACCAAAAGATCCTCAAAAGCTAGACATCATGATGCGATCCAAAGAAATTCAGGAACAAATGAGAAACAAAGTAATTGAGATCTGTCAGTCTGGAAAAGGTTATGAAGCCATTTCTAAAGCTTTGGGACTCCAGCGAACCACAGTCAGAGCCATTATCCACAAATGGCGAAAACATGGAATAGTGGTGAACCTTCCCAGGAGTGACTGCCTACCAAAATTACCCCAAGGGTGCATCGACGACTCCAATGTGGCTGAATTACAACAATTATGCAAAGATGAGTGGGCCAAAATTCCTCCACAGTGCTGTAAATGACTCATTGCCAGTTATCACAAATGCTTGCTTGCTGTTGTTGCTGTGAAGGGTGGCCCAACCAGTTAATAGGTTTAGGGGCAATCACTTTTTCACATAGGGCCATGTAGGTTTGGATTTTTTTTTATTTTTTTTTTTACCCTTAATACTAGACACCTTCATTTAAAAACTGCATTTTGTGTTTACATGTCTCATCTTTGTCTAATATTTAAATTTGTTTGATGATTTGAAACGTTTTAAGTGTGACAAACATACAAAAAAATGAGAAATCAGGAAGTGGGCAAACACTTTTTCACACCACTGTAACTGTAAGAGAAATAATAACAACACACCATTTGATATTGTGAATGAGACTCTCATGCTCCTTTTTTTTTCCCCCTTCCTTCTCTATTATCTCTATCTTTCTTAAATCTCAGGCAGAGTGTGGAAGATAAGGAGGAACCCAGATTGCCATCATGGGGACACTGTGATTGTGCTGAGGGCTTCATTTCAACGAGCAATAATTCAGGCATGACTATGACAAAGAGACGACACCTGAACTGCAACATCAATCACACAAATGTTTACATATAATGCTTATACATTTTTAGTTCTAAGATTAGGCCGGTAAAACAATAGTTTATTGATCAACGCCAAATATTTTGAAATATTTCAATTTTTCCATTTCAAGATAAGACTAAATCTATAAAATTTGAATTTTGTTTTATATCGATATGGGATAAAATATTTTTTGATCTATGAGTTAAGGTTAATTCTTTTTTGGTAAGATACTTTAATTGAGCGGTTGATTTTTCCCTTTTGTTACTGTTAATGATTTTAATTCTTAATTTCACTTTTTTTTTCCCCAGAAATACTGCCGTATTTCCATTTTTTTCAGTAATTCCAATACTTTATCTAAACTGGTGAGGTTCTTACTTTTATACACTGGGGCTTTGCAATATGATTATTTAAACAAAATAGTGATCACATTTGTGATCAGAAGTTGGGAGTGTGGAAGAATTTTTTTATTGCATATTTTAAAATTAATATTTTAAATATATAAACATATTTAAACATATTTTAAACTTTGTCCCAGATATCCCAAGACACAAGTTAATTCACAGACAGTGTTCTGCCCTTATCTATCCACTATGCTCCCACACACAAACAGTAGAGGCTCGTTTGTGTTACGCCCTGCACCCAAGTGTACAAAGAGACACTCCCTGACACATTCAAGAAGAAGCACTTCCATCTCTGCCAAAATGTATCTCGTGTATCCATCCTTTTTTTATATATATATAAAATAAATCACTAAAATGCATCTTTGGGATTATAGTGTCTTCATTCACCAGATAAAAGGTTTTTTTTTCACGTTAAATACAAAAATTCAGCACAGGCACTTTAAATTTTTCCTACATCAGGACAGTGAGCCCAAGCAGAAGCACCTAGAAGAGCAACTGGCCATGATGTAGGTGTTGTATACATTGCAGATCCTGATCTAACAAAGACCAGATCTCGATTCTTGGTCTTACATAATGGAGTCATTCTGCACCATGATAAGAAGTTTTTTTTCAAGACAAACCCAAACCAAAGAGCCAATAAGAGTTTACAACAAAAAGATGTAAATTAAAAAACAAAGTGCACATTTACAAAAAGGTGCAAATTCAATAAAGAGTCACACATTTACAAGAAAAAAATGCAATAGTAAAAGGAGTGACAGATTTACAAGGAAAATGCTGCAAATTTCACATGTGCTCTTTACTGATGATAATGGCCCAGTTTATCTTTTTTTAATTTTCGTAATATACAGCCATGGACAAAATTGTTGGTACCCCTCTGTTAATGAAAGAAAAACCCACAATGGCCACAGAAATAGCTTGAATCTGACAGAAGTGGTAATAAATAAAAATTCTATGAAAATTAACCAATGAAAATCAGACAATGCTTTTGAATTGTGGTTCAACAGAATTATTTTAAAACACAAACTCATGAAACAGGCCTGGACAAAAATGATGGTACCCCTAGAAAAGATTGAAAATAATGTGACCACAGGGACATGTTCAACCAAGATGTGTCCTCTAATTAACATCACAGGTGTCTACAAACTTGTAATCAGTCAGTTGGCCTATTTAAAGGGTGACAAGTAGTCACTGTGCTGTTTGGTGACATGGTGTCTACAACACTAAACATGGACCAGAGGAAGCAAAGGAGAGAGTTGTCTCAGGAGATTAGAAAAAAAATTATAGACAAGCATGTTAAAGGTAAAGACTATAAGACCATCTCCAAGCAGCTTGATGTTCCTGTGACTACAGTTGCACATATTATTCAGAAATTTAAGATCCACGGGACTGTAGCCAACCTCCCTGGACGTGGCCGTAGGAGGAGATGGATAATATGAATGGTAACAAAAGAGCCCAGAACAACCTCTAAACACATTCAAGGTGAACTCCAGGGTCAAGGTACATCAGTGTCAGATCGCACCATCCGTCGTTGTTTGAGCCAAAGTGGACTTCATGGGAGACGACCAAGGAGGACACCACTGTTGAAAACAAATCATAAAAAAGCCAGACTGGAATTTGCCAAACTGCATGTTGACAAGCCACAAAGCTTCTGGGAGAATGTCCTATGGACAGACGAGACAAAACTGCAACTTTTTGGCAAGGCACATCAGCTCTATGTTCACAGATGCAAAAATGAAGCATACCAAGAAAAGAACACTGTCCCTACTGTGAAACATGGAGGAGGTTCTGTTATGTTCTGGGGCTGCTTTGCTGCATCTGGCACAGCGTGTCTTGAATCTGTGCAGGGTACAATGAAATCTCAAGACTATCAAGGTATTCTAGAGAGAAATGTGCTGCCCAGTGTCAGACAGCTTGGTCTCAGTTGCAGGTCATGGGTCTTGCAACAGGATAATGACCCAAAACACCCAAGAATGGCTAAGAGCCAAACATTGGACTATTCTAAAATGGCCTTCTATGAGCCCTGATCTAAATCCTACTGAACATCTGTGGAAGGAGCTGAAACATGCCGTCTGGAGAAGGCACCCTTCAAACCTGAGACAACTGGAGCAGTTTGCTCATGAGGAGTGGGCCAAAATACCTACTGAGAGGTGCAGAAGTCTCACTGACAGTTACAGAAATCGTTTGATTGCAGTGATTGCCTCAAAAGGTTGTGCAACAAAATATAAAGTTAAGGGTACCATCATTTTTGTCCAGGCCTGTTTCATGAATTTGTTTTTTAAAATAACTCTGTTGAACCACAATTCAAAAGCATTGTCTGATTTTCATTGGTTCATTTTCATAGAATTTTTTATTTATTACCACTTTTGTCAGATTCAAGTTATTTCTGTGACCATTGTGGGTTTTTCTTTCATTAACAGAGGGGTACTGACAATTTTGTCCACATGTGTAAATGGGTTTATTGCTTTTTTACAGGCCACAACAAGATTTAACATTGTTTTACAGTCTTGTTAAAGCTCCAGTGTATTTTGTGACTCCATGCACCCCTCATTCAAAATGTTTTTGGTTTTTTTGGGTTTTTTTTTTGGATAGAACATGTTTCTGATCTCTTGGCTAGTGAAAGGGCTGAGTGGCTAGTAATTTTGGAAAACTAGTAGCTACAGAGACTGATAAGCATAAAGATTAATGTCAAACCCTACTTGAGTTTATCATTGAAACAGTTTTCGGTCTTTTATGAACAAGATTTAGGCCACAAGCTACCCTGTATCAAAGCAGCGATCCGCATACTCTTACCTCCAACAATGACTTAAACTTGTCAAATATGCTGTGGTCAGAGATGATCTTCATCAGGTTCTCCTGTGGACAACCAACAGGAGAATGACACGATAATGATTTAGTGAAGTAGGAAAGCGATGTGTGAAATCTCACATCGCTCACATATTTTTACATTTGCATGCACCTACTTCAGGGTCGCCTTTCACTGTGGGAGGCACGCTGTCCATCAGCTTATTGATTATATGGATCATCCCGTTGTACGCAACCACATCAGACTGGATAATCACACCTTTCCTCCTGCTGCCATGGATGCGAATTTTGGTCTGAGAGTACTAAAAGTAAAAAAAAAAAACCTTTGAAGGTCACCAAACATAAGACTTTAAAAACTGTAAATATTAAATGTCTCATATAAACACGGTCTGCTTTGAATAAGTTGGGAAACATGTTTTGTCATTAAGATTCACTGTTGGACTGATCCCAAAAACAAAACAATGAAACCAGCTCATTCTCATTTCCCAGCACACCAGAGTCACTAGTGTATGTATTCAGCTTTTCTGACAGGGTGAGGTCTTTGCTCAGCTGCAGAAGGAGAGGTGTTGGCAGTGCTCAGGGAGCTGTATCAGAGATGGCTGTATGCAACTGACCTACCAGCCTCTCTGTTAATAGGCAGCAGTGTGCTAGGATCTCTGGTGCTCACACCCAACTAGGACACAGCCAGGCCAGACATTGGTCAGCAGAAGAATATCTGTGATAAATTTTTTATACTTACTCTCAAAATGATTCAGTCCCCACTATAAAATATGTTAATTTGTATTATTTTGTATATTTGCAAACTTTCAGCTTTCTGCACAGAAAAAAAAAATCAAACAAGAAACATTTTAATAGTTGAACAGGATACAATAGTGGAATGATTGTTTGATTGGCAACACAAAGTGGAAGTGGAGTCTTACTACAGTGCATCTGGAAAGTATTCACAGCGCTTCACTTTTTCCACATTTTGTTATGTTACAGCCTTATTCCAAAATAAATTAAATTCATTTTTTCCCTCAAAATTCTACACACAATACCCCATAACGACAACATGAAAAAGTTTTTTTGAGATTTTTGCAACTATATTAAAAATAAAAACCTAAGAAATCACATGTACATAAAGTATTCACAGCCTTTGCCATGAAGCTCAAAATTGAGCTCAGGTGCATCCTGTTTCCACTGATCATCTTTGAGATGTTTCCACAGCTTAATTGGAGTCCACATGTGGTAAATTCAGTTGATTGGACAGGATTTGGAAAGGCACACACCTGTCTATATAAGAGCCCACAGTTGACAGTGCATGTCAGAGCATAAATCAAGTATAATGTCAAAGGAATTGTCTGTAGACCTCCGAGACAGGATTGTGTCAAGGCACAAATCTGGGGAAGGGTACAGAAAAATTTCTGCTGCTTTGAAGGTCCCAGTGAGCACAGTGGCCTCCATAATTCATAAATGGAAGAAGTTTGGAACCGCCAGGACTCTTCCTAGAGCTGTCCGGGCGTCTAAACTGAGCAATCGGGGGAGAAGGGCCTTAGTCAGGGAGGTGACCAAGAACCCGATGGTCACTCTGTCAGAGCTCCAGCGTTCCTCTGTGGAGAGAGGAGAACCTTCCAAAAGGACATCCATCTCTGCAGCAATCCACCAATCAGGCCTGTATGGTAGAGTGGCCAGATGGAAACCACTCCTTAGTAAAAGGCACATGGCAGCCAGCCTGGAGTTTGCCAAAAGGCACCTGAAGGACTCTCAGACCATGAGAAACAAAATTCTCTGGTCTGATGAGACAAAGATTGAACTCTTTGGCGTGAATGCCAGGCGTCATGTTTGGAGGAAACCAGGCACTTCTCATCACCGCAACAATACCATCCCTACAGTGAAGCAGGGTGGTGGCAGTATCATACTGTGGGGATGTTTTTCAGCGGCAAAAACTATGAGACTAGTCAGGATAAAGGGAAAGATGAATGCAGCAATGTACAGAGACATCCTGGGTGAAAACCTGCTCCAGAGCGCTCTTGACCTCAGACTGGGGTGACGCTTCATCTTTTAGCAGTGGCTTCAGGACAACTCTGTGAATGTCCTCAAGTGGCTCAGTCAGAGCCCAGACTTGAATCCAATTGAACATCTCTGGAGAGATCTGAAAATGGCTGTGCACCAACGCTTCCCATCCAACCTGAAGGAGCTTGAGAGGTGCTGCAAAAAGGAATGTGCAAAACTGCCCAAAGATAGGTGTGCCAAGCTTGTGGCATCATATTCAAAAAGACTTGAGGCTGTAATTGCTGCCAAAGGTGCATCAACAAAGTATTGAGCAAAGGCTGTGGAGACTTAGGTATGTGTGATTTCTTAGTTTTTTTTTATTTTTAATAAATTTGCAAAAATCAAAAAAAAAAAAAAATTCACATTGACATTATGGGGTATTGTGTGTAGAATTTTGAGGGGAAAAAATGAATTTAATCCCTTTTGGAACAAGGCTGTAACATAAAATGTGGAAAAAGTGAAGCACTGTGAATACTTTCTGGATGCACTGTACATCTGCAGTGGGATGAGAAAGTATTCAGACCATTTAAATTTATTTTTTTCCTCATTAATGGCAAAATGAAAACAGAATTATAGGATTTTCATTAAAAAGAAAAAATGAAATATCACATGTGCATAAGGATTCAGACACTCTGCAGAAACACTTTAAGTTTAGATCAGGTGCCTCCTATTTCTCTAGACCAGGGGTGTCCAATCATGTGCCATGGAGGGCCAAGACCCTGCAGGCTTTACCTCCAACCAGTGTCTTCAACAGCAGATTTCACTGAACTTCTTCCCACTGACTGCTGATCAGTGAAAACAGCTGCTGAAGAGACTGGGTAGAAGAGAAAACCTGCGGGGTCTTGGCCCTCCATGGCACATGATTGGACACCCGTGCTCTAGAATCACATTATTTTGAGTCTGTCTGTGGTAAAGTAAATTGATTGGACATGATTTGGAAAGACATACATCTCTCTATAAAAGGCCTCACAGCTGACAATGCATATCAGAGCAAAAACCAAACCATGAAATCAAAGGAACTGCCTACAGAGCTCAGAGACAGGGTTGTTGCAATGCACAGATTGGGGGAAGTCTACAAAAAATCTGCTGCACCGAAGGTGGCAGTAGCCTCCATAATGCTTAAATGGAAGTAGTTTGGCATAACCATGACTCTTCCAAGAGCTGGTCGCCCAGCTAAATTGAGCAAGTGAGGGAGAAGGGCTGAAGTGAGAAAGGTGATCTAGAAACTGGTTGTCACTCTGACTGAGCTCCAGAGATCCTGTGTGGAGATGGGCTTTAGTTTCAGAAGAACAACCATCACTGCAGCCCTCCACAGATTTGGGCTTTATGGCAGAGTGGTAGACGGAAGTCTGTCAGTGCAAAATAAAAAAAGCCTTCTTGGAGTTTGCAAAAAAGCACCTGAAGGACTGAAGCTAGACCTGAATTTGCAGGCACTGACAGAGTCCGGGAAGCGGTGACGCAGTGATATTTCCTATCTCACATGTGTGCTCAGCCAGGGTTTCTGTAAAATTCCTTAAAATATGTGAGGGCCATCTGCCCTGCTTTTAACAAGACAGCAAGCCTGTAGTTCAGCATAATAATATAGTAGCATGACATTGTAATAATGAAGGTAAATGTCTGTTTGGTACACCTGAAAGATTTGTTGTCAAGCCTGTTTATTCTCTTTGTTCTAATGACTCACATCCCCTCACCCCCTCTGATGTGTCCACCTCTGCTGATCTTCCCGTCAGAGTGTAGAAGACATTGGTTTTCTTCAGAGTGTCAAAGGGTACCTCCCCGGCCACCATATGCATCTTACACAGGTAATTAGCATTGGGTTTTAGAGTCTTCACCTGGCAAAGAAACACATGCAGAAAAAATTGAAAAGGTTCATCGAATCAACTTCTTTTAGGGCCCAAGTTGGAACACTGTAGGTAGATAATGTTGCCAGCCGTTATCGCCTGGACACCATGGGCAGTGGAGCCCACTGAAGGCTTTCTGTGGGTATTTATTATGAATACTTAAATAGGGAAAATGATATAGGCCCAACTGGTTTAACCCACACTTATTGATTGTGACTTTTTGATGGGCAAACTCAGCTGCAGATGGGCACAAAACCCCCACATGTAGCCCCAAAGACAAAACTCAAATGCATGGGCAAACTCACCTGGTCCCATTTTTGGTTAATGTTAGTTTGTCCTATTCACAAAGTTAAAGATTGTACTTCTATCCTAAATATTTTTTAAAGGGGTCATTGACTAAAAAAACGGTGTGTTTGTATGTTTTAACCATTTGAAATGTGTCTATTGGTCACATAACTATTGAAAAAATATCAAAACAGTTACTTCTCTTAAAAAACACACAGCCTTTATCCAGTTTTTCTCTCCATAAAACATTTTTTGACTCTTCCTGGGTTTTTCCTCTACATCAAGAAATGGGGAGCGTCACAAAAAGGTAAACATCCCTGCCTTGATACCAGCCCACTGCTCTATTATTGGCCCATCTAGCTGTCTGTTATATAGATGGAAGGGGTGCTAAAGGTATTAGCCCCTGAGCTAACACTGGTACTAGAAGGCGTGGACCAAGCGCGGCTTATATTGTCATTTTCTTCAGACCTTAGTCACCCTTATGGCCATCACAGTGCCACATGGTTTACTAATCCACAGTTGAAAATATATCTTGTGTTATTCTGGCTTATTTTTTTTAAGTAATTTTGCCATGACTCTACAGTGAACTGCTAGCACTGGCATACTGGGCGGCACGTGATGGTCACTAACTCTGGCTGGGATCCAAGGCTGCTAGCAGGAGCTAGCAGTTTGGCCATCCATTCACGTGTGCTTGTTGTGCTTTACGGACCAGTCACGCTCTGTTGACCACTGGGACCACACGCACCCGTTAACTACTGATGTTTTGTTTTCATAATTTTTCGAGATGAACGTTCACGTCTCAGGGGTAGTGGATCGTAGCGGTCACTGGTGCATTGAGCGGAAAACCTTTTACAATATTCCTTACATTTGTTGGTGACTGAGAAAAGTCTTAAGTTTTACAGAAATTCTCTACTCGCGCCATTATTCCCATGTCCCATGGAGCAGCAAGCACCGCTACCCAAAGGGTTCCGCTCTGTCATGCCTCACAGGCAGCTCCCCCACCAAGCCCCAAGGGAGCCCTGAGGGGCTCATGGGGAAGCTGCCAAGCCCCAGGGCCAACTTGACTTGTATAAGTGACTTTTGCGTCTCGGCTCGCGCAAAGCATCATGGGATCGTGGCTACCAAACAAACTATCAAAATGGGGGAGGTTAATCTAAATGTGGATGAAACATGTCTATCGATACATTTAATTTATGGAAAGTTCCTGATCTACGAGCATAATGTATGCGTAGGGGTCTTCCCGGTTGTACCTGCAAACGCAAGGATTAATTAGTTGCACTTGCATTCGCGGCCACATTGCAGAAATTGCCAGTAGTGTTGTCAATGGCCGAGGAATCCGAGCAGATTCAACGTGACTATGCCAGCTTGTTGACGTCTGAAGTGGAGGGTGAGATGCTCACAATTCCCGACCCCTTGGGACTTAAGGAAGGCTGGGAGACGGAAATTGATGCTGTGTCAAAATGGCCCCCCTGTATGTACGCTGACATAGCAGATTTTTTGTTGTCAAAGGACCAAGCACCCTCACTTGCGAGACTCCGAAATGACTACAAAGAAGGTAAGCGAGTGATTTGACAGCTAAATTTTGGTTTTGTCATTTTAAGTAAATTTCACTACAAGGCATAGCCTGCTTACTTAGATCTATAGGTCGATACTACTATAGTTTAAGTACCACATGTTTTCAATGATTTGCAATTTTATTTTATACCAGCCTACTTATCATTGGCCTTAATTACTTAATTGTGTCAGTTAGACTACAACTTGAACAATACACAACACTATTTAATTATGTTATAATACAGACTTACTGCATTAATCCAACAATTATGTCCGTCCGGATCCTTCAGCTCCATGGGGAATGTATATAACGTGAATGGCGGCGGACATGTACACACGCTGGTCCCGAAGTTACATGCATGTATGCTGCAAGTTTGCTTTTTCCACCCCTCCAGATGATACATGTCGTTCCCACACTTCACTACGGCACAATGTGCACCTGACATAACGGAGATTTAAAGCTTAAAGCAGACTTTAAGCGGCAATTGTTCAGGTGTGACAGTACTGTTTCTATACAAAAGCAAGGCGGCTTCCGGAATGTTTGGTAGTCGTGACCTTTGAACCGAATGTCGGGTCACATAGTCCGCTCATGTGCACTCGTGATGTGAAAGTCGTTTATTCAGTTGAAGAAGCATCCAAACCAATGCCGCTGATCCAAGCTAGAAGGGGGCTAAAAGCTAAAGGCTAGAAGCTATCCAGCTAATGGCTAATTGACATAGGAGAAAGGGTGGAGCTGAATCGGTGAAGGATGTTTCTTAAAGTGATAGGCTAAAAACAAGAGTGTTTCAAGAAAGGTGGGAAAAATACAAAGCAAATTTGCTGCAATAATTAAATAATTAAAGAAAATGTGAACAAGAAATGTCACAAACATTTCATTAAGACACATGTGAGCGGTTAAAATGTGGAAAAAAGTGCAATCAATGACCCCTTTAAACTCTGAAATTATCCTTAAACTTAAAGAAAGGGTGAGAACAATATTAAGAACCTACTAGCTCAGGATACCCAACAGAATTGAGTGGTAAAACACAAGTTTCTCATCAGCTATTCAGGTTATTTGGCCTGATTCTCACCGTTGTTCCCCTGAAGCCTTGATTGATTGGAACAAAGAGAGTGAAAGGACCCAAATTCTGCAGAGGCCACAACAGAGAACCTGGAAAACATGAAAGCGACCCATCATTTATGTTAACTAGGTGTTCTCTCAATATGTTTTTAAAAAATCAGTGGCTAATGGGGACAGAAAGTCTGATTAAGTGTCAAATTTAGGTGACTTAAATAGGTGTAAAAAAAAAAAAACTATTGAAAAGTTCCTTTGCAAAAACAGATAAGTCCTTTTTTTTTTTTTTAGCAATGAGAAACAATTTTTTTTTTTTTTTGCAAAAACAGACATGTTTTTGAGACAGACAAAGTTGTTTTTCTCATTGTTAAAAAATTGAACTTATCTGTTTTTGCAAAGGAACTCTTCATATGTAAACTTTGGGGAGATTTATGTGTTGCCTTTACAAGGTATTTAAAGCTACAATTTGTGATTGCTGGACAGGGTTAGTGAGGGCACATTCTTCTAAAGCATATAGTTGAAACCAGAAGTTTACATACACTGTATAAAAAAAAAACACGTAACTTTTTTTTCCCTCACTGTATGATATTAAATCAGACTGAACATTTCCTGTTTTAAGTCAGTTACAGTTATCAAAATTATTTCTCTTTGCTAAATATGTTTTATATTTGCTAAAAAAAAAAAAATTATAGAATTTTTTTTTTTTCATTTCTTAAAAGTCAGAAGTTTACATACTTAGTATTTGGTAGCATTTCCTTTAAACAGTATGACTTGGGTCAAACATTTTGGTATCCTTCCACAAGCTTCTCAGTATAGTTTGCTGGAATTTTGGCCCATCAGGGCTGCACGTTAACTTTTTTTGCTCAATACACTGGTGCTACAGAGGTTCACAGTCATGTAGCACAAGTCAAAAACGTAACACGAAAACAAAAAAACACTTCTCTAAAACTGACTGCAAGTAAGGACCTGCACTTATATGGCACTTTTCTAGTCTCGAAGACCTTTACCAATACTAACCCTCTATTCTAAGGGCCTATCACAGACAGATACCTAGGAACAATTTAGAATCACTAATTAACCTAACATGCATGACTTTGGATTGTGGGAGGAAACCGGAGCACCTGGAGTAAACCCACACAGCACAAAGAGAATATGCAAACTCCACACAGAAAGGTTCCTACTCCTGTTGCCCTTGGGATTCGAACCTGGAACCTTCTAGCTGTTCGGCAACAGCCCTTACTCCTGTACCACTGTGGAAGTAGTGCAGTTTAATTATTAAAAAATATAGCAATTCACTTTATGATTAAAAACAACTTGTCAGGATCTAGAAATTATTTTAAATTTACAGACATGTTCACATCAGTCACAAATCTAACCACCTGAACAGATTCACCATACCATACAAACTAAGCTGTCAATTTTGGCTTGTGGGGCATATGGTTGGCACTCCTGGACTAGACCACAAAAATAGCTTATGGCACCCCATGGAGATTCTTCTTTCTCCATCGTACTCCCCCTCCAGAGACCCGTGCAAAATAAACCCGCTGTGGGCCCACTACAGGAGAAGCCGGAAGAAATGGAAAAAAATATTTCCTTTATAACAGGATTTTTTTCAGTCACTGCCTCCGAGCCTGCAGCAACTCTGACAGTCCCCCGGCTGCTGCGGAGAAGAGACCAACCCATTTTATTTTATTTCAGTGAACCTCTAACCACGTGACTATGCTCCTCAGGACGGGAGCATTATACCAAATTAATCACATCTGTGGATGCACACCTTATATACGTATATATCCCTTGCATCCACCCATTCTTCCTCTTTCTATCCTCTTGGTCAGTAACTGCTTATACCAGTCTGTTTAACATTGTTTTTTGTGCTGTTTGGGCTACCTTACCCTGGGTACCCCCCATCACTGTGTCTTAAAATTGTTGTGTTTTCTGCTGAATGAGAGAAAGTTTGCAGCGGCTGTGCAGCGTGACATGCACTGTCCGTGCCTGCTTAGAGGTAAGATAAGATAAGCTAAGCCTTTATTAGTCCCACAATGGGGAAATTCTAGGATTGCAACAGCACAGGGATAGCAACACTCAGAGCAATAATTAAGAAGATAAGAAAATAAGAGCAGTGAATATACATACACTACCGTTCAAAAGTTTGGGGTCACCCAGACAATTATTTTGTGTTTTCCATGAAAAGTCACACTTATTTACCACCATGAGTTGTAAAATGAATAGAAAATATAGTCAAGACATTGACAAGGTTAGAAATAATGATTTGTATTTGAAATAATAATTTTTTCCTTCAAACTTTGCTTTCGTCAAAGAATCCTCCATTTGCAGCAATTACAGCATTGCAGACCTAACATGATTGCACAAGGGTTTTCTAATCATCCATTAGCCTTCTGACGCAATGAGCAAACACATTGTACCATTAGAACTTGAAAAGCGCTATATAAGTGCAGGTTAGTTAGTAGTTAGTTAGTTAGAACACTGGAGTGATAGTTGCTGGAAATGGGCCTCTGTACACCTATGTAGATATTGCACCAAAAACCAGACATTTGCAGCTAGAATAGTCATTTACCACATTAGCAATGTATAGAGTGTATTTCTGATTAGTTTAAAGTTATCTTCATTGAAAAAAAGTGCTTTTCTTTCAAAAATAAGGAAATTTCTAAGTGACCCCAAACTTTTGAACGGTAGTGTATGTACACATAAATATATAAATATATATACACAGTGCAGAGCATTGTAGCTAAATGGAATAAACAGCATAACCGTCTATTTAGTTACCCTACATGGTATGAATATGTACCCATACATATTGTCACCCTCCGTAGCGACTGATATTGTCCTAGTTGTATGCTGGAGGGGACCATTTGTGTAAGTCTGTTGCGTCTTTTGCATTCAATACTATTAGGTTGTCACGTTTTTTTGCCATCTCTGTGAGCAGCCCTGCTTAGGTTATACAGTCTGACAGCCGTAGGTAAGAAGGACCTGCGAAACATACACTTGCCTTCTTTTCAGCTGGAACTGTTTACAGATTAGCAGGGCGAGGTATGTCTACCCTTAACTGCTTAACCTGTTGCACTCCGGTGTACCGCGGGCGGACACGTCTCTGCGTCCTAGAGCGCACGAGGGCACACAAGGGCGCACGAGGGCGCTGCGTCCTAGAGCGCACTGAAAAAAAAAAGCTGCATTTCCGTTCTTCCACTACAGACGCAGCTGCGAACAGAAAGCCAAAGGAGTGCTTTGATTGGTTTAGATGTGATTGACCTCTCATTCGACTAATAAGAGCCTTGAATTGGGTTTCTGAAACCTTGAAGAACCAATGACTGAAAACCTAGCAAGAAGGACCCGCCTACCAACGGCTGCGAATACAGCCAGCCAATTGAAGCACAGAAGTTTGAAAGCTGTTTTGTGTAAGGCTGGGTGACACACAGGCGTTCGCCAGTCTTTTTTTCTTACTACTGTTATTTGTTTTGAAAAATCGTTCGCCAAAACCGCAATCATGGAAGCGCAAAACCGCAATAATGGAATTATGGTTTGACCGGGTCGCGTAACCAGAACCACGAGTCTGTAACAAGAGGACCAGCTTCATGTTCGTCTGACAATGAGGAAGAGAAGTTCGCCAGCGATATTGCTGTTGTGGACAGGTAAGTGTTATAAGCTAAATTATTCTTTATCCCTGAAAATTGTAATCCAAATGACTTTTGACTGATCGGTAAATTACAACTGTGTGTTATCGCAACATGACGGACCCAGACCGCGCCGGTCCGGGTCCGTCATGTTGCGAACGGCCCCCTCCGTCATGTTGTGAACGCCCCCCCCCCCCCCCGCTACTCTTCTGTAGCGGATTGCAGATATATTGCAGATATTTTAGTCCAACTGTGCGTAGTAGACCGTGGCGCACCAGGCGATGTCCGTCCTCTGTAGCGGGGGTGGGGGGTGGGGTGGGAGTTGTTATCTTCTACATTACAAATATTTTAGTATAATTTTTAGTGCACTGTAGGTTATTTTTTCTTGTAAAAAAAGCCACACATTTTTTACATGGCATGCTTCTTTGTGTGTGGGGGCTTGTTTGTTCATTCATTCATTCATGAATGAATAAACACCCCCCCACACACACACACACAGCCCTTCACCTTTCATTAGAGCCCAAGATGAAGCTTCTATATTGAATCATTCAAAAGTTACAGACGTTTTTCCAAACTGTGCCATTTGGCACAATTTGGCACAGTTCAAAAACGCCTGGGAACAACCTAAGAAAAAAGCTGTGTAATATATTCATTTTTTGTGGTATTGTTACAAAATTTTGACCTCAGCTGGATAACACTTGGTTCTACATTTATGTTGCATTTTCCAGCCAGTATCTCAAGCTGTGTGTTATTTGCAAGCATTTGTATCAAAAAAAAACACCCAGGCGAAATTTATTTTCTTCAAGTTCAGTATGTTTAGATGACTGTTACTCAGTGGCAGGAGCACTTAGAGAGATTATGACTGTTTTGCCAAAAAATTCAAAGTCTTTTCTTTTAAATGAGACCAACCCCATGAAGATGCTGCAAAGGGTTGAAGAACAGCTTTTGATTTACTTTGGGTACGTTATTTTTTGGCGTTTTTAGGGAAATTGACCAGAGTGCAAGGGGTTAAGGTTTGTGATGTATTTTTGTACCTTCTCTTCAGGCAGAAAAACTGTTTAACAGCTTAACAGTGCATGATATGCTTTATCTGCTTGGAGTATGTGGTATATTTTTTCTTTGTCAAGCAGGAACTGCTTAACAATTTAACAGCACGGTACAATTTGCCATTAATTCTGCATTGTTCTTTTTCTCGACCGACAGTCATCTTCTTAAAAAAAAAAAAGGAGACGTCTTCTTTGCATGGGTACTGAGCGCTCCTGTGCTTAGTGCACTCTCGCCACCTTTTGTGGGGGAGGGGTACTGCATACAGGTAGGAATTGAAATCTGATATTACTATGTTGTCTTCTGACTAGCACGCTTGTACCTCATGGAACAGCCCTTTGGCCTGTTTATAATAATAATAATAATAATAATAACTAGAAAAGCACTCAGAGCGCATACCTCCGCCAAGGCTCCTTCCATTTCTCATGGATCACCTCCAAAATGTAATGGGTTTGTGTGTAGGCCTATAGCCACTTGTGGTGAAAATTGCATCAAAGTCTGTCCATCAGTTTTGGAGTACTGTTGCTAACACACTGTGAGAAGATAAGAGCCTTGGCTGAGGTATGCATTCTCAGATCATCACCAAAATATAATGGGTTCCTCTCTAGCCCAAGAACCACCTCTGGTGAAAATTTCATCCAAATCCATCCAGTAGTTTTTGTGTAATCCTGCTGCACAAATATAACCAAAGCCCTTGGTGGAGGTATGCACTCTCAGATCATCACCAAAATCTAATCATCTGTCCCCCGTGCCATTACACACCTTTCCTGAAAATTTCGTCAAAATCCGTTCATAAGTTTTTGAGTTATGTTGGTGACAGACAGGCAGGCAGGCAGGCAGGCAGGCAGACCCCTGTAAAAACATTACCTCCTTGGCGGAGGTAATAACTGTCTTGGTTTCTGTCTTATTGTTCTCTTGGAAGAATAATGGATTCTGCGGGGAGTGAAGGAGGGGAAAATAGCCCGGACACTGGTATGCCACCAGCCCAGGGCTCCATCCTTCCAGGTTTAAGTGCTCCAACTGGAACTGGGAAGGCCAGCAGGAAGCAGAAGCGGATTGAGGGAAGCCAGCCACGTGATCCAGCGGGTGGATTTCATGCAGAGCCAATTGGAGGAAGTGCGTAAGACCATTGAACATATGGCTGCCAATCACCATCGCCTTTGGGTATGCCACACCAGGCTCCCGTATGTGTCCTGAGACTGCATCCTGATGCAGTGTCTCTCATGGCCTCTGATATTGGGTAAGACCATCGGCTTTGGCTGTGGGAGAGTGGATGTCTCTCTGAGGTTGATGATGAAGTCGACGGTGACTCTCTGGTCAAGAAGACCTTCCTGAGCCCTATGATATATCTGTCAGGGCACGGCTCTCTCGGGCAGCATCAGCTACTGGCCCCCACCCACCCCCATCTTCTCCTCCTAGGGCTTCAGCTTTGGACAGAGGTCCTGTAACCCAGAGGCAGGTTCCCTTGTCAGTTTATCCTGATTGTGTGGAACATCAGCATAACTCATGGGCTCGGCTAAGGAGGCTGCTGCTCCATGTTCTAGACTCAGTAATTTGAATGGTGCTGCGGAGCAGGGCTCGGATGGTGCATTGAAGGTGGGCTCTACCTTTGCACTGCTGGCTGGAACTCCCCCCGCAGGCAGCAAGTCTATACGCCACCCTAACGACAAGTGTCGTGCCACAGTTGGGTTAGTGGCTAGCGCCTAAAAGTCTGTGGCTATGGCACCTAGGTTGGCAAATGCCAATACACTTCTTTTAGTGTATTTAGAAGGTCTGATAAGGGACCTAGTGTCAAAAGCGGAACTGACCTTCTACCAGAGTTGGTAAGGATTGTGAACACTGTGATTCAGGGAGCTAGCTTTCAGGCTACAGCACTTGAGAATTTCTTGGTCAGCTGACCATGGCCCGGCGGCATGAGTTGTTGAGCCAGTCTGGATTGGCGGATATGGACAAGACTGCTGTTTTGGAGGCTGCAGTAGTGCCTGGTGAGATCTTTGGGCCCGCAGCAGAGGTGGTGTTGGACGAGGTGCAGAAGGTGAGACTGCACACGCAGTCCTTTTATCGGCCAGGACCATCCAGGTCGAGTGTCTGGAGACCTCTTGAGGGGTGTGAGAAACCACAACGGCTTTGTTTCACAGAGCTAGGTTCCTTTCAGAGCTCGGGTCACCTGAGGTCAAGTGCCACTCGGCAGCAGATGCAGGTTCAGCAGCACTCACATCTGCGCTCTCAGGAGCATGTAGGCCATGGTCCTGCCAAGCCCCACCAATGTCTCTGAGGGTACACTTCCCCTGGCATCAACCTTCGAAGCAGCGCACCTCATAAATTGGCGTCGGTGCACCTCATGTCCATGGGTGATCGATACACTGGAGTGTGGATACCACCTACAATTCAGATCCCATTCCCCAACTTCAAGGGATTTTGGAAGCACAAGTAAGGAGGACTCTCTTTCCACGGTTCTAGGCAGCGAAGTCTGTGCCCTGCTGGGAAAGAACGTAATACAGTCTCTGTCTCCAGGAGAAGAGAGGCGAGGCTTTTTACACTGTCTATTTGTTGTCTCCAAGCAAAGTGGTGCATAACACACAGAGCTACAAGAGGACTGACTCCCCCCCACAGACACACCCTGTAGCTTTTGCTACTTACAGTGGCTGTGTGGCCTAAGGTCAGAGAAATGGAGATAGGCACCACCCTAATCACTGTATGGTGTTCCACATGCTGTGGGAGGGAATTAACTAACTAACTAACTGAACCGGGGGTCTCCGTCCGGTTCTGGACCTGAGGCGATTGAGCAGGTATACCAAGGTGCTCCCTTTTCCGGTGCTCAGGTTGGGGACATTATTCAGGCCACAGGGCCAGTTGATTGGTTCATAACAGTGGACTTTCGCAATGCTGATTTCCATATTCCCATAAATCCGGCCCACAGGAAGTTCCTCAGGGTTCCTTCAAGACAAGCCTTCGGTTACAACATCCTGCCTTTCGGTCTGTTCCTGTTACCTCCGACATTCATCAAGTGCATGGACGCTGCACTCGCCCCACTGAGGCAGAGGGGCATTTGAGTTCTATCATCTGGACAATTGGCTGGTTTGTGCAACATCAGAAGCTGTAGCAAGGAGCCATATGGAGACCATATTGGCTCACCTGGGGGCACTCGGGTTGCATTTAAATGCGGTGAAAGGCTGCCTGGTTCCAACCAGGGTTGTTGAGTACTTGGTGCTCACCCTGAATTCAGTTGCCAGGAGGGCATCCCTAACTCCAAGAGAAGACATACTATCAGGGAACGCATCAAGAGCTGCATCTTACAAAGGACTGTATCAGTGCAGAAGTGCCAGAGGATCTTAGGTCTCTTTGCTGCAGCTGCCCAGGTGGTGCCACTGGGTCTTTTACATGCTCGTCCCCTTCAACAGTGGTTCGCATTCAGAAGGTGGTTTTGCCCAGAGACAAAAGGAGAAGGCTACTTCTTCCAAAGGAGCCTCATGGTTCTCAGGTGGCGGAGACATTCCTCAGCAGTCTGAGATGGTGTTCCCCGGGGCCAAGAGTGCTGCAGGGGGACCATTACAACCAATGCCTCCCTAACAGGCTGGGGTGCAGTCTGGGAGGGCAGGTTTGTTTGGGGACATTGGGCTGTGGCTCAGCATTCTTGACATATAATCATCTTGAGATGGAGGAGACTGCGTCCAGAGATAGTTGAGCAGATCTGGCTTCGGTTGGCCAGGCAGAAGCAGACCTGTTTGCGACGGCAGAAAACACCCACTGTGCTCTCCAGGCCTCGATGTGCGGCCTGCCAGGTCCACTAGGTGCAGATGCTCTGAGTGTTGCCTGGCCTCCAGTGAAACTGTTTGCATTTTCACTACTGCTTCATCTGCCAGTTTTTCTCGCAAAGGTGAGGCTACTGTATGTTCAAGTAATTTGATGGCCCAAAGTTGGCCGCAAAGACCATGGATGGCGGAGATCCACAAGATGTTGGGGGGGGGGGCAACCTTTGCCTCTCCCAATCAAACGGGATGTGCTTTCACAGGCACAGGGCAGGATTTGGCATCTGAATCCCCAGTTTCTGAGGCTTCATGTATGGCCCTTGAATGGGAGTGATTGCCTAACTTGGTTAGACAAGAAGGTTAGACTCCATACAGGCTTCAGGGCCTGTCTACCCAGCTGCAGTGCAGTGTGAAGTGGAGACTGTTTCGAACTGATGTTGGACCAAGGGTGAGAATCCCTTGACATGTCACATCTCTGTCATCTTGTTTTTTCCTCCAGTACCTCTTCGCCGAGGTCGGGTGGAGTCAGCTATCGGGGCCTACCTGGCAGCAGTGTCAACTGCCCACGAAGAATGTATAGCTTGTCGCCTGGGGCGCATTCCGTGACTAAGCAAATTTTGAGAGGTGTGAGACGGAGCCACCTATCCTGGCATCTTTGCTGCCCACTTCGGGTCTCCGGACAGTTCTCAGGGCTCTATGCTTGCCCTTTTTGAGCCACCCTCCGTTACTGACTTTCGTCTGATCTCTGGGAAGACTGCTTTCTCTTGGTGATTAATAATAATAATAATACATTTTATTTCTAGGCACCTTTCAACCCCCAAGGTCAACTTACAAAGAGCATTAAAATATTAAAAACAGATTTAAACTGCAATAACAAAACTTAAGTAACAAACCAAGAACAGTGAATTGAAGGTAGATTATCAAAGAGAGTAAGCCTGTTTAAACAAATAAGTTTTGGGTCTGGATTTAAATAATGGAAGAGAGTCAATGTTGCAAATGGGTGGTGGAAGTGAGTTCCAGAGCTGGGGAGCAGAGCGACTGAAGGATCTATACACCATAGTGATGAGGCGGGCAGAAGGAACAACAAGGTGAAGGGAAGAGGACGACCTAAGAGAGCGGCTAGGGGTGACAATGTGGAGGAGTTCAGACAGGTATGGTGGGGCCAGGTTATGAAGAGCTTTGAAGGTGAGGAGCGGTATCTTAAAGTTTAGTCTGTCCTTTATTGGGAGGCAGTGAAGATGCTGAAGGACAGGGGTAATGTGTTCTATGGGTGGAGTACGAGTGATGATACGGGCAGCAGCATTCTGAAGGAGCTGTAGCTTGTGGAGGGATTTATTTGGGAGACCAAAGAGACGTGAGTTGCAGTAGTCAATGCGGGAAGTGACAAGGCTATGGATAAGGTTGGCAGCAGTGTGCGTAAGGGAGGGATGCAGTCGGTTAATGTTATAAATATGAAAATAGGCGGACCGAGTAATATTATTGATATGAGACTGGAATGATAAAGTGCTGTCGAGGATGACACCCAGGCTCTTAACCTGAGGGGAAGGGCAAACGGGAGAGTTATTAATGTCAATGGAGAAACTGGGGGATTTGGTTAAGATGGAGGGTGTACCAACAAGTAAAATTTCTATTTTATTGCCATTGAGTTTGAGGAAATTAGAGGTAAACCATGATTTAATTTCAGAAAGACAATCAAGAAGAGAGGTAGGTGGCAGTGTGGAGTTGGGTTTAGAGGAGAAGTAGAGCTGGTTGTCATCCGCATAACAGTAGAAATTAATATTGTATTTATGGAAAATGTAACCAAGTGGAAGAATGCAAGTAATGAAGAGAAAGGGCCCCAGGACGGAGCCCTGGGGAACACCTGCAGAAATGGGGAACGAACTTGGTGTGGGATTTGATTTGGATGAACTGAATGCGGCCGGAGAGATATGAAATAAACCAAGTGAGGGGAGTGCAGGTGATGCCAATGAAAGCCAGTCTATTTAGGAGGATGCTATGAGAAATGGTGTAAAAGGCCGCGGTAAGATCTAGGAGAATGAGTATGGTGAGTAAGCCAGAATCTGCAGCCATCAAGAGGTCGTTCGTGATTTTGATCAATGCCGTTTCTGTACTATGGAGGGGGCAGAAACTGGACTGGAATTGTTCATAAAGCTTATTATTACTGAGGTGACTGTGGAGCTGACAGGCAACAACTTTACCAAGAATCGTAGAGATGAAGGAGAGATTAGAGATTGGTCAGAAGTTATTAAAATCAGATGAGTCTGCACCAGGTTTTTTAAGTAGAGGTGTAACAGCAGCTGTTTTGAGTGGTGACGGAACAATTCCAGCATTGAGTTAAGAGTGAATAATGGTGGTAATCAAAGCAGCCAGTGAAGGAAGGCAGGCTTTAACAAGGGAAGTAGGGAGGGGGTCAAGCTGGCAAGTGGATGATTTGAATTTGTGAATTAGCTGGGATATGTCTGTTAATGAGGGGAGTGTAAAACTCGAGAAGGAATGAATAACAGAAGGAAAAGATATCAAGGAATCCACTCCAGAAACTACAGCTCCATCAGACATAAGCTGTTGATGGATATTGGAGATTTTGGAAGTAAAGAATGACATGAGAGAGGTGCAAAAGCTGGGTGAGTTCATATGTGAGGGGAGTGAGTGCGGGGGCCTTGTGGCATTGCTGAGGAGAGAAAAGAGTGCCTTTGAGTTACCTTTATTGAAGGAGATTAGACCAGAGTAGTATGTAGATTTAGCTGATGCAATGGAGTCTTTGTAGAGCAAGACATGATTATTGTACATTTCTTTGTGAATGGTTAGTCCAGTTTTCTTGAAAAGGCATTCCAGTTGACGTCCTTTGGCCTTGAGTTCACGTAAGGAGGGAGTATACCAGGGTGCAGAGCGGGAGAAAGAAACGGTTTCAGTGGAGCAAAGGTGTTAAGAAGATTATGTAGATTATTATTGTAGTGGGAGACTAATTGATCAGGGGTGGAATGGCTATGTAAACTGGGGACGCAATTTATTGCAGATAAAAAGGTGTCAAGATTAATATCCCTAATTTTCCTGAAAGTAATGCAACGGGGAGGGTTGGTTTTGAAAATCAGTAAATTTATATTAAAGGAGATGAGCATATGGTCGGAGAAGGGGATAAAATGAGATTTACAGTCAGTGGGAGCGACACCAGAACAGCAAACCAAGTCCAACATATGACCTTTACAGTGGGTAGGAAAATTAATATATTGATGGAGTCCAAAACTGTCCAAGCAAGATGTAAAATCTTTGGCAAAGGTGTTATTGTCATTGTCTAAGTGAATATTAAAATCACTAAGGTTAACCAAGTTAGGAGATATTATGTAAAACAGTGATGAGAGCTGCAAAGTCATTTAAAAAGTCCTTGCTAGGCCTGGGTGGCCTATAAACAGTACAGATAATGGTGGGAATAGCACCAGTGAGTTGTGATGATGAATATTCAAATAAGTGGAAAGTTGGAGCAGACACTGGCAAGACTTTCCACCTCTTGCGGTGAATCATAGCGACACCCCCACCACGGCCAGAGCCACGGGGCTGGCAGGTGTAAACAAACCCACGCGGACTGCAGTCACTCAGAGAGGCAACGTCATTGGGCTGTTGCCACGTTTCACATAAACAGAGAAAATCCATCTTATGGTCAGAGGAAAAGGTCCTGGATGAGATGTTCCTTGCCGGTGAGTGAGCGGATGTTAAGCAGACCGAAGTTGAGACTGGTGTTACCTTCTTTGACGGTGGAGCTAGCCAACCTAGCTATGTCGGCTAACACACTGTGGTCAATAGCACGGCCAGTGTTACAAGGAGAACGACAAGGTGTGGACCAAATGGACTTTATGGGATGACTGTTGTTATAACTGAAGCTCAGACGGGATCCTTGGTGAATGTATCTGTGGCGATACTCCACAGCAATGTCCGTGTGGAGATGAAGGGCCACAGGTGGTGGAACAGTCAGATGAAACTGCAGTCGCAGGAGCTCAGTAGTAGAATACTGAAGCAACACTGTCACAGGACAATGGTCAAGTTCAGGGCAGTACAGGCAAACATAGACCACAAGCATAACCCTTTTATCCACATAGTTGTTTCGGGCACCAAGTGACGGGAGGAGCCAGGTGTGGACAAGCGGTAAGAACCAGTTGCAGTACAAATAGCCTGTAGGTAAATCAGTTCAGTCCAAACAAGAAAACTCTCAAAGATAACAAAAGATCAAATATAACAAAAACAAGTAAGTTAAAACTAGTAAATTAAAATAAAACCGGAGAGCAGTGGTAGCAAAGCACGCCAGCATTCACTCGACCGGGAATTTTGGAGCTGAGGTCTGTTGTGGACTGTTGTGGACAACAGACCTCAGTTTACCTCAGTTGTCTTGACCGAGACGGTCGGCAAAGAGACCGATTGTCTCAGCCAAGAGGGTCAGTGAATTGAATGCGGTCTCTGTGGATGTGGCAGCATGTCTAAGGTTTGATGGTGATCAAGTGGCCCACCCACAGCCCAACCCAGCTTTTCAATCCTAAGTGCTACTAGTGGGTTTCTTTTTCTGCCCTCTCGTTCTTCAAGCCTTCTACCCTCCCCACACACTTCTTCGGAGGCTTAGAAGCTCCTTAGTTGTGCCAGTAGGGCCTTTTAGGTTTATGTTGACTGTATGAGGCTTGTCCGCTCTTCAGACAAGCTTTTTGTGTTTTATGGAGAGTCCACAATGGGCAGGCCTGTCTCTAGCAGCACCTGTCCCATTGGATAGTCGCCCTGATTGCCTTTGTGTATGTAGAGGTTGGAGCGGAACCATCACTTGGGCTGGTGGCTGGCTCGACACAGGGATTGGCCACTGCATGGGCGTTGTTGTTTTGTTTTTTTTAAATCACCCTTTATTGTCATTCAACTGTACAACCAATCATGTACAGTAGAACGAGATTGTGTTTTACCTATCTACAGTGTTAATCACACACACCCCAAGTGTAGAATCAGAGGGCCGCTGCCATGCAAGGCGCCGCCACAAATTTCCCTCCTCCATTCCATTATTGCTGAGCACCAAGCTGGATGGCAGGAAGTTCCACTTTTATATGGTCTTCGGCATGACCCGGCCGGGATTTGAACCCCTGCCTCCCAGGTGTGGGGCAGATGCTGTACCAACTGAGCCACCACTCTGGTAAACGTGCATCATCATCCGGTTACGGGTGCACCCCTGGAGAATGTATGTGCAGCCACTGGCTGGGCTTCTTCCTCAACAAGTTCCCATTTCTTAGGCTTAACCTGGCCTCATCAGTCATCCCCTCATCTGTTCTGGGGGCCACAGCAGGTTCTTAAGTTGCATCTTAGTTTTCCCTCATATAAGCTGACACATGTGCTTTGTGCTCGAAAGGTTTTTGTTTCAGCTTCGGTTACCTGGAGGAACCGGCTTAACTTGTATGCACTCAGTTAAGTACAGTAAAGGAACCAAACTCATCTGATTGTGTTTGTGCTTAGTGGTGTGATTGGGGCAGGATGCTCCTTTGGCCTGTGGGTGACACCACATCCATTCTCCTCAGGATTCATTTGGTCTATGGTTGCCACATGGTTACAGGTTCACTGAAATGAAACAAAATGTATGTTTACGGATGTAAACACGATTTTATGAGTGAAAGTGAACCTGTAATCATTCATTGTCCTTCGTTGGAGGAGGCAGGCTCCTCCCAGTTGTTAGAAAGAGGGAGAATGGGTGGATGCAAGGGTATATACAGTGCAGTATAAGGTGTGCATCCACAGGTATGATTATTTGGTATAATGCTCCTGTCCCGAGGATCATAATCACGTGGTTACAGGTTCACTTTCATTCATAAAACTGCGTTTACATCTGTAAATGTACATTCTGTTGGTGAGGGGCAATCTATGCATCCCAGTTCACCTTTTTTCCTGGGAGAGCCCCCTTCAAAATAAAACATATCCCACTTTGTGTGGCACTGACTACAACACACAAACAAAAGGGCAGCCTGCACACACATACTCACACAGTGTCTGTTCTGTTCTTGTAAATATGAAAGCTGCTTAGCGCCGAAATGAAAAAAAAAAAAATGTTGGATATATTTTGCAGTCCTCTCCATTGTAACAGAGACCAGTGTATTCCACCACCGATCTGCACTGAGTTTGACACGGAGCACCAACATTTAAAGACTTATAAAAATGCCGGTGACTCTCAATAGCGACCTGCATCACCAACTTCCAGGCTGACTGGTGCAATCAGTGATGTGAGGACACAAAACTTGATGTCCCGCAGAAATGCGCTATTATCTGTGGGAGATTGCTGAGGTGTGAATTTGTGTTCATGGAACTTGTGACTGCGGCTCATCAACTGTAGTTTGAAAGTGGCTATACACACACGAATCCGTTTCTCATCGCACTGGTGCTACTTCAGTTTGTTCATTCTTCACATAGACCAGTTTTCACATCGCATATGCAGCATATGCCCTGTGTATATATGCAAACTGTAATCAGGCTTTTTTATGTTGCTTTTGGAGTAACGCTTCTTCCTCGCTGCGAAAGAAAGTAATAAAAATTCTCGGAAAAAAATTAGCAAATATAAAAATTATTTAGCAAATAGAAATAATTTTGGTAATCCTAACTGACCTAAAACAGGAAAACTTTAGTTTGATTTAATGTCAGACAGTGAGAAAAAAAAAAAAGGTTGCGTGTCTTTTTATACAATGTATGTAAACTTCAGGTTTCAACTGTATGTTCGGAGTTTTACATTATTTACGACTCACGGTTCCTACATATCTTCCTATTTTCATTACCCAGTTAAACACGTGACATACTTTGATCACCAGTGCTCACATGGCTACATCCACATTAGGCTGAATTATACTGAGTAGCAGCCATCCACCTGAATGATAAATCTATGTGCACAATTTAAACACCAACTAGAACATTGGGCTTTTCACCTGTCCAGGAGAAAAACAACAAGGGCCAACTTAAACTTTAGACTGAAGGAATCATGAAGTTCTCTCCACAGCTGAAGTAATTTCCAGATGTTCCCATCGATACTGCTACACAAGGAGTGTGATTGGATGCCAGTTAGATCTCAGTGTAGATCCAAAAGACACATGTAATTACCCAGTGTAAATGTACAGTGGGGTAAAAAAGTATTTAGTCAGCCACCAATTGTGCAAGTTCTCCCACTTAAAAGATAAGAGAGGTCTCCAATTTTCATCATAGGTATACCTCAACTATGAGAGACAAAATGAGAAAAAAAAATCCAGAAAATCACATTAAATTATTTTTAAAGAATTTATTTGCAAATTATGGTGGACGATAAGTATTTGGTCAATAACAAAGGTTCATCTCAATACTTTGTTATATACCCTTTGTTGGCAATGACAGAGATCAAACGTTTTCTGTAAGTCTTCACAAGGTTTTCACACACTGTTGCTGGTAGTTTGGCCCATTCCTCCGTGCAGATCTCCTCTAGAGCAATGATGTTTTGGGGCTGTCGCTGGGCAACACAAACTTTCAACTCCCTCCAAAGATTTTCTATGGGGTTGAGATCTGGAGACTGGCTAGGCCACTCCAGGACCTTGAAATGATTCTTACGAAGCCACTCCTTCATTGCCTGGGGTGTGTGTTTGGGATCATTGTCATGCTGAAAGACCCAGCCACGTTTCATCTTCAATGCCCTTGCTGATGGAAGAAGGTTTTCACTCAAAATCTCACGATACATGGCCCCTTTCATTCTTTCCTTTACACGGATCAGTCGTCCTGGTCCCCTTGCAGAAAAACAGCCCCAAAGCATGATGTTT
This sequence comes from Pholidichthys leucotaenia, assembly GCA_020510985.1. Lineage (NCBI taxonomy): Eukaryota > Metazoa > Chordata > Actinopteri > Cichliformes > Pholidichthyidae > Pholidichthys > Pholidichthys leucotaenia. The sequence continues at coordinate 211,173,593 of CM035845.1, read as the reverse complement.
CCACCCCCATCCTTCACAGTAGGTATGGTGTTCTTTCTCCTCCAAACACAACAAGTTGAGTTTTTACCAAAAAGTTCTATTTTGGTTTCATCTGACCATATGACATTCTCCCAATCCTCTTCTGGATCATCCAAATGCTCTCTAGCAAACTTCAGACGGGCCTGGACATGTACTGGCTTAAGCAGGGGGACACGTCTGGCACTGCAGGATTTGAGTCCCTAACGGCGTAGTGTGTTACTGATGGTAGCCTTTGTTACTTTGGTCCCAGCTCTCTGCAGGTCATTCACTAGGTCCCCCCATGTGGTTCTGGGATTTTTGCTCACCGTTCTCTTGATCATTTTGACCCCATGGGGTGAGATCTTGCGTGGAGCCCCAGATCGAGGGAGATTATCAGTGGTCTTGTATGTCTTCCATTTTCTAATAATTGCTCCCACAGTTGATTTCTTCACACCAAGCTGCTTACCTATTGCAGATTCAGATTTCCCAGCCTGGTGCAGGTCTCCAATTTTGTTTCTGGTGTCCTTTGACAGCTCTTTGGTCTTGGCCATAGTGGAGTTTGGAGTCTGACTGTTTGAGGTTGTGGACAGGTGTCTTTTATACTGATAACGAGTTCAAACAGGTGCCATTAATACAGGTAACGAGTGGAGGACAGAGGAGCCTCTTAAAGAAGAAGTTACAGGTCTGTGAGAGCCAGAAATCTTGCTTGTTTGTAGGTGACCAAATACTTATTTTCCACCATAATTTGCAAATAAATTATTTAAAAATCCTTCAGTGTGATTTTCTGGATTTTTTTTTTTCTCATTTTGTCTGTCATAGTTGAGGTATACCTATGATGAAAATTGGAGACCTCTCTCATCTTTTAAGTGGGAAAACTTGCACAATTGGTGGCTGACTAAATACTTTTTTGCCCCACTGTATGTATTTAAGCACTATCTGATTGCCATCCCATCACAAAAAATATTTTAATGCCAGGTGTAAATGAGACAAAAACGTCCTTGCTCTCTGGGATGGTGAAGCTCTGTCTTCTTTAGTTTAGTCTCCACCAGTGACAGTCAATCGTACAAGGCTCTGCTTAAAAAAAAAAAAAAAAACTACTGAGGGTCATTAAAAAAAGATTATAAATTTACCTAAAATGACCAAAGAATCATTCGTTTTTGTAAAATCAAAAGTAAGACCAAATGTACTTGTGTAAAAGTACATTTTTTCCTCAAAAATATACTCAAGAATAAAAGTTTTCTGCAAAAAACTGTCCATGTACAGTAAGTACACTTTTGTGAAAAACTTATTTGAGAACATGCAGCCTACTTGAGTAAATGTAAGGATTAATCATACCAAACAGACTGATGGCATTTGTTAGCCGACCGGTCCACTGTCCTCCTGGTTCTGTATTCAGGTCAGTAAGTCGTTGCATGATGTTTCCATAACAGATTTTACCGTTACCAAGGTAACCATGATGACAGGTACACCTGAAGGGCAGGGAAGTGGGTAACAGGTCAATTTTCAGCTTGCTGCCTGCAAGTTCAGTGATCAGCTGATGATGTACATTAAGTAAAGAGACTGACTCGACTTGTCCTGGCTCCACTGTGGTGCAGTTGGCATTTTTGTGGCAGGAATTGGGTCTACATACATCCTTCAGGGCACAGGCACCACTGGACAGTTGTTCATAGTCAGTAAGACACTCACAGTGAGACTGTACAGACACAGGAAGGACATCAGTCACAGGGTTGCCCGATCAGACCACAGTATTGCATCTGACCCCTTATTTTTTCTGACCTGATTCTATCTTACCTTCCCAGGTCCATCATAGATGCAGCGGGCTGACTCAGGAGAGCAGCCGCCTTGATTGGTCTGACACGGATCTACAGCCATACAGATTTGGCCATCCCCGCTGTAACCCTCATTACAGGTACACTGGTGCTGGTTTGGACCCGTGTGGACACAGGAGGCTTGGGCATGACAAACTCGCTGCAGGCATGGGTTTATGGCTGAAAACCCCAAAATATTTTTTTATGTAAAGATACTGGTTGGATTAGTAGCGAAGCAACAATTCTAACTGCTGTACCATTGCACAGCCTGAGTAATATTAAAACAGAAAATAATATTTGTAAAGGTTCCCAATGGATTACATATTCCATTATGTTCCATTTTGTGAATATTCAGGAATGTAACTGAAAATACACTTGTTTATAAATTTGACCTAATGACTCAAAAAAAAAAACTTTGAGGAAAAAAATCACTGTACGTAATTTGTTGTGAAATGTTCCATTTAGAATTGATTTAAACTCACATAAACACTGATCCCCTGATCTCTGGTAGCCAGGCAGGCATTGACACACCAGACGACCTGTCAGCGCTTCTTCAATACAGCGAGAGTTCTGCTGACAGCTGAGAGCCGCACACTCAGGTAATTCTGGAACACAAAGGATAACACAGTCCAGGTAAGAAAAAAGACAGGAGCAATGAAACAAAAATGGAAGAAGATATTGTTTGATTCATAGGAAAGAAAGAAACAGTGGATGTTTTTTGTAGAGGCAGAGCTAAAGACTAAGTCAGCGTAGGGGGACCGACCTTTGTCACAGTTGGAACCACTGTATCCAGAGAAACATAAGCATCGACCATCTCCTTTCAGTCCTGAGCTACATAGACCATGGACACACGAACAGGCTGGACAACAGGGTCCAGGAAGACAGTGCATCAGAGACTGACAGGAGCAATTTCATGTGTTAGAGCTGGGTGTGAAGTTACCTGAGCTACAAGTGGGGCCATATCGACCAGGGGCACAGTCCTCACAGGCAGTTCCTGCAAAACCCACCTGAAACACATGCACATGCAGATATATAGGGTTGTTTTTGGCTACAGGGCAGAGTACGCAAATGCTAGGGGCCCCCTCAGCCACTAGGGCGACCCCAAGTTACAAATTCAGTCTCAGTAATTTTGGGAGTTAAAAAGTACCTGTCTTCATTTGTAGTTGGATAAGCTCCTCATATGTTTAGTGAAGTACTTAAAAATTAACTAGGATATGAAGAGATAAAGGATAAGGACCTGTACTTACACAACGCTTTTTCTAGTCACAAAGACCACTCAAAGCTCTTAACTAGTAGATACACTAACCCTCTATTCTAAGGGCCTATCAGAGACAGATACCTAGGGACAAATTAGTGTCACCAATTAACCTAACATGCATGTTTTTGGATTGTGAGAGGAAACCAGAGTCCCAGAATAAACCCACACAGCTCAGGGAGAACATGCAAACTCTACACAGAAAGGTTCCCATCCCTGCCAGCCTGGGGATTCAAACCTGGAACCTACTAGCTGCAAGGCAGTGAAGATGAAGAAACTAAGCTGCAGTGATGGGAAAGCTGTGGATTGTGTGTTCATAAACTGGTTATTACATTTACTGGTTAAGTTTGAGAACTGGATTACAACTAGAACTGGAACTACAAAGGGGTAGTGGTTGAAAACTACCCCTAATGGGACAACCCTTCAGGGCTGCGTTACGTCAGTAGTGGCCTGAAGGTAAATACAGTATCTGACCTTTCCACAGAAAAAAAAGAAGAAAAAAATAATAATTTGATAAGAAAAAAGCCTCAAATTTGAGAAAAAAGTCTCAAATTTACAAGAAAAAAGTCAGAAATTTGAGGAAAAAAACATTAAATTTGTGTGGGAAAAAAAACCACAAGAAAAACTATGAGAGCTGCAGTTTAAAAAGTACAAGAAAAAAGTCATTGATAAAAAATGTAGTGTAGACAGTCTTATCTCGAGACGAGAAATGTCTAAAATCAAATTACAGGTACATAGGGTTTTTTTTCCACTTATGAAAATAGCTGCAGGCAGCTCAGTGGTGCAGTGGTGAGCACTGTGGCAGCACAGCAAGAAGGTCACAGGATCAATTCCACCCCTGACCATCGTAGGTTCGATCCCACCCCTGACCATCGGTGACCCTTCTGTGTGGAGTTTGCATGTTCTCCCCGTGCCTGCATGGGTTTACTCCAGGTACTCCAGCTTTCCCCCACAGGCCAAAGACATGCATGTGAGGTCAATTGGCATCAATTGGAGATTCTAAATTGTCCTTAGGTATGAATGTGAGAGTGAATGGTTGTCTGTCTGTCTGTGTTGGCCCTGAGATGAACTGCGATGGATGGAAAATAGCTGTATAACAGCATGTAAGCAAACACCCTCCACCACCACCCCCGCACACACACGTGTTAATGAGTGAGTGATAATGAGCTTGGGTGAATAATGAAATATCAAAAAATAAGTGCAAAGGACTTCATCGGAGCCAGTGGAGGTAGCAGTGGTGAGTTTAAATTCCTGTAAATTTATTTCTAATATTAAGTATTGCTGTCAGTGCTTATGGTGATGGTGATGTGTGTACATGCATGCACGAGGCAGTCGGGTGAGGGTATTTCTCACTGGGTCAGACCAAATCTCAAAGCGTTCCATAGCTGTGGGTCAGTGGGTGAACAGGTGTGTGATAACAGCTGATATGTGTGACGTACACAGGTGTGTTGAAGTGTGACATGTGAACAATTGTGATATTAGCATTTGTGTGAGTTCACCTGACAGCTACAAGTGCCATTCCCTCCCAGTCCATCGGAACAGACTCCTCTGCCACTGCAGGGCCTGTCGGCTTGTTCAGGGCACTCTGAAAGGCAACCACATCTCTCTCTGAACAACAGGAAGTGATACGTTTTAGGAGCACTGTAGTGGCAGTTACATTGATGTTCTCTATGAGGAATCTGACCCTTCACTTCCTGTTTCATCCCACTCCTCAGTCTTTATCTGTCCATATCCTCTGTCCCTCTCCAGTGGTGTTTATTTCCCTTCACTCTTTCCTCTCACAGGAGAAACAGACAATTTAAGCCATCATCAGGATGTATGTGGTTTGAATTTCACAAATACTCTTTTTTTTTCCTCTGAGCACGATGAAATATTTGCATTTCTCCTAATTTTGTCCTAAAAAAAAAAGTATTTAATCAGGTACTTCAGTTTTGTTTTCACAAGCTCTTCATCAGACTGCACAGACTTCATCAGGTCCTTGCATGCTCGTGTTTGCCCCTCCCCAACCTGACCAGCGATGACATGTTTAGCCGCGTGTCATCCTTCAACCGCTGGCTGTCTGTGTGGTGTCCTGCAAACGATGTGGGCTACATAGACAATTGGAACTCATTCTGCGGAAAACCTGGTCTTGTTAGGTGAGACAGCGTCCATCCCACTTTGGATGGTGTGTCTTATTTATCTAACAATCTGGCATCATTTTTATACAAAGTTCCAAAGCCTTGATTACAACTCAGAGTTGGGACCAGGAAACAGAGTTGCAGTCTTACACGCCTCTCTGCAGCTTCTCTCCATCCACCACCCCTCAACTTAGCCCCTGTCTTCCCCATCAGAGAATCATTGTCTTCTCCCTCTAAAGTAAATACAGTGGTTTGAAAAAGTGTTTGCCCCCTTCCTGATTTCTCATTTTTTGTATGTTTGTCACGCTTAAATGTTTCTGATCATCAAACAAATTTAAATATTAGACAAAGATAACATAAGTAAACGCAAAATGCAGTTTTTAAATGAAGGTGTTTATTAAGGGTAAAAAAAAAAAATCCAAATCTTACATAGCCCTGTGTGAAAACGTGATTGCCCCCACCCCCCATTAAAACATAAGTTAACTGTGGTTTATCACATCTTTGGAAAGCTGAGTTCAATTTCTCTAGCCACACCCAGGCCTGATTACTGTCACACCTGTTCTCAATCAAGAAATCACTTAAATAGCACCTGCCTGACAAAGTGAAGTAGACCAAAAGATCCTCAAAAGCTAGACATCATGCTGCGATCCAAAGAAATTCAGGAACAAATAAGAAACAAAGTAATTGAGATCTGTCAGTCTGGAAAAGGATATAAATCAATTTCTAAAGCTTTGGGACTCCAGTGAACCACAGTGAGAGCCATTATCCACAAATGACGGAAACATGGAACAGTGGTGAACCTTCCCAGGAGTAGCCGGCCGACCAAAATTACCCCAAGAGTGCAGCAGCGACTCATCCAAGAGGTCATAAAAGACCCCACAACAGTATCCAAAGAACTGCAGGCCTCACGTGCCTCAGTTAAGGTCAGTGTTCATGACTCCACTGTAAGAAAGAGACTGGGCAAAAATGGCCTGCATAGCAGAGTTCCAAGACGAAAATCACTGCTGAGCAAAAAGAACATACTGTAAAGGCTCCTCTCAGTTTTGCCAGAAAGCATCTTGATGATCCCCAAGACTTTTGGGAAAATACTCTGTGGACTGACGAGACAAAAGTTCAACTTTTTGGAAGGTGTGTGTCCTATTACATCTGGCATAAAAGTAACACAGCATTTCAGAAAAGGAACATCATACCAGCAGTAAAATATGGTGGTGGTAGTGTGATGGTCTGGGGCTGTTTTGCTGCTTCAGGACCTGAAAGACTTGCTGTGGTAAATGGAACCATGAATTCTGCCTTCTACCAAAAAATCCTGAAGGAGAATGTCTGGCCATCTGTTTGTGACCTCAAGCTGAAGCGCACTTGGGTTCTGCAGCAGGATAATGATCCAAAACATACCAACAAGCCCACCTCTGAATGGTTTAGGAAAAATAAAATGAAGACTTTGGAGTGGCCTAGTCAAAGTCCTGACCTGAATCCGATTGAGATGCCGTGGCATGACTTTAAAAAGGCGGTTCATGCTCAAAAACCCTCCAGTGTGGCTGAATAAAAACAATTCTGCAAAGATGAGTGGGCCAAAATTCCTCCACAGCGCTGTAAAAGATTCATTGCCAGTTATCGCAAACACTTGATTGCAGTTGTTGCTGCCAAGAATGGCCCAACCAGTTATTAGGTTTAGGGGGCAATCACTTTCTCACACAGGACCATGCAGGTTTGGATTTTTTTCTCTTAATAATAAACACCTTCACTTAAAAACTGCATTTTGTGTTTACTTGTGTTATCTTTGTCTAATAATTAAATTTGTTTGATGATCTGAAACATTTAAGTGTGCAAACACAAAAGAATGAGAAATCACAGACTATTATCAAAACTGGATGAGTCAGTATCACTTCCAAAATCAAAATGGGAGACAGGCTTATCGATCAATAAGGAAGAAAGCTTTTGGACACAAATATGTTTAAACACTTTTAAGATGACTAAAAACTCTAATTTACAACTCATACAGTACAAAGATCTACATAGAACTCATCACACAGGACAAAGGATGTTCAAAATAGGCCTGAGTCACACAAATATCTGCTCCTACTGCTCTAGCAACGTCCCGGATAGTTATATGCATGCTATGTGGTCCTGTGCACCTGTCCAACAGTTCTGGCAGAAGATATGTGAGGACTTGTTGGCATGGCTTGGGTATCGTATCCCACCCTCACCCATACTTTGCATATTAGGTGATTTAAGTGAAATAAATATAGAGGCAAGAATGTCACACATGGTTCTTACTGCCTTGTGCATCTCAAAGAAAAGTATCCTCATGAATTGGAAATCAAGAAATAATTTATGCATGACTCACTATAATAACCTGCTATCAGATTACATTAGCCTGGAGAGAATGTCTGCTTCCTCAAATAACCAATTGACTGAATTCAATTCTCTCTGGTCCCCGCTTATTAACTCTAACCTGAGGGGTGTTGGGCGGTGACTCGCTCTCCTTGGCACCTCTGGCGCCCTGACCATGAGGATTTTCTGTGACCCATTGGGGCCGGTGTCTGGGGGGCCTGTCCTGGGGTGGCTGTGTGTCCGGCCAGGGGGGGCTGGGCAGGGCCTGTGGGGTGGGCCGTGGCCCCGGGCCGGCTGGCCTTGCCTCCCAGGTGGGGCTGGGTCTGGTCCTGGGCCTGGACCCCTGGTGCTGGGGGGGCATTCCCCCTCTAGGTCGGGGTCAGGTGTGCACCGGTGGTGCGGGCCAGCCCCGGCGTGCAAGGACGCGCCAGGATCATGCCCTCTCCGGGGCCCTAGCGGCGCTCTGGGATGAGTTCCTGCATCCGGGGGGGGAGGGGGGGTCGTCCTCCCCATACTCCGGGACCTGCGGGTGTGGGTGTACGTGTGTGAGCGCGCAGGTACACATGAGTGTGGGTGTGAGTAGGTGTGTGTGCATGTGCAGGTGCAGAGGAGGGTGCACACACACATGCGTGTGTGTGTATGTGTAGTGTGTGGGCATGTGGGGCTGTGTGTGGGTGTAGGTGGGTATACTGTATGTGATGGTGAGTGTGTATGTGTGTGTGTGTGTGTGTGTGCACATGAGGGTGGTGTGCGTGTGTGTACAGGTGTGGATGCCTGTGGGTGGATTGCAGGAGTGCACGATGTGTGTGTGGGTGGGGGAACCTCGTTGGGTGGTGGGGGTCGGGCGGCCCATCTAGTGGCCTGGGGGTTGGCGATTCGGGGCCTGCTTGTCCCGGACACCCTGCCGTTGTGTTACGTGGTGGAGCGCTTTGTTGCATTTCCCCTGGTGTCTTTGGCACCGGGTGTGTGTGGGTGCTCGGGGGTGGTTGGGGGGGGCGGGCTGTTGGCGCAGGTTGGCGGTCGTGTTGCTGTTGGGCTGCTATGGGGTGGCTGTGGCTGTGGCTGTGACTGCGGGACAGCCTGCCACTGTCGGTGTGTGTCTGGGGTGGGTGGTTGGTGGGCTTGCGGTGGTCGCTCGGGGGTGTTGCTTGGCGTGTGGGGTGCCGTATTGGTCCGACCCATTGCTCACTATTGTGACTATTGTTGTTGTGCATGTTCGTGTGTGCAAGATGAATGGGAATGGGTGTGGCTGCTCCATCATTTTTGTGGCGCTGGGTGCGCCGGGGCGCGACGCTGGTGGTCCCTGGGCTGCTCAGCCTGGCGGCCCTCACCCTGGGTTGGGATTTGGGGGCAGTGGGTGGTCTCCTGAACCAGTTTGCAAGCTGGCTTCTGGGAAGGGGGGGGGGGGCAGGTTCCCTTTTGAACCGCCTCCATCTCAGTCTTATTTCCCACCCCTCTTCCCCCTGATTCTGGGTGGAACATCCATCCATTCATCTTCTACCGCTTTCCGGAGGTTGGGGTCGCAGAGGCAGCCGTTCAAGCAGAGAAGCCCAGACTTCCCTCTCCCCAGCCACCTGCTCCAGCTCTCCAGAGAGGATACCAAGGCGTTCCCAGACCAGCTGGGAGACATAGTCTCTCCACCGAGTCCTGGGTCTGCCCCGGGGTCTCCTCCCAGTGGGACGTGCCCGAAACACCTCAAGTGGAAGGTGTCCAGGATGCATCCTAATCAGATGCCCATACTACCTCAACTGACTCCTTTCAATGTGGAGGAGCAGTGGTTCTACTCTGAGCCTCTCCCGGATGACTGAGCTTCTCACCCCTCATGGATCGTCACCTTATCGTGGTGGGGGGGTTTGCGTTCCCCAGTGATCCCAGGAGCTGTGTTGTCCGGGGCAATTTGCCTCTGATAGGGTCACCCAAGAAAAACTGGTCCTGGGTGAAGGGCCAGACTAAGAACGATCCAACAGACTCTCATGATAAATTCTATATCAAGGATTCAGTGTACCCCGCCCGGTATGGGGTTACCGGGGCCCCACCCTGGAGCCAGGCCTGGGGGAGGGACTTGAAGGCTAGCGTCTGGTGGTCGGGTTTCCACCCATGGGACCCAGCCGGGCTCAGCCCGAAGGAGTTACGTGGGTCCGCCCTCCAGTGGGCTCACCACCTGCAGGAGGGATCATGGGGGTCCGGTGCTATGTAGATTAGGTGGCGGTCAAAGGCGGAGACCTTGGCGGACTGATCCCAAGCTTTCTAAACTGGAACATACATATTCTTGGATATACTTAGGGTTTTGGGGTGGGGGTGTTCCGCACTGTGTCAATGAAGGGGAACCTCTGCTGCGCAGTGGGGCTGCCCTCACCTCAATTTTAATTGCATTTTAGACACTGAGGGCTTGGGGGGATGGGGGCCCTGGTGCCTACCGCAGTGGTTAGTGGTGCTCCAACTACCATCCCCCCCAATTTTAACTGCACTGTGGTAGTTCACACACCTGCACACAATCACATCATACGACTGACACACACCTATCGCAATTTGTGCAAGGGGGAGCGGGAGCGGGGTATCCTCCCCCACCCCTGTTGCCCTCCTTCTGCCGGGGGCCTGGAGGCTCTGCGGGGGGCCTGGGACTCGTCATGTTATCAGAATCCCTGAGTTCTGCTGAATGAATAAATGCAAGTAAGGGAGTGAGAGAGGGATTGAACAAGAGAGTAAGTGAGAGTGAGGGAGTGATGAGTGGAGGTGGTGATGGTGGGTCGGTTTTGTGTGGCTCTTTGCGTGTTGGGTGGCATCTCGGGGCACCTGCGGTGGCCTGCTGATCAGTCGCTCGGGTGGGCGCTGGGGGAGAGGGTCTGCTTATGTGGCCACGGCTGCCCTGAGGTGGTTTGGTAGAGGGTGACTGCTGGCCTGCGCCGGTGGTCTCTCCGGCCACTGCCGGGCACTGGTGTGCATTCAGGCTTGCTGCATCTGCATCACAGTCACCCTAAGCAATAAGGGTGAATGAGGGTGGGTGAGTGTGTGGGGGACAGCACAAATGGATATGAGTAGATCGGAGTGTGAGTGAGAGTGCATGTATGGGTGAACGTGAGTGATAGTGGGTGACCCTGAGGGGGAGCGGGAGTAAGATTGAGTGGGTACAGGAGTGAGAGAGAATGGTTGGGTATGGGAGTACGAGTGTGGGACTGTGTGGGGGAGTGTGTGGGTGAGCGATAGTGAGTGAGTGCATATGGGTGCGTATGCGAGCATGTGGGTGTAAATGTGTGGGAATGGGTGCGTCTGCCAGTCTGGAGGTGCTGGATTGAGGGGGTAGTTGGGGGCTGGGGCTGGCTCTGTAATTGATCTCAGACTGGAGACCTTTGAGACAGTGATGGAGAGGAGAACACCAAATAAACTGCGATCCATCATGGACAATCCTGATCACCCCCTCCACCACACACTAGATAGACAGCGAAGCACTTTCTCCAGTAGACTACTACAGCTTCGTTGTCGAACAGCCAGGTACAGGAAATCGTTCTACCACATGCAATTTCACTGTACAATAACTCACTATGATGTTGTATTCTGGTCATAGCTATGTATGCTGCCACACTGCATCTTACAGACTGACTGGTACATCACTTTTCACTCTGCTCCTGATAGTCCTCCTTTGTGCAATGGGATGATTCATGTGTTTATACGGGTCATCATATATTAAGCTATGATGTACTGTATATACTGTAGGTTTTATAGTCGTGTTAGTTTTTACTTTCCATGGGTAATGCCTTTGTCTGTCATGTGTGTGTTTCTTGTCAACTGTCATGCTGCTGTTACACTGTAATTTCCCAGTTTGGGATCAATAAAGTACATCCATCTATCTATCTATCTATCTAGTGCCCCTTGGCTACGTGGGCTCCCCTGTGTGTGTGTGGGGGGGGGGGGGCTCTTTGAGCATGGGAGTCCCCAGGGTGTGCGGCAGTGGCGCTGGGGGGGGGGGGGGCTGTTGGTGGGGTGCCCAGGGGGCTCGTGCTTGGGGCGCGAGCCGGTCTCCAGCCCAGGGGTGGGGGCACTGGCCTTTTGGCGCCTGAGGCCCTGGGGCTGGCGTTGGCCCCGCTGGGGGGTGGGGGGGGTGGTGGGCTTGGGGGGGTGGTCCTGCCGCGTTGGCCGCCTGGCGGCCTGGCCTTCCTCATCCATCCCTCCTGAGGCAGATGCCTGGCTTTCCTGGGGCTTGTTGACTTCAGGCATTTATGCCCTGTGGGTGTTGGTGGTGCTGCCTTGCCTGCTCGGGGTTTCTGTGGAGGGGGGGGGAGGTACTGCGATCGGCCGCCCTCTACACTTGTTTTGCACACACTTTCATATACACGCATATGGACGCACAACAGGTGCGGATACCAGACTCATGTTGAGACCTCTTCGGTGGAAGCAGCAGTCTGTCTTCCATTTGTTTGTTGTTGGTTTGTTTGTTTTTTTGTCTGTTCCTCTCCCTTTTCTTTTCCCCTTTCCACACTTCCTTTCCCCATTTCCCATCCTGTCGGGCTCTTCATGGGTAAAATAATTTAAATAAAGTATTAAAAGTTATTACAGGAGGAGTTTACAACAATATACAGTAGATAGGTACTGTATAAAACTCCTTTTAGCAAAGTAAATGTGTTTTGGCACAATAAGGGTAGCAGCTTTCTGTTCTGCTCACTGAGCTGCCTGACAGGACAAGAGAGGATGAGAAATCAGGAATGGGGCAAACACTTTCACACCACTGTAAAAATATAATGTATAAACATCCTAAACTGGCTGCACGGTGGCGCAGTGGTTTAGCACTGTGGCAGCACAGTTTTACCCTCGGCCGGGGGACCGCGGGGATCGTGGGTTCGATCCCAGCCCCCGACCAACAGTGTGCTGTGTGGAGTTTGCATGTTCTCCCCGTGTTGCGCGGGTTTACTCCGGGATTTCTCCGGTTTCCTCCCGCACACCAAAGACATGTAGGTTTAGGGCGCTCGCGCATGTAGCGACCAGCAGCCGGTGGCTTGTCACCAGACTGCAAACCAAGTCTACCTACGGATACAAATAAGTAACAAAAAAAAAAAATAAATAAAAAAAAAATAAACTGATTAAACAAAAAACTGATAAAACCCAAATTAAACATGTAGCCACTAAATGTAATGACCAAGCCTCTGTTCCTCCTCATTATTTAAAAATTAAATACGGTTTGTTAAATATTAGGTCTCTAACACCCAAGTCTCTGCTAGTCCATGATCTGTTAATTGATCATCACGCTGATTTACTATCCCTTATAGAGACTTGTTTAGGTCAAGAGGATTATGTTAGTTGAAATGAATCAACTCCCTCTGGTTATTTAACCCTCTGAGTGTGAGAATGTGCGTGCCCCTAGTGGCAGAGCGCGGCACTGCGCCTGCCTTCCCACTCCGACTTTGTCAAAAGTAAGTGAGAAATTTCTATTTTTTTTTTTTAAATGTACTGATTTCTTGTTCATATAATTTGAAGATAAGATGATAACGTACCTCTGTACAAAAAACAGTGTCAAAAGACTGAACCGTTTTTTGTGTAAATACGTCCAAAGTCCAGTTTTGACTGAGTTATGGAATTTAAAGAGGTGTTGCAACATTATGCAAATTAGATGTGTAAATTTATTCCTATCTGAAACTTTGGATCATATTTTACATCTTTCTAATTGACAGTAAGTTATTATCTCTTACCACTTTCAAGTTATAGCCTTGGAAATCTAAACTTTATTGACAAAATATTTACCACTCTTGACCACTAGGGGGTACGTCACAGTTCTGCACCATACACACTCAAAGGGTTAAACTGTCAAAATCCCAGAAGTTCTGGTCATGGAGGAGGAGCAGCAACAATTTACCAAACTACTAATGAATGTAAAGCAAAAAACATTTTATAATTCCTTTGAGGGCCTGCTCCTCAGTATTGGGCATTTTAGCAATTTTAGGTTAAAACCAATTTTATTTGCCATAATTTATCGTCCTCCCACAGCTTACTCAGAATTTTTAATTGAATTTGCAGAGCTCTTAACTGATTTAGTGCTTAAATCGGATAGAATAATTTATAGTAGGGGACTTTAATATTCATGTAGATGTAGATAGTGATTGCCTTAACCCTTTAACATCCTTGACTGCATGAACAGATAGCGCCCCCACAGCCTATGGCACAGTGTTGCGCCTGTCATGTGATGTCATGTGACATTCAATTCAATTCAACTTTATTTATATAGCGCCATTTCACAACAACAGTCATCTCATAGCACTTTCAACTGTAGGGGGGACCTCCACAGTTGCAGAAAGACCCCAGCACAATCAGGCGATCCCCTGTGAGCAAGCACTTGGAGACGGTGGAGAGGAACAACTCCCTTTTAACAGGAAGAAACCTCCAGCAGAACCAGGCTCAGGGAGGGGCAGTCATTTGCTGCGACTGGCTGGGGGGGTGAGGGGATAGAGAAGATGAAAAGAACAGACATGTAGAGAGCAAACAGCACGATGGGGACTCAATCTATGGGAGAGAACAAACAGATGTTAATGACCAGCAAAAAATAAATATTTCATTGAGAGTGAAGAAAGGAGTGAGGCCCAGTGCATTATTGGAGGTCCCCCTGCTGACTAAACCTATTAGCAACATAACTAAGGGAGGGTTCAGAAACACATGATCCCTCCCTAATTGTAGGCTATATCAAAAAGGAAGGTTTTAACCCTATTCTTAAAAACAGAGATCGAGTCTGACTCCCGAATCCAGACTGGCAGCTGGTTCCACAGGAGAGGAGCTTGATAACTGAAGGCTCTGCCTCCCATTGTACTTTTGAAGATTCTAGGTATTACAAGTAATCCTGCATTTTGGGCGCGTAGTGCTCTGTTAGAATAATACGGTAGTATCAGATCTTTAAAATAAAAAGGAGCCTGATTGTTTAGAGCTTTGTAAGTAAGAAGAAGGATTTTAAACTTAATTCTAAACTCTATGGGAAGCCAATGAAGGGAGGCCAGAACCGGAGAGATATGATCTCTCTTTCTAGTACCTGTTAAAACTCTTGCTGCAGCATTTTGGATCAGCTGAAGACTTTTTAAAGATGTTTTAGGACAACCTGATAATAAAGAATTACAATAATCTAGTCTCGAGCTAACAAAAACGTGGATCAGTTTCTCAGCATCACTGAGACAAGATGCTCCTAATCTTGGCAATATTACGCAAATGTAAGAAGGCAGTCTCAGAAACAAATTTAATATGTGAATTGAAGGACAGATCTTGATCAAAAATAATTCCAAGGTTCCTCACAGAGCTATAAAGAGAGAGTAACCGCATCCAAACTGAAAATTTAATTGGAAAGGTATTTCTAAGGTTTTTTTGACCAACAAGAATGACTTCAGTCTTATCTGAATTTAATAGCAGGAAATTACAAGCCATCCAAGCTTTGATTTCCTTAAGACAGGCTTCCAACTTGGCTAATTGATTACTATCATCTGGCTTCACTGACAGGTACAATTGTGTACCATCTGCATAACAATGAAAATGTATAAAGTGCTTTCTAATAATGTTGCCTAACAGAAGCATATATAAACTAAAAAGAGTAGGGCCTAGCACAGATCCCTGTGGAACTCCATGACTAAGCTTTGAGTTGAAAGAAAACTCATTATTGACATGAACAAACTGGAACCTATCAGATAAATAAGATCTAAACCACTGCAACGAAGTTCCATTAAGTCCAACATAGTGTTTTAATCTATCAAGTAGAATATTATGATCGATAGTATCAAAAGCTGCACTAAGGTCTGAAAGGACAAGTACAGAAACCAGTCCATTATCAGATGCAATGAGGAGGTCGTTAGTGACCTTCGCTAAGGCTGTTTCAGTACTATGATGGATTCTAAACCCAGATTGAAACTCCTCAAGTAAACCATTTCCCCGCAGGTGGTCAAATAATTGCGCAGCAACAACTCTTTCTAAGATTTTTGAAATGAAAGGGAGATTAGAGATTGGTCTATTGTTAGCTAAAGCTCCTGTATCTAGCGTTGGCTTTTTGAGTAAGGGTTTAATTACAGCCGTTTTAAAAGCCTGCGGTACATGGCCTAAAGTTAATGAAGAATTGATTATATGAAGAATAAAGCTACCAATAAGTGGGAAGACTTCTTTAAATAACCTGGTAGGAGTAGGGTCTAAAATACAAGTTGAAGGTTTGGATGAGGAAACTATTTTGTCTAACTCACAAAGGTCGATTGGAGTAAACTCATCAAGACAGACATCAGTTGAAGGAGTTGTAGTAGTTACTGTATTTAAGTTAACGGTGGGAAGAATCTGATTGATTTTTATCTCTGATGGATGAAATTTTGTTATTGAAGAAGTTCATAAAGTCCTGACTAGTAAGCTCTAAGGGAATGCTAGGATTGACAGAGTCCTGACTCTTTGTCAACCTGGCTACAGTACTGAAAAGAAACCTGGGATTATTCTTGTTCTCTTCTATTAATGCAGAATAATAACTCATTCTAGCTTTTCTAAGAGATTTTTTATAAATTAAAAGATGATTTCTCCAAACTAAATAGATTTCATCTAAATTAGTGGAGCGCCATTTTCTTTCTAATTGACGAGTCTTCTGTTTTAAGCTACAAGTTTCTGTGTTGAACCAAGGAGTTAGAAATCTCTGATTAGACTTTTTCTTTTTTAAGGGGGCCACCAAGTCTAGAGTCTGATGCAGAGAAGCTGTAACACTATCTACCATGCTATCAATTACAGAAGGAGCAAGCTGTCTATAGCTCATTTCCGTTGTGTTGACACAAGGCATAGAGGAAACAATCTGCATAAATTTGGTAACAACATCATCTGAGAGGCATCTACTGTAGTATATTTTTCTTTAGGGGCCAAATAGTCAGAAATAGTCAAATTAAAGGTTAACAGACAATGGTCTGACAGTACAGGGTTATGAGGAGACACTACCAGATTCTTTATTTCTATGCCATATGTCAGAACAAGGTCCAACATATGGTGGAGATAATGGGTAGAATTTCCTACTTTCTGAGAAAACCTCATCGAGTCTAATATTGAATTAAATGCCACATTAAGGCAGTCACTATCTACATCTACATGTATATTAAAGTCCCCTACTATAATTATTCTATCTGATTTCAGCACTAAATCAGCAAATTCAGGGCGGTGCGGTGGCGCAGTGGTTAGCACTGCACCAGCACAGTAATTCACCCTTGGCCATGGGATCCCTGGTTCAATCCCAGCCCCTGACCAACAGTGATCTGTGTGGAGTTTGCATGTTCTCCCCGTATCTGCGTGGGTTTACTCCGGGATTTCTCCGGTTTCCTCCCACAGGCCAAAAACATGCAGGTTAGGTTAATTGGAGACTCTAAAGTGGCCCTAGGTGTGAATGTGTGTGTGAATGGTAAAGGGATAGCGCCGTACCATGGCTGCTTCATCCATCCAGGTGGATGCCCTCAATTTCCCCTCTGGGGATCAATAAAGCATACAAAATCAAAAAAAAAAAAAAAATTCTGAGTAGGTTGATGGAGGACAATAAACTATGGCAAATAAACTAGGGTTTAGCCTAAAATTGCTAAAGTACCCAATACTGAGGACCAGGCCCTCAAAGGAATTATAACATGTTTTTTGCTTTACATTAACTAGTAATTTGGAATGGTAAATTGTTGCTACTCCTCCTCCACGACCAGAACTTCTGGGATTTTGACAGTTTAAATAACCAGAGGGAGTTGATTCATTTAAACCAACATAATCCTCTTGCCCTAACCAAGTCTCTGTAAGGGATATTAAATCAATCTGATGATCAATTAACAGATCATGGACTAACAGAGACTTGGGAGTTAGAGACCTAATATTTAACAAACCACATTTAATTTTTAAATATGAGGAGGAACAGAGGCCAACTCATTCAATTTAGAGGCTTCATGTTTAATTTGAGTTTTGCCAACTTTTTGTTTAATCACTTTGGGATGTTTATACATTATGTTTTTATTTACTTTGGAGGGAGCAGACAGTGATTCTCCTGATGGGGAAGACAGGGGCTAAGTTGAGGGGTGGCGGATGAAGAGGAGCTGCAGAGAGGCATGTAAGACTGCGACTCTGCTTCCTGGTCCCAACTCTGAATTGTCAAGATTTTGGAAATTTGGATAAAAAAAGATGCCAGATTGTTAGATAAATGAGATGCACCATCCAAAGTGGGATGGATGCTGTCTCGTCTCATAAGACCAGGTTTTCCCCAAAATGAGCTCCAATTGTCAATGTAGCCACGTTGTTTGCAGGACACCACACAGACAGCCAGCGGTTGAAGGATAACGAGTGGCTAAACATGTCATCACTGGTCAGATTGGGGAGGGGCCCAGAGAAGACTACAGAGTCCAACATTGTTTTGGCAAAGTCACACACCGATTCCACATCAAGTTTCGTGACTTCCGACTGCCGGAGACGGATATCATTAATGCCAGCGTGAATAACAATTGTGGAGAATTTACAGTTACTTTTAGCCAGCATTTTCAAATTTGACTATGTCGCCTGCTCTGGCCCCAGGAATGTATTTGACTATGGCCGCTGGAGTCTCTAGGTTCACGTTTCTGACTACAGAGTCGCCAATGATCAGAGTTTTTTCCTCAGCGGGTGTGTCGCTGAGCGGGGAAAAACGATTAGAAACGTGAACAGGTTGGTGGTGTACCGGGGCTTTGTGACTAGGCTTCCTTCTCACCGTCACCCACCCAGTCTCCTCGCTGCTGAGGAGGACCGGAGGACCACTAATGGGGCTTATGCTAGCGAGCTCCGCTGCAGCTAGGGGACATCCGTCAAGATTTCAATACAGCGGAGCCGGGATTCCAAATCAGACAACCTCGCCTTGAGCGCCTCAAAAAGACAACATTTATTACATTTACCGTTATCACTAAAAGAGGCAGAGGTGTAGCTAAACATCTGACAGAGAGAGCACACCAGAGGAGGAGAGGAAGGAGAGCTAGTAGCCATAGCTAGTGGCTAACCCGAAGCTAACAAAAACACAGATGAAAGGTGAACAGAAGGCTAAAGAGGGTGATTAGGTGACATGGAGTGCGCACACAGGTGCAAGAGGCTGATAAACAGAAATGAGAACTAATGGTAGATGGGAAAAAAGTGGTTAAAATACAATTAAACGCAAAAACCTCAGGAGAGTGAGAAGAGCTAACCACACGGACAGACAGCAATACAGGAAGTGACGATACGTTACCACAAGTGACGTTCCAACCTTTTCTTGGACATGGCCAAAAACTCCCCAGTTGTACTAAGAATTCCACCTCACAAGGTGGCAGACACGTATAATTTACTGCTCTTGCCTTGGAGGACTAATGGCAGCCATAGAATCATCCAAAAACCTCACTTCTGGACACCAGAGAAGAAGACATTTTTAGACAAACAAATGATGTACTTGATCGCAAGACGAAGGAAGCATTTGCTCCCAAATTTGCCAACTATGATTCTAAAAAGAGATTATTTAGCTTATGAAGGTAAATATCAACATGTTGTTATAACAGAGGGTGGGTGAAGCTGGTTGATGTTCACCTGCCATCAACCCCCAGCACCATGTGACTGGACAGAACAACCACACCGGTTCTGTGTCGTTATATAAGGTAAATTGCAGCGGAATAAAAGCGAAATTGAGGTGGGATAATCATAAAAGTTTCTGGATGTGGGAAAGAAACAGCAAATGAGGTGGCTTGGTCATCTAGAGATGAGTAAAAAGCGCTATATAAGTAAACACCATTTACCTATTCTATTCTATAGTATTCACAGCATTAAGCCAAACCAGGAATAATTATACAACAGCAACTGCAACAAAAATGTCATACCGAATAAATGTCACCAATAGCACCACCACTAACAACAAAAATAAGCAAAGGATCCTATTATTGACTTCAGGAGACACAGTGGAGACCTTCCTCCCACAACCATCAAAACCAAACATGTGCAGAGGGTCTCCACTTTTAAATTTTTGGGAACTGTAGGATCTCATATGAACAGTCAACTCCACTGCTCTGGTGAAAAAATCTCAACAGCAGCTTTATTTATGGGGCCATCACACTGAGGTTCTCAGTAGGTTCTGAAAAATTTTACAGAACGGGGTAAAACTGAGTGGGAACTGAATGGATGTTGTTGACACTTACACACGTGGACAAAATTGTTGGTGCCCCCTGTTAATGAAAGAAAAACCCACAATGGTCACAGAAATAACTTGAATCTGACAAATGTGGTAATAAATAAAAATTCTATGAAAATTAACCAATGAAAATCAGACAATGCTTTTGAATTGTGGTTCAACAGAATTATTTTAAAAAACAAACTCATGAAACAGGCATGCACAAAAATCAGAATCAGAATCGGAATGAGATTTATTGTCATTGTTCATTGAGTACACAAACTAGGAATTTGTCTCGGTGCAATGCTGCAACATTAAACATAGAGTAACACTAAAGATAAAAACTATGCATGCAATAAAAGGTAGAATAAGAATAAGTAAAGCTAATCTATGCAATTTTTAAATATATTAACAAGAGCAGCAGATATTGTGGAGTTCCACATAGTGCAGTCGGCAATGCAAAAAGAAAACAAGTGATAATTGTCATGAGTCCGGTTGAGCTGCTGTACATAGTGCACGAGAGTCTAATAAGTCACTTAGTGTTCAGCAGTCTGATGGCAGAGGGGAAGAAGCTGTTCATGTAGCGGGAGTTTTTAGTCTGAATGGACCGAAGTCTCCTGCCTGAGGGGAGGGGGGCAAACAGTGCGTGTCCAGGGTGTGAAGGGTCAGCTATGATCCAACCTGCACACCTCCGGGTCCTGGAGATGTACAGGTCCTGGAAGGATGGGAGCTTGCAGCCGATCACCTTCTCAGCAGCGCACACAACGTGCTGCAGTCTTAGTCTGTCCCTGGCGGTGGCTCCTGCGTACCACACGGTGATGGAGGTGGTGAAGATGGACTCGATGATGGCCGTGTAGAACTGCACTAACATTTTGGTGGGTAGCTTGAGCTTCCTCAGCTGCCGCAGGAAGAACATCCTCTGCTGGGCCTTTTTGATGAGGGAGCTGATGGTCGGCTCCCACTTGAGGTCCCGGGTGATGGTGGTGCCCAGGAAGCGGAAGGAATCCACAGTGGTGATGGGAGAGTCTGTGAGGGTAAGGGGGGGCAGAGGGGCTGTGACTTTTCTGAAGTCCACGATCATCTCCACTGTCTTCAGGGCGTTCAGCTGCAGGTTGTTGTGGCTGCACCTGGACACCAGCTGGGCCACCTCACTCCTGTAGACGGACTCATCGCCGTTGGAGATGAGCCCGATGAGGGTGGTGTCATCCGCAAACTTTATCAGCTTGACAGACTGGTGGCTGGAGGTGCAGGAGTTGGTGTACAGGGAGAAGAGCAGGGGGGAAAGTACACAGACCTGGGGTGATCCGGTGTTGATGCTTACAGAGTCCGAGACAGTCTTTCCCAGCCGCACATGCTGCCTCCGGTCCGTCAGGAAGTCGGTGATCCACCTGCAGAGGGAGTCAGGCTCGTTGAGCAGGGACAGCTTGTCCTGGAGCAGAGCGGGGCGGATGGTATTGAATGCAGAGCTGAAGTCCACAAACAGGATCCTGACGTAGGTTCCCGGGGAGTCCAGGTGCTGCAGGATGGAGTGGAGGGCCAGGTTGACTGCGTCGTCCACAGACCTGTTGGCTCTGTAGGCGAACTGCAGCGGGTCCAGGAGGGGAGTGGTGATGGTCTTGAGGTGGGGCAGGACCAGGCGCTCAAAGGACTTCATGACTACAGAGGTGAGCGCTACAGGTCTGTAGTCATTAAGTCCAGTGATCCGTGGCTTCTTGGGGACAGGGACGATGGTAGAGGTTTTGAGGCAGGCCGGCATGTGGCATGACTTCAGGGAGGTGTTAAAAATGTCTGTGAAGACAGGAGTCAGCTCCTCCACACAGTGTCTCAGGGTGGAGGGAGACACGCCGTCCGGACCGGGGGCCTTGCGCGGGTTCAGTCTGGAGAACTGTCTGTGCACGTCCTGCTCACTGATGGCAAGGGCAGGGGGGGAGGAGGGGGGGCCGCCTCAAAAATGATGGTACCCTTAACTTAATATTTTGTTGCACAACCTTTTGAGGCAATCACTGCAATCAAATGATTTCTGTAACTGTCAGAGACTTCTGCACCTCTCAGCAGGTATTTTGGCCCACTCCTTATGAGCAAACTGCTCCAGTTGTCTCAGGTTTGAAGGGTGCCTTCTCCAGACGGCATGTTTCAGCTCCTTCCACAGATGTTCAATAGGATTTAGATAAGGGCTCATAGAAGGCCACTTTAGAATAGTCCAATGTTTCGCTCTTAGCCATTCTTGGGTGTTTTTGGCTGTGTGTTTTGGGTCATTATCCTGTTGCAAGACCCATGACCTGCAACTGAGACCAAGCTGTCTGACACTGGGCAGCACATTTCTCTCTAGAATACCTTGATAGTCTTGAGATTTCATTGTACCCTGCACAGATTCAAGACACCCTGTGCCAGATGCAGCAAAGCAGCCCCACAACATAACAGAACCTCCTCCATGTTTCACAGTAGGGACAGTGTTCTTTTCTTGGTATGCTTCATTTTTGCGTCTGTGAACATAGCGCTGATGTGCCTTCCTAAAAAGTTGCAGTTTTGTCTCGTCTGTCCATAGGACATTCTCCCAGAAGCTTTGTGGCTTGTCAACATGCAGTTTGGCAAATTCCAGTCTGGCTTTTTTATGATTTGTTTTCAACAGCGGTGTCCTCCTTGGTCGTCTTCCATGAAGTCCACTTTGGCTCAAACAACGACGGATGGTGCGATCTGACACTGATGTACCTTGACCTTGGAGTTCACCATGAATGTGTTTAGAGGTTGTTCTGGGCTCTTTTGTTACCATTCATATTATCCATCTCTTCCATTTTTCATCAAGTTTCCTCCTGCGGCCACATCCAGGGAGGTTGGCTACAGTCCCGTGGATCTTAAATTTCTGAATAATATGTGCAACTGTAGTCACAGGAACATCAAGATGCTTGGAGATGGTTTTATAGCATTTATCTTTAACATGTTTGTCTATAATTTTCTTTCTAATCTCCTGAGACAACTCTCTCCTTTGCTTCCTCTGGTCCATGTATAGCGTAGTACACACCATATCACCACACAGCACAGTGACTACTTGTCACCCTTTAAATAGGCCGACTGACTGATTACAAGTTTGTAGACACCTGTGATGTTAATTAGAGGACACATCTTGGTTTTTTTTGTTTTTTTTTTGTTACTTATTTGTACCCGTAGGTAGACTTGGTTTGCAGTCTGGTGACAAGCCACCGGCTGCCGGTCGCTGCGTGCGCGAGCGCCCTAAACCTACATGTTTTTGGTGTGCGGGAGGAAACTGGAGAAATCCCGGAGTAAACCCGCGCAACACGGGGAGAACATGCAAACTCCACACAGATCACTGTTGGTCGGGGGCTGGGATCGAACCCATGATCTCATGATCCCCGCGGTCCCCCAGCCGAGGGTAAAACTGTGCTGCCACAGTGCTAAACCACTGCGCCACCGTGCAGCAGTGGTTGAACATGTCCCTATGGTCACATTATTTTCAATCTTTTCTAGGGGTACCATCATTTTTGTCCAGACCTGTTTCATGAGTTTGTTTTTTAAAATAATTCGTTGAACCACAATTCAAAAGCATTGTCTGATTTTCATTGGTTAATTTTCATAGAATTTTTATTCTATATATTATATGTCCCCCAGGGGTCAGTATTGGGCCCCAAATTATTTAACATATATATAAATTATATATTCCAAGTTTCTAAATTATTAAAAATAATATTATTTGCTGATGATACTAATATATTTTATTCTGGAAATAATTATAATCAACTAATCCATACTCTAAATAATGAATTAAATAAGCTTAAAAAATGGATGGATTGTAATAAATTATCACTAAATATAGATAAAACTAAGGTAATGATATTTGGTAATTGTAAAAATAAAGAAGATATACATATTCATATAGATAATGTAGTTATTGAAAAGGTTAAGGAGATCAAGTTTTGGGGTGTAATACTGGATGATAAAATTAGTTGGAAACCACGTCAAATACATACAAAACAAAGTTGCAAAAAATATTGCAATTACAAATAAAATTAAGCAGGTCCTAGATTATAAATCACTTCATATCTTGTATTGTTCATTAGTACTTCCATACTTGACTTATTGTATAGAGGTTTGGGGTAACAGTTATAAAAGTAAACTTAATTCATTGTTAATATTACAAAAAAGGGCAGTCCGTGTTATACACAAAGTCGGGTACCTCGAACATACTAATTTATTGTTTTTACATTCAAAGTTATTGAAATTATGGGATCTGGTTCATTGTTACACAGCACAATTAATGTTTAAAGTCAGTAAAAACCTCTTGCCACACAATATACAAAATCTTTTCAGGGAGAGAGAAGGGAAATATAATTTATGGGGGAATACAAAATTTAAAATGCACTTAGTAAGATCTACTAGGAAGAGTTTTTGTGTGTCTGTGTGTGGGGTAAAATTGTGGAATGGGTTGGGGGAGAAACACAGGCAATGTCCAAACATCCACATATTTAAATCAACATATAAAGAAATGATTTTTGAGCAGTATGAGAATGAAGGGCAGTGATGTTACATTGTGTCTTCAGTGAGGGAAGGTTGTTGTTGTGTTATGGTGATTGTGAAGGTGATGGTGTTGTCTGTGTTTGTATTGAACATGCCAGAAATGTATGTTTGTTGTTGTTGTAATATTGTTGGATGTTGGTATTGTTGTCAATATGGACTGTCATTGTTGTGTCATTTTTGTTGTATAATTTGACTATGGGTGTATTATGGTGAATGTGGTTGTGGGATAATGATGATTATGAGTGATACTGTAATTTGTTGGATATGGAAAAGGGGTGGGACTATATAAGCGTTGGCTTCTTCCCACTCCTTTTGAACATTTTATTTTTGGCTTGTCTTTTTTGTTTTGTTTTGAATTCTCTTCTTTTTTTTAGAATGTTCAAATAAAAATCAATGTCAATGTCAATATTCAAGGCATTTTTTTTTTTGCCCCAAATTGCCCATTTTCACCCCGTTCCATCAATTTCTTAGGAAGGGCTAGGATATTCTGAAAATGAGTTTGGTGCGATGGGCCCCTCGGTGAGAACTGAAAAACAACTATCTGCATGCATTGCTGCATTACAGTGTGGTATGCTGATTCTAGACAAAAAAAAAAAAAAAAGCCTCTGGAGAGCTATGGCACAACAGAACATAACCAGACTCTCTTCGCCCACCCTGGAGGACTCTGTAGAGCCAGCAGCATCATGAAAGATCTAACTCCCCCTGTCATCACCTCCTCACCCTGTTCCTGTATGAAAGGGTGCTGCAGAGCTTTGAAAACTCACATTTCCAAACTCAAAAACTGTTCATTCCCAAGTGTCATTACTGAAATGACTTACATTAAATTCTGCTTGAGTACAGCCACTACTTCACTATGATCATAACATGATTGTATGCCTTTCTCACACGTGCTATAACGAACAGACATGTGAATTCTCTGGGGTCTAACTGAAATAACACTTTCTGTTATAGTGCTTGTAACATTTCCAACTGTCAACAAGTCACTATTCACAAAACCATCTTTAGAAATGATAAAATAATAGATTCCAGATGTAATATTATGGTGCTTAAACTGATATGTCTTTCTTCTTTACTGCTGTTAATATTCTTTGTTTTTGCAGTTACTAAATTTATAAGGGAATTATAAGATAACTGTGCATGGACAAGTATGTGCGGATGTTAAATGTAGAATTTTTAGGAAAGATACTGTAAATTTCACTGTCATAGTGTGTACAAGGAAAAAAATGCTGTTCACTTCTATTCTGTTCTGTAAGGATACAACAGTCAAAGGTGACATATCACCCCGTCCTTCTGTCTGTGTGTAAACATTTGGTATTTATAAAACCCACATTGTTAAAAAAGAAAGGTTTTTCTTCATGAGGGTCAAAGTCTGATATCTCTGACTACACTGTTATGAAACATTTTGCTATTTTTAACCCCTGTATATCACAGCACGGTGAATGCTGAGAAACATTCAGATTCATTAGGGTTTGTAAAAGGTTGCCAAACAGTTCACTAACAGTTTTTAAGGTCACCAACTGTTTTTGTATTTTCTTCAAACAGTTGCAAAATAGTTACAAACATCTGCAAACCATTGTAACATGTTTGTAAATGGTTGTAATACGTGTTGCTTAAGTTCTTTTTTGTTCACCTAGTAGCAACAAAACTGCTGGCAACCTTAAAAACTGTGTGCAAATTGTTTTGCAACCTTTTAGGAACCCTGACGAAATAAAAAAATGTAGCATTAGTGAATGTTTCTCAGCATTCGCTGCTCCATGAGATACTAGCTTAATTTTCACCAACATTCGTCAGAAAAGTTGGCAAATCCAAAAATTGCCACATTCATCAGCCTTTGCTGTTCCATGCAATATTCGCCTAAGGAGTAATGCCTATAAATTTGGTAGAGTTTTGCTTTCATCATGAAAAAATTTTGCAGTGCAGAATGATGGCTACAGAGACATCAAGTCTCCAGTCTGGGAAAACTTGGTTGCAGTTCAGCGTAACTGTGGAGTGTTTTTGGATGAAAGCAGACCTCCATCTTTAGTGAACTAGAATCTGAGCCACAATGCTGAAGAAATCAGATATAGGTTGCACGTGATTCCATTGAGCCTTGTTTCTACAATATGTTACCTGCCCAAACTTCTCCAATTATTGTCTAGCTATCTTCTCATTAGTACACCATTGCTTTGTGGTCCTGAATTGCTGTATGTTTGGCAATTCTCTGAAAGAAATAGATACAAAATACAGTGAATCCTGATGAGTTGTATCTTGTTTGAAGTTGTCCTTTCTTCTGCCACCATTCAGCAGAGCATTTTGTCACTTAAACAGTTTTTTTTAAAATGTTTAATTAAATTAATGTTATCTATTGAGCAGTGCTTGTCTTGGCTTATGTTGACAATTGGATCTTCATCCACACTACATCATGACACTGTCAGATGGGAGCATACTGGAAAGATAAAGGTAAAAAAGTGGGATAAAGCCTTTGGTGACAGGCTTCTTTAGTTAAAATCACTTAACTAAATCTAGCACCCTGCTTCCAGTCTCTGTGGTTTCACATCTGGCATTCACTCTAGGTTAAAACCAAACACTCAGCCTTGTGTCTTCGTCGGGTGTCCACTAAATCCAGTTCCATGTGTGGACGTCAGCAGATTCCAGCTGTGCTGACAGAGTCTGTACTTAGGAAGGAAGTTCTGGTTCCTGGAGGACAATCTGCATCCTGCAGTACCAAACATGTGACTCAAGTCACCTGGAAGCCTCGGCTCCATGGTCAGATTCACTGTTGTTGATGTGCTGTGTCATCACCAGGGTGCAGATCCCCAGGCATGACTCCTGGGATTCTAAACTGAGGTTTTCTTTTGTCAAAACATCCTATACTGCCAGTCCAATGCTATAGATGTACTACATGATAAGAAATGTGGAGACAATCTCCCATTGCAGGGTATAAAAACCACCTCTTTCCTTTCTTATTACCCAGCTATACAGTAAAGTTAAAGTACTGATGATTCATTCACAAATAATGATTTCACTGTGTGTGTGTGTGTGTGTGTGTGTGTGTGTGTGTGTGTACTGACCCATGCAGTCTGGGCCCCAGAAACCGGGACAGCAGATCTTCATCTTCTCCTCCTTATAGCACTCGAAGGAGCAGCCGCTGACGGCCAGTTTCAGGCTTGCGGTATTGATGTAATATCTGTAGGACAGACAGACGGACTGATGGTTGAACTTTATAGTTCCACAGAGGGCCAGTAGCAGGACCAGTTCAAGTCTGAACGTTTGTCTGACAAGAGTCTTAATATCACAGCTATTTTAAAATCATAATAAAGTCTTTATTGGATGGAGTTTATTTTTATACTGTGCTGTGTCATGCTCTGTATAGAAAGCTATTTGGGTTAGAAACGCACAACATTCCACAAATACAATAACAGTGTGAGACGATATGAAAACAATGCAATACATCATTTGGGTGGTCAGGATTTCCGATGGTAACATTTCTGAGTGGGGGTATGCTACACCAGAAACTCAGCCGCCACACTAAGAAATTAAATGAAAGACGTTCTGCAAGCACACACCCGAACAACGCACATGACAGTCAAAGCCTGATCAGCCTCTCAATTCACATGTCAGAGTTCTGGAGCACACAGCCAGCATGACCATTCCAGTCGGCAGGCAGGCCCATCTGGCATCACTGTCAGAGAGACAAACCTGATTCTGCATCAGAGTAAAGCACGAGCTTACTTATGTACTTTAAACAAGGAAAAAAGCAGAAGAGGTATGTAAGCAGTGGAGCCATTTATCATGGTTTTAACCCGCTGGTAACAGGAACAATAAGGTGCTTAGCAAACGTATGGTTAGGCTTCATATGCAGGGTAATTGAGGGAAAGGTAAGGGTGACTGAACTACTGAGGATTTACTTCAACAATCACTACAATATTAACTAATTTATGTTCATTATTATGTACCTGATAATTTAAAATTACCAAAATTTATGAAGTCAGTGACTTAAATCCGGCAACATCCTCCAGTCTTCAGACAAACTAAACCTGCCAACATTTGGATTTCAAAATAAGGGAGGTTTTTCCTGTTGTCTGGGTGGTGAGGAGCATTCTAAACAACTGTAAATAGAAATATTATAACAGAAATAACTGCATATTTGGTCATTTTAGTTAATTTATTTCATAAAATATATTTTTATTAATAATTATATTTATGTGAAATCAGGGCTGAATTATTGTTCTGTTCTGGCTCTGCAAAATTATGGTCAAAAGTTTAAATTGTATGAGGAAAACAAAAGTCAAAATTTTACCACAATCTGTTTCAGATTTATAAAACCAATTATTTTATTAAAAAAACAGACAAAAAATAGCCATAAAATAATCCACAAACTTATAATAAACTCTCAAATGTACAAGAAAAGTCAATTTTACAAGACAAAATTACAAATTTGAGGAAAATGGTTTCAAATTTAGAAAAATTTTACAGAAAAAAGTAGAAAACTGTAAGAAAATTGTTATAAATTTTGGAGAAAAACCTCAAACCTTCAAGACTGAAGTCATTACTCAAGTTTTTAAGTGTGTGCTCTTTGTACCCTTAACTCAACTAGAAATTTTTGGGTGTCTACTTTTAATTCTTCTTCTTCTTCGTCGATCGCTAGATGGTCACACCAGCTGCCCTGACGAATGCTGCCGTCCTGCGGAGGTCCCCGAGGTCCCCGAGGTCCCCGTGCAGCTTTTAATTATTAATTTCATAAGCTAACACTGCTTTTACATGAATAGAATTTCTGGCTACTATACCCACCTCTGACCATATAATTTAAGTACATGTGAGTAAATTACTGTTATGAATGTTTTTTCCTTCTCTTTCCTACTCTTTCTCAATGGAAAAAACACTAATAAAATACAAAAAAAAAATATTTGTGTAATTTATGTAAATCATGACAAAAAAATATGCAGGACGAAATGTGGCACTTGGTATTTTCTAACCTGTTTCTATACCACCACAGACAGAGAAAGAACCTGAATTAGACAGGGCTCGGAGAGGGAAAGATGAGACAGAAGAAAGGAGCCAAGGAGAGGAAAGTGTTTAGGCAGAGGGTGCAAGAGAGGTGAGAGCAGAGGAAAGAGAGAAAGATGACACCAGTAAAAAGTCCAAGCACAGGACATCTGGGTGGGACCCCAACTGGCCCAATATTCCAAGATTAAAGCCTTGGTTGTACAATACCTAAAATGGTAGGTTCCAAATGCAAAGTTACTGTGCAAAATTTAAAAAAAAAGAAATAAATAGTATAAAATTAACATATTCCAGTTACAATAGGGTCATGTGTTTTCTGTTGCCACCACACCAAAGTCTTTAAGCCAGATGAAACACTAGTGTTGCTTGCTACATGTTATTCGTGCACTGATTTTTGGGCCACTCACTTGCAGTCCTTCATGGTGGATCCTGGTGTGGGTCTGAACCCTGATGGACATGGTATCAACAAGGTGATGCTGCAAGAGTGACAAGCAGTCCGTGTCTTCAGGACTGTGGTGTTGAAGCAGAAATTCTGACAGAAACAAGCACAGCGTTGCATTAGTTTACATCAGGTTGGACCTGGACTGTAAGGTCAGGATGTGCTAGGAGGTACTTTTAAACCAAACACCTGTGAGTGTGTCTGTTTTGTCACATATTACTGATCAGAACATCTTAGTGATCACAAAAATGTGATGGCCTTGCATGGACTGGTGAACTAGCACCCCGTCACAATCAAAATGAATGAAGGAGTTCAGTGAGTGAATGAATGGATGAATGAATGAATAGATGGATGGATGGCTGAGTGAATGAATGAGATGGATGGATGGATGGATGGATGGATGGATTTCAGATATTTCTTACTGAATCCAAGTTTGAACAATATTTTTGCAGTTAGAGCATTTCAAGCTGGTTTAACTTGCAAACTTTAATCTCCCCGTTGCCCTGAAAATGTGAATTAACTCATCTTGAAGACTCTTTATTTGAACTCTAAAATTAACGTTTGAAAAATTGAGTTAATTTTATTCTACTAGTTATTTCAACATCACATTTTACAATGTGTAAGTTGCAAATCTCCGATCAGCACTGCAAGTACACAGCAAAAACTGGAGAGTTAAAATTTGGGGGCCAAACATTTCAGAGTTGATACTGACTCTCAAAGTGTACTTTTCACTCTGTCCTGATTTAAATGATGTCTAATGTTGGGGTTATTTGACAGAGTTCAATTTGAGCGAGTTGATTTTAAACAAAGCTCGGCCCAGGCGTGGCAAACTTGACTGTTAGACGAGCCAAGAGTGAGACAAGTTGGCTGCATGGCCATCATTAAGGTGCTTAAGGTAATTACATTTTAGGAAAACTTACTGAATCTTTGAGAAATTAATTCTTTAAACTATAGCATATAGCTACAATAAAACTAGCATGGACAATATGCATGTTTGTTGGCAGGACTGCAGTGTCAGAGTCCTCTTGTCACCACTAGCTTACCAGCATTAGCTAGCGGCATGATAGTGCGCAAATCGTTAATAGTTGAAAAAAGTTTTTTGGCAAAAACCTAATATTTCAAGCGAAGTAAGAATATACTGTGAATATCTTTAAAGGTGCATTCAGACCAAACGCGAACAGGTGGCGCGAATGTATACAAAGTCAATGGAGAGAGGCGAGCACACGCGAAATCGCTCAGTAAAAGAATTGGAGAACAGCTAGTTTGAAAACGAGACTGCCAAATTTGTGTTTGTGAAGGCGCCTTTACTGTGTAAATTTTTAAAGGCTGAGACTCGTGTCTGGTGTTCAGCGTTAATTTGTATACAGGTGCATGATCAAAACTATGTGAATGCAGGGTCCTGGCTTTTAACCCTTCATGTGTGTTCTTACTTGCCTGGGTGCTTAGCGCCAACACCACTTGCACATATGATTGGTATTGAATTTTTGCATACATCGGCTATGCCAATATTGCAAACAAATTTTTGCAGACAGGAGGTATTGTTTTAATCATTATTTTTGGTATTATAACACTGTTGTTTGTTTTGCTTGGTTCCTTCTTCCTTTTTAATGTTATTTTATATCATTGTCTTGTATGTCTTAGAAAAAATGCTGGTTCCTGTGAGGTTTAAGCAGCAGCAGAAGTATACAAAGTTGGATGAGGTTGACGGACAGTTCAACTTTATACAATTTCATGAACAAGGTGTGTAAGTGAATAAGTGACTTTCGCAATACGAGTGCGCATGTGCGGACTATGTGATTCAACATCCAGTTCAAAGGTCACGACTACCAAACATTCTGCTAGCCGGCTTGCTTTTTTATAGAAACAGTACTGTCACACCTGAACAATTGCCGCTTAAAGTCTGCTTTAAGCTTTAATCTTCATTATGAGTTATATGTTAAAAATAGGCCTTAGCTGACACAAGTCTTGTAATGGGTAATGGCAATTATATTCATTCATTCATTCATTCATCTTCTTCCGCTTAATCCTTTTTCGGGTCGCGGGGGGCTGGAGCCTATCCCAGCATCTTTGGGCGAGAGGCAGGGTACACCCTGGACAGATCGCCAGTCCATCGCAGGGCCAACACAGAGAGACAGACAACCATTCATTCTCACATTCATACCTTAGGACAATTTACAATCCCCAGTTTGATGCCAATTAACCTAACTTGCATGTTTTTGGCATGTGGGAGGAAACCGGAGAAATCCTGGAGTAAACCCACGCAGACACGGGGAGAACATACAAACTCCACACAGATCACTGTTGGTCGGGGGCTGGGATCGAACTCAGGATCCCCCGGCCAAGGGTGAGTTGCTGTGCTACCGCAGTGCTAACCACTCTGCCACCGTGCTGCCAGCAATTATATTATTTTATAAAATGTATGAAATAATATGTCATATTTAGACCTGCATGAGTCTAAACCCTTAAGTAGTAGGTACGGACAGGCAGGCCTGGATCTAGGATTTAGGTCTTTGTATATTGGTAATGAAGCTTGATCTACACACACATGTAATTAAGGCCATTGATAAGTAGGCTGGTATAAAGTCAAACTGCAAATCATTGAAAACGTGTGGTACTTAAACTATAGTAGTATCGACCTATAGATCTAAGTAAGCAGGCTATGCCTTGTAGTGAAAACCAAAGTTGAGCTGTCAAACCACTAGCTTACCTTCTTTGTAGTCGTTTCGGAGTCTCGCAAGTAACAGTGCTTGGTCCTTTGACTACAAAAAATCTGCTATGTCAGCGTACACACAGGGAGGCCATTTTGACACAGCATCGATTTCTGTCTCCCAGCCTTCCTTAAGACCCAAGGGGTTGGGAATTGTCAGCATTTCACCCTCCTCTTCAAACGTCAACAAGCTGGCATAATCATGTTGAATCTGCTCGGATTCCTCGGCCATTGACAACACTATTGGCAATTTCTGCAACATGGCTGCAAATGCAAGCGCAACTAGTTCATCAATGCGTTTGCGGGTACAACCGGGAAGACCCCTACACATACAATATGCTCATAGATCAGGAACTTTCCATAAATTAAATGTATCGATAGAGCATGTTTCATCCACATTTAGATTAACCTCTCCCATTTTGGTAGTTTGTTTGGTAGCCACGATCCCATGATGCTTTGCGCGAGCCGGGATGTGAAAGTCCCTTATTTGCTTTTAGATTAGGGTTAAGTTTAAAACTATACTCTTACCAATTAAAACCTTAATGTGTAAGCTCTGTAATGTTGTGTTGATTAAATATTATGCACATTTTTATAAATCAGAGTTAACTGGTAAACTGTAATCTGCAATTTGTGCCTCCTCAAGAAAAGCGAACAAACTTCCAAACAGGCCATTAATAATGCCATTCATTTTCAAATTGGGATTTCAGATGAAATGGGTTTTGTGACGTTTTCTTATCTTTTCCAGTGATTGAGAAATTTTGCTTACCCCTTGATGCAAAAGTTATATACAAGGATGCAACTGGGACAGAAGTTGATGCAGAAATCTTCAATGACCTTATTAGACAACATGATGTGGTGCTGACAGCCTTCACTGATGATGGTGAGACTGGTATGGAAAAATGCACAGCACACTGCAAAATAAAACTGACACACTTTTCATCTTTTAGAGTTCTCTGACTGGTCTTCTGCTTCTGAAGCATCTGACACAAGCTCCAGTGCAAGCACATCAGCTATACAGTAGTTGTCGATGAGGTCCCAAGAAAGAGACAACGAACTGAGGAAGAATACAGATCGAGGATAGAGGCAGCGGCTGCTGAACAGGTTGTAAAATCTTGGGTTTCTTTACATTTCTCTAGATATGCTAACTCTCTAGAAACGGAGCTTATCATGTTTTTTTCTTTATTAGTTAACTGAAACTGTGCTAAGAAGCAAATCTGGGGGTGAAACCGTGCTGCACGAGTACCAAACAACAAGGACCCTAACGGATGACAGACGAAGACAGATGGTCAACATATTAGTGGCTCACATGACTGACAATCATGGGTACGTGTGCTTCATCCTTTTTTATTTTTGTTAAATAGTGATTGCACAACAACTGACTGTAATTCATATACGTTGTCATTATTGAACAAAATGTCATTGTATTGGCTTCAGTAGCAGACTTGTGTCAAAATGCAGACAGACTTAAGTAATATACAAATAAAAGTGACATAAATAATAACACTAATAATAACTGAAAGTTGTGTGAGGAAGTACAGATTTTAAAGTAGCTGCTTTTTCCATATGTACAGTGATGCTGTTCTACAGTGCGTCTGGAAAGTATTCACAGCGCTTCACTTTTTCCACATTTTATGTTACAACCTTATTCCAAAATGGATGAAATTCATTTTTTTTCTTCAAAATTCTACACACAACACCCCATAATGACAACATAAAAGAAATTTTGAGATTTTTGCAAAAGTATTAAAAATTAAAAAAAACTAAGAAATCACATGCGCATAAGTATTCACAGCCTTTTCTCAATACTTTGTTGATGCACCTTTGGCAGCAATTACAGTCTCCAGTCTTTTTGAATATGATGCCACAAGCTTGGCACACCTATCTTTGGGCAGTTTCGCCCATTCCTCTTTGCAGCACCTCTTAAGCTCCTTCAGGTTGGATGGGAAGTGTCGGTGCATAGCCATTTTCAGATCTCTTCAGAGATGTTCAATTGGATTCGAGTCTGGGCTCTGGCTGGGCCACCCAAGAACATTCACAGAGTTGTCCTGAAGCCACTCCTTTGATATCTTGGCTGCGTGCTTAGGGTCGTTGTCCTGCTGAAAGATGAACCGTCAGCCCAGTCTGAGGTCAAGAGCGCTCTGGAGCAAGTTTTCATCCAGGATGTCTCTGTACATTGCTGCATTCATCTTTCCCTCTATCCTGATTAGTCTCCCAGTTCCTGTCGCTGAAAAACATCCCCACAGCATAATGTTGCCACCACCGTGCCTCACTGTAGGGATGGTATTGGCCTGGTGATGAGCGGTGCCTGGTTTCCTCCAAACATGATCCCTGGCATTCACGCTAAACAATTCAATCTTTGTCTCATCAGACCAGAGAATTTTTTTTCTCATGGTCTGAGAGTCCTTCAGGTGCCTTTTGACAAACTCCAGGTGGGCTGCCATGTTCCTATTACTAAGGAGTGACTTTGGTCTAGGCACTCTACCATACAGGCCTGATTGGTGGATTGCTGCAGAGATGGTTATCCTTCTGGAAGAGTTTCCTCTCTCCACAGAAGAACACTGGACCTCTGACAGAGTGGCCATCGGGTTCTTGGTCACCTCTGTGACTAAGACCCTTCTCCCCGATCACTCAGTTTAGATGGCTGGCCAGCTCTAGGAAGAGTCCTAGTGGTCCAGAACTTCTTCCATTTATGGATGATGGAGGCCACTGTGCTCATTGGGACCTTCAAAGCAGCAGAAAGTTTTTTGTACCCTTCCCTAGATTTGTGCCTCAAGACAATCCTGTCTCGGAGGTCTACAGACAATTCCTTTGACTTCATGCTTGTACTCTGACATGCACTGTCAACTGTGGAACCTTATATAGACAGGTGTGTGCCTTTCCAAATCATGTCCAGTCAACTGAAGTTACCACAGGTGGACTCCAATTAAGCTGTAGAAACATCTCAAGGATGATCAGTGGAAACAGGATGCACCTGAGCTCAATTTGAGCTTCGTGGCAAAGGCTGTGAATACTTATGTACATTTAATTTCTTAGTGTTTTATTGTTAATAAATTTGCAAAAATCTCAAAACTTTTTTAATGTTGTCATTATGGGGTATTGTGTGTAAATTTTGAGGAAAAATTTGAATTTAATCCATTTTGAAATAAGGCTGTAACATAACAAAATGTGTAAAAAGTGAAGCAGTGTGAATACTTTCTGAATGCACTGTATGCAACACCACAAGAAAAGCACAGGATTGCAAAAAATTTCCTGTTAAACAGTCATTTATGTAGAATTAAATGCTCAGTAAAGATTAAAAAAAAATGACCAACATTGTACTCTTGCTGAGAACTTAAATTAAAAAAAGAAATAAAAGAATTAGTCATTACAACTAAATTGCATTGAATGCATGTTAGAGTATGGGGAAAATTATAGCAGTACCTTCTCTAATCTTGAATTTGAAAACTAAGACCCCCAAAAAATTTGAGGTCTTCTTCTGTGCTGAAATCCACATGAAGCAGGGATGGTCCTCCACTGACAACCTCTTCCCTTCAGAAGGTCTCAGTGCAGGATGGAAGTAGAAACCCAGTCTTCACAGATCTGAAGGGGAGATGAAAAGGAGAAGATATTTCAAAGTAAAATTAATCATATTTTTAAATCCCCACACCACAGTAGGGTTTAATAATTTAGTTTATTTTATTTTTTGTTGTTTATATTTTAACTACAAATTAACTTTCAGTTATTGAAAAGGGTTTCAATACATTTCCTGGGAAGATTTGTTCATTTCAGTTTAGTTCTACTGAGTAAAAATAGCTCGTTGTACTGCAGCCTTTATTAATTCTGCCATTTTCATTTTATTGTGATTTATTATCTTCATATCTCTCAAGTGCTAAAAGTCCATAACCTCATAAAAAATACCTTTATTCTGCATTTATTCAGAGCGCTTAACCAACAGTTAACTACTGTATCCATAAAAGAAAACACCATCATGTCGGATAAATTATTAATTTTCGACACAAATGTTAAAACAAACAAATGATATTTTACTTACAATCTCAGCAGCTCCAAGTCTCCCTCTCTGTTCACCAGTTTCAGCCAGTCTGTGTGCGCGCTCCCTTTGAAGTGTTTATCAATCGTCGACTTTATGGTACAACTCAGCGCTGCACATAGTACAAAATCGTTTATCCCTGCTTTATGAAAAATATTCGGAAAATGTTGAGGACAGTCTTTATGGTGATTTTTCTTGATAAATTAAGAGACACGCACATCAGCAACTCCGCTCATGTAAACGCGGAAGTAAAGACATGCGCATGCGCCACAGGGAATTCTTGCCAGATGAAAACCGTTTTAACACCACAGAAGAACACCGTTAGCTTTTAGCTCCGTTAGTGCTCAGAGTGTTTCTGGTTCTTCACCGCTGTTCCTGGCTCACTTACCTGGTTTTGACCCAATCAGACTCAGCAGACATTCACAGACGTAAAAGCATTATATTAAAAAAATCGATCCGCATCGTTGAATCGATCTTTTGAACCCACCCCTGGTGCTTACATAAATTAATATTTCTTTATCGTTGTTCTCATTAGGCACCTTCCCACCAAAGCATTAAGAGAGGAGTTTGCTCTTGGGATAGTGACACTCTTCCCTTCCCTCAAGGATCCATATGCTGACAAAGGCTATGTATGTAATGTTCATTCTTATTTTCAGACACATTTATAGATTACTTTAAATGCACATGATGACAACTTTAAATTCTCTGTCATGTTTATGTTGAATATGACAGTGCAAGTATTATCTTATATTAGGAACTTATCTTATATTAGCCCAACTCCTGCTGGGCTTCAAAGCTATCTTGATAAACTTAAGTTGGTGCGCTTTATATCCCATTGTTAGCATCCTGCTATACTGGTACAGAAGGCAGTCTATGGTTGTTAGATGGGGCAATGTGAGGGCCTATCGGAGGAACCAATCGAGGCGGCAGTTGGGAGCTCGAGCGCGGCGTTGGTGAGAGACGGGGCCACCTGGACCCAGCAGGACAGTGGCCTGAGTCGGAACCCAGTTGCGAGGTCCAGCTGAGGAACTACCAGACTGACGGCGGTCGGTGACGGGGCCTAGCGGAGGTGCCACCCAGCCAGACGGCGGCGAGCGGCGGCGGTGATCGGTGAAGTTCGGCTGCGCCGGCAGTGTGCGGCATAACCGGCCAGGCAGACGGCGGCAGGCGGTGGCGAATGACGGGGGTGATCTGCGGAGCTGAGCAGCGCTACATGGCGGAGGAGCTGTGCAGGAGCTGTTGCGGCGAGTTCAGCAGCGGCCGGGCTAGTTGAGGCCTAGCCGGATTCTCTGTTTACTTCTATCTACAGGTCAGCAAGATGCCACCAAAGAAAGAGGAAATGGAAGAAATCAAAAAAGCTCTGAGCTTTATGTCAGAAGAATTGGCCAAATTGACTAGCCAACTAGCCAACAGGAACACTGCTATGATGCTGCAAGCAGCACCGGATACATTTCTTGGCGTCTGAAAACTGTCTAAAGGAAGATTCGTCGAGGATCTCCACTGCATTCAAGTAGTCCCATAGGTGTTTCTCCAAGAGGCCCAAATTCCCAATGCTCTATTCAGGCTGAGAATCAGCTTGAAGGGGATACTTGCCAAAAGGCCATGTCTTTGCTTAATCATACCACAGATAGGTCTGTGATTTTCCAGAAGATGAGACAGACCTTTCAGCATCGACAGAAGCTTATTAATGATCCCGGCAAAAGTGTTGACATCTTCTCCACCTTCCCAAAATTCTTGGACATTAAAGGACTGGTGAGTTTTACATGAATTATTTTGAGTAGTATAAAATTTTAAAGCATGTCCTGTTAGTTTCTCATATTCTTTCTTAAAGGTGGACCAAGACTTCGTCCTCCTGTTTGATGATGAGACATCCTCCAGGCTGCTTCAGAAATGGGATGTGTTCTTTAAGCCAAATGTCATGAAAGAAGCTAAGTGTCTTACTTCAACACCAGAAGTGTGTCGCTTGTTGCAGTCAGCAGAAAGCCCCCCAGGAAGTGATCCCCAGGCAACAAATGAGTTTTATTTTCTTTTTTATGCATTTGGTGTACTTATGTGACAGTTGCTCCCATCCATCCATTTGTTTGTTTTAATATGTTTTTAAAAGATTATCTGTTTTTTGGGTGGCGCGGTGGCAGAGTGGTTAGCACTGTGGTAGCACAGCAACTCACCCTTGGCCGGGAGATCCTGAGTTCGATCCCAGCCCCCGACCAACAGCGATCTGTGTGGAGTTTGCATGTTAGCCCCGTGTCTGCGTGGGTTTACTCCAGGATTTCTCTGGTTTCCTCCCACATGCCAAAAACATGCAAGTTAGATTAACTGGCATCAAACTGAGGATTCTAAATTGTCCTTAGGTATGACTGTGAGAGTGAATGGTTGTCTGTCTCTCTGTGTTGGCCCTGCGATGGACTGGCGATCTGTCCAGGGTGTACCCTGCCTCTCGTCCAAAGATGCTGCAATAGGCTCCAGCCCGCTGCGACCCGAAAATGATTAAGCGGAAGATGATGAATGAATGAATATCAGTTTTTTGGAATAACTGCAAACAGGAGAGTGTAAATGGTTAAAAATCTCATGAGGTCTTTCTGTGTTTATTCAAATTACAAATTGTGAATCCTGGGTTAATTTTTGTTACATCTTCTCCTCAGCCTATGATGAAAAAATGGCCTCTCTGTTGCTGTTGGTTCATCTCCTTCCACCAACATCAGGCAGACCCAAATCTCCAAAGATCAGCGCATGTGATGCGATGGAAAGAGTCATAGTCTTTAATAAGGTAATTACATTTTTAAGGTGGTTGTTATCATTTTCACTTCACCTTAACGACATGTGAAAATACGAGTTGTTTAAAGAGAATAACATGAAATGCAAATGGTGAAGATAAGCATTCTTATTTTGCACTAGACAGTGAGAAATTACATTTTTCCTTTCATTCGCATGCATAAACTTTGCTTTTCTTATCTTAATTACAGTCATGCTGCAGTTTGGAGGAGCATCTCCGCAACCATCCGGGTTGGCACCCGTACCTTCTTGCTGTGGGGCAACAGAAGAGCAAGATCGACAGCTTCTACGTCAGCATTGACAAGCATCTCATCCCATGCCAGGCAAACCGCTCCCTTGAGGCATTTGATGAACTTTTCAAAGCACATTTTGTGTTAATTTGTGTTATGAGGTTGCATTAGTGAATTTCTACACATTCTTGCAGACAACAATTTCCCTACATCAACCTACATTGATGTAGGGAAAATGAAGGAGTCACCCAGAGTGCGAGACTTGCCTGCCAGACTGCTTAACCAGTCCGTGACACTCTCACTCTGTGAATAAGAGGTTAAAACTATGCTGATCTGTTTCATCTGTAAAAAACTGTTTGCCAGAAGTTAAAAGTTGATTTCACATTTAAGAGCTGAACATAGTTATGATTCTGGACCCACATTTAAGCTGTTTTGTTCTCAGCAAGGCTGTAGGCATCAGTTTTTAACCTATACAGGCTTCCGGAAGCACCTTAATAGTATGCATAGCAATGATCAGCAAATTGCTCAAATGTCTACTGTTCAGTGTTCCACTAGTGAGCCAGTTGCAAGTTCATCACAATCACATGCCTGTGAGGACCAGTTTAATCCTCTAAATGAATGTAGTTCTTCCAATGTTTCTCCTGAGAGCAGTGTTTCAGTACAATATGAAGATCCAATCAAAGAAATGTGTGCATCCATTGTGGCCAAATATACAGGGAAGTGGGATTAGCAACAGTTTAGTATCTTCAATTGTAGGAGACTTGGAGGAACTAACTAGTGAGCTTCATTCCCAAGCAAAACGTGCTGCTATTTCTGCTTTACCGCAAAGTGACCCAAACCTTTCTGTCATAAATAAATGTTTTGAAAAATTTGAAAACCCTTTTACAAATCTGAACACAGAATGGAAGCAAAATAAACATTTTAACTTAAAATAGGGAGTTGTTGAACCAGTAGAAATACCACTGGGAATGAGATATGACAGTAGGAGAACTAAAATATCTGGAATGCATGAACAAGTACCTGTGAAGGATACTTTTGTGTATGTGACAATTTTAGAAACTTTGAAATTCATGTGTAGAAATCCTAAAATTTGTGATTTATTAAAGACAGAATGTAGATCAGATTCTGACACATACAATGATTTTTTTGATAGAAGTTGTTTTAAGAACCATCTTTTGTTTTCAGCAGAAAGATATGCATTACAAATTCAAATTTATTATGATGATTTCGAAACAGTCAACCCATCAGGCTCCAAACATGGAATTCACAAAATTGAATGTCTGTATTTTATTATACGGAATTTGCCCCCAAAATTTAATTCAATGTTAATGAACATAGCACTTTTTCACACACAGGATGTGCAGAAGTATGGTTTTTGATGCTATACTGGAACCACTAATAAATGATATAAAAGCTCTTGAAACACAAGGACTTAGCCTTCCATTTTCTACGGAACCAGTCTATGGTACAATCTCACAGATAACCAGAGATTGTACCATAATAACATCTGGGATGCACACAGTTCTCGGATTTAATGAGTCATTTAGCAGTCATTATTTCTGCTGACTGTGTTTGATTGATAAGAATGATTCTCAAACAGTGTTCAGTGAGGATGATCCTAAGGTGATTCCTCGTGAAGAAGATCTGTTTGAAATGCATTGCCAGTCCCTCCAGGAAAATCCACAACTGAAGTCAGTGTACGGTTTGAAAAAAAATTCAGCACTAAATTCACTGAAGTATTTTCATGTTTGTAATAACTACTCATTTGATATCATGCATGACCTTCTTGAGGGTGTAGCTCAGTATGAGATGAAATTGTTGTTTGGATATTTTACACAACACTTTATCTCAGAACAAGACTTGCTTTCCAGGATTTATGGGTTTTTAGAACGAAAAAATCGTCCAAAGATTATTTTGGAGGGTGCTGGGAATGGCATTGGCTTGAATTCTATTCAAACACTGTGTCTTATCAAAAATATCCCACTATTGTTTGGTGACATTATTCCTCCAGGCAACCAAAACTGGAACTTGTTACTCATGTTACTTCAAATAATGAACATAATTTTCTCACCTTCTCTCACTCGAGGTATGACAGTTTATTTAAAGCATTTGATTGTTGACCACCACTCATTATTTAAGCGCTTGTATCCACATAAAAACTTAATAGCTAAGCATCATTTTATGATCCATTATCCATCTTCTGTAAGGAAAATTGGCCCCTTGTTATTTATGTGGTCGATGAGGTTTGAAGCCAAACACAAGTTGTTCAAAGATTCATTCAAAAATTTCAAAAACATAACCCAATCACTTGCTAAAAAGCACCAGATGGCTATTGCTTATCACTGGGAGACACTCTCATTCAATCATCATGAATATGGGCCAATTAGGTCCTTTGTATTCAGAGATGAGAATGTGGTCAACAATGACTTGTTTGAAATGATCTCGTCAAAAGAAGTTTTCTCATCTAGTTGGATTAAGGTTAATGGTATAGAATACAGGGCTGGACTTGTTGCTTGCAGTACAGTGATAGAAGACATACCAGTTTTTTGTCAAATATGTGATATTCTTTTGGTGGAAAACAATGTCTATTTGTTGGCAAACAAGTTATTTACAAAAAATTTTGATGAGCATTATCGTGCATTCAGAATTGTAAACACTGAGACAAAGTGTATTTTAAGAATGTCTGAATTGAAGTTTCAGAAACCATTTGACATTCAAAGTTCACACAGTGTTTCTGATGAAGGGCTGTACATTATACCAGCATTCACAATGTTTTAATTTCTGAAAAAATAAATGAGTCATGCATATTGTTTTTGTTGGAATTTATTTTTACAATAATCAGTAATTGTTTAATCTAGAATTAATTTTAACCCTTTGTTGGTGTGAATATCTTACACTTAATTTAGTCAAATTAACACTAGCCAGGATGTAAAAAGTGACTCTCACCAGTGTTACGGATTAAATTAAATCACCCTTACTGTCATTCAACCGTACAACCAATCATGTACAGCAGAACGAGATTGTGCTTTACCTATCTACAGTGTCAATCACACACACCCCAAGTGCAGAATCAGAGGGCCGCTGCCATGCAAGGCGCCGCCAGAGAGTTCCCTCCTCCATTCCATTTATTGCTGAGCACCAAGCTGGACGGCAGGAAGTTCCACTTTTATATGGTCTTCGGCATGACCCGGCCGGGATTTGAATCCCTGCCTCCCGGGTGTGGGGCAGATGCTCTACCAACTGAGCCACCACTCCGGTAAGAAACTCCG
This sequence comes from Pholidichthys leucotaenia, assembly GCA_020510985.1. Classification (NCBI taxonomy): domain Eukaryota; kingdom Metazoa; phylum Chordata; class Actinopteri; order Cichliformes; family Pholidichthyidae; genus Pholidichthys; species Pholidichthys leucotaenia. Next base: position 211,131,037 of record CM035845.1, on the reverse strand, counting down.
GTAAGTTAATTTTCATTAACTTTAACCCTTTCTAAGTGTGAATATCTAACACTTAATTTAATCAAACTAACACTTACTGGGATGCAAAAAGGACTCTCAGCAGGGTTACTTGTCAACTCTCTTAAGTGTTGCTTTAACTCTCTTTAGCCAGTCAAAAAAGTAACCCTGGCACAGTGTTACATTTTTTAACCCTTTTAAAAAGGTCACTTTGACTCTAGTGAGTGTGGAGCTATATAGCATTTGGAAAAGTGTTAAAATTGACTCTGACAGTCAATTTAATATGACTTTTTACTGTGTACTGCCAAGATTTGAAGCAGCGATCCTGTTTACCACACTGGTGTTTAAACAACTAAGACACAGGTAGTCCAAAAATAATAAATCATTTTCATTATTAAACTCAAAATGTCTAAATTGAAATAGGAATTCAAATAAAAGATGTATATTCTCTGTGTAACTGAACTATAGGAATAAACTGCAGATTAGTCTTTCTTCTTTTTTGAACCATGATTCAGAAGACCGTTTCTGTTAAAATTCAAAATCTGTAGCAACAATTTCATATAAACCCTCAGCCTTCACACAAGCATTTTTCTTTTTTCACTAACTTCACCAGTTTAATAAACTTGCACAGATTTTTTTTTTTAAAAAGCAGAAATAGTCAACACAATGAATTTCTGCATGTGTAACATCACAAGGTTGCATTCAAAATCAAAAACCTATCACTATACTTTGAGCTAATGAAGATTTAGGTAGACATAACTAAATGAAGAAATTGTTCACTTTAAAGAATTCTTTTAGCAAAGTACTGGTGAGAAACCAATTATGATGATCTTTAAAAACACAAAGAATTCAACTTTTTAAGAATTTATTTCAAAATTTACAGAAATGATAAAACAAATTTGTAGTCACTCTGACAGACAATTTGGTGGCCGAGTGTGTGACGGCAGTGTAAACAGGAAGTGAGAGTAATGAGCGAAATAACTGCTGTGGTTATCTGGTCCATCAGATCCACCCAGGAAACCTGCTCAGAAGAAATCAAGTCCAGTTCTAACAGCCCTAAAACTGCCTCACTACTCCCCTCTCTGAACAAAACCTGACTCATGGATCAAATTTATGGTAAAATAAATTTCACAACTTCTAAGCTAATTATGTAAAATATGTAAATGCTTATGTTTCTGTTCATGGTTTCCAAATTTTCCAATTAAAATTAGTTCAACTTATTTTTAGAAGTTATTTCAGGTTGTCTTTGCAAGAATATATTTGAATTTAATGCTTAATCTTTAATTTATAGTGATGTGCTCATTATTTCAGTCATGTTTGTGTAGTTTACTTCTTTATTCGTTTTCAGTTACATACCCATTTGCTTCCTTCTTGCTTTTATTTTTATATTTTATTTGCTTTAATCATTTTTTAGTTAAGCACTCCCTTAGTTTGCTTATTATCACTTTTAAGGTATTTATTCATGTATATATGTCTCCTTTTGTCTTTCTAAAAGTATTTCCTCTGATAATAAAGATTGATTGTCAGAATGTAAGAGAATTAGTAAATCAATCTGTATAGACTTAGATATACATACACATACATATTAAACTGAAAAAAAATTCTGTGATTTCCAGCCTAACCACTCACTGATCCAAATTAAGAACATTGAGCTGGATTTTAGAAAATAATTTATGAATGAATGGATGAATGAATGTCTGTTCTTACCTGTGGAGAAGCAGCTGAGGTCTTCTCCACCATCATGGTCTTCATCGTCATCATCAGAAAGAGTATGGTGACTCTCTGATAGACCTCCATGTCTTCTGTCCTCTCCACAACCTGTCCAGTTCTTTTTCAGCACCTCCTCACCCTGATCCCTCCTTCTTCTCCTCCTCTTCCTCCTCATGTGTTTCCTGAAAACCAAACTCCTAGAAAACTGCTGAGTCAGCTGAGTTTTATGCCCAAAACACAAACTTATATTGACTCTTTAATTTCAGCCCTATGAATGGGCTCAAGAAGGCGAGGACTATCTCAAGACCATGGTCTTAAGGGGTTAAATTCCCCCCCCCCCAAAAAAAAAGTTTTATTGCATTGACAAGTCAAGAGCAATCAGATAAACTATGGAAGCAAACATTAGTAGGCCCAGAATAATTTAATCGGTTAGAAATCCATCTTCATATTCGATTTTTGCTCAGCTGACCTCCTGGCCAGCAGGTGTCACACTTACTTTTGCTGCACTACAGTGTTATACTAGTTGGTAGAGACAAATATCAACACGTAGCATACACTATTCTACAATCATCAGTTCTTTGGTCATTATGAACCAAATACAGCATATCAAGTGAGGACTCTTGAGGCGACGAAACGTGACATCAGCCTTACCGGCCACTGCAGTCTCATCATCCAACTGCTCAGTTGTAAATATTACGATTTTTTTTTTTAGACCTGCAAAAAAATTAAGTATTTTTTTTTCCAGCAATTATTATTTTTGGAAGAATATGAAACATTTTGTGAAAGTGTTATCTTTAAAATGTTTGTTTTCATGAAAATACAATCTAGGACATCTTTAAAGCTATGACTTTCTTACTGGAAAAAAAACAAAACATGAAAACAATTAATATTAATAATTCCTTGTTTTGTGTTCCAAAAGCATCAACATGGGAGTCAAAATGTGGCAGATGGTGCAGAGGCATAGGTGGGTAGTAATCAGTTACATTTACAGTACTCAAAGTACTTCTTGTACCGCTTAATCCTTTACAGGTTGTGTGTGTGTGTGTGTGTGTGTGTGAGGGGGGGGGGCGGTGCTGGAGCCTATCCCAGCATCTTTTGATCGACAGATCGCCAGTACATCGCAGGGCCAACACAGAAAGACAACCATTCAGTCTCACATTCATACCTAAGGACAACTTAGAATCCCCAGTTGATGCCAATTAACCTCACATGCATGTCTGGCCTGTGGGAAGAAACCGGAGTACCCAGAGAAAACCCATGCAGACATGGGGAGAACATGCAAACTCGACACAGAAGGGTCACCGATGGTCAGGTCTGGGATCAAACCCATGACTTTCTTGCTGTGCTGCCACAGTGCTAACCACTGTGCCACTGAGCTGCCCACTCGAGTAACTTTTTCACAATACTATATTTTACTAAGTACTTCTATTGTAAGATGCTTTTTTACTCTTACTTAACGTTTATGAAGATAAAAAAATACTTTTACTCAAGTATTTAGCTGTATTCTGAGTTACTTTTGAATTCACTGATTTAAAAACTTTTAAAACGTGTGCTTGTTTATACTGTAATAACTTGTTCTTATCATGTTTTCATCTTTTGCTTTAGTGAATTTATCATTTTAATTCATGAAAATAATTGTTTTGAAATCATTTTTCTTCCATAAGTATTTAAACTACTACTTCTACTACTATTTCTTCTCCTTGCATCTTCACCATTACACTTTCCCCCCTCTCATTAACACTATTCTGTCTTGCTTCTACTGACTTTCATTCCTCTTCTCTCCAGTGCACAGTATTATGAGATGTTAAGGCATTATCTGTAGAAGATCTGCAGCAGCCTACTGTCCCATCATCTTTCCCACTGTTGGGATAGGGAGGGCCCGAGATGATGTGTAAGAGGAGGAACCATACCATTTGCGTGATGGGGGGCGTTTTCATTTTCATTTTTAAAAAGTTTAAACCACAAACTACTGAATATGTTGTGGATGTTATTTCAGCTTGTCAAAGATGAACTAAAATTTTATAATCACAGCTTTTCTCACTCCAATTTTTAGGGGTGCTGCCTAACACCGCCCATGGTAGTTTGTATATACTAAAGCCTTATTCATGCTGCAGTTCCCTTCTGGTCCATTTTGGTCTGCGTGCGCTTTGGACGAGCCCGGCGCGCACGCAGCGTTGTACATGCTCACTTTTTTTCATCTACCAGGCCAAGCAGCTCACACATGCATACAACTGTTATTTGTAGTTTCACCCCAGCCCTATAGGTAGCGAAAATGCGTTAACACACCAGTTTGTTCACCGGCTATAAACATGAGAGCAACTCACATTTTTTTAGAGCAACAACAATGGTGTCGTTTCAAGGAAAAGGAGGAATTACCATTTTCCAGTGCTCTTCTCTGCTCAAGCTATTGCTGCTGCATAAGGATTCATACAGTATATGTTTATTCTCGTCTTCCGTGTCTTCAATGTCTTCCTCGTCTACTTTGTCTTTGTATGCTGTGTTGGTAGCGCCACCTCGTGAATGGGAAGTCCAGTCTTGCACATGAGCTGTCAGTGCATTCAGGTCATGGGCAGGCCGTGCGGTCGTAAAATTTGGGCTGCACGCGGTCGTCCGCAGAAGAGTCCTGCGGACACTAGCAGACTGCAGTCAATGATGTAAATTTCATCACACGACGTTTCCGGTTGCACATACGCGGACAGCGGAGGTGCAGCATGAATCCAGCTTACTCCCACCCAACACCATATAGAACTACATAATAATAGTTTTACAGACTATCAGCAGCAATAAACACACAATATGACTAAATTAGCTCACATACTCACATGCCAAAAGTCGACAGCACTTTAACGTTATGTTTCGCCTTCTACACACAGTCACAGCAGAGAGATAGCACGCTCTCCTAAACAAAATTAACTTCTCCTCTAAGATGCATATCCAGTGTCGTTTATCTCTCTCTCATCCATTTTATGCCATGCAAATTAAAGAATAAGGACAATTACCTTTTGTGTCTTGCTGTGCAGACATCTTCTAACAGAACCTTCAAGTTCACTGTTAAGAAAATTTTCAAATTAGGTGTGAGTCGAGAGTGGATGCTTAAGAAGCTCATTGGCCAGTGGTTCCACCCATAATTCCAAGCAGTCTCCACATCATCTCATGTGATCTGCTGATCTCATGAGTATATCTCCCTGCAATGCATCCTGCCACAGTCTGGCCCAATTGAATCACGTTATCTCAACAAAACTGAATCTCATAAATGTGTTGTTTAATTTCAAGCTAATCTTACATGATTTAATCAAGTTTAGAGGGTAATCATAAAAATATTTTGTTCAAATTCTGTGTTAAAATTTTGTAACTGTGATAACCAGCCATTTTCATTTTGTGAGTGTACCTCCACCTCTCCAAGTTCTCTTCCACCTGCTTCCTACTCACTACAGATCACAATATCATTTGTAAACATCATAGCCCATGCAGACTCCTGCCTGACCTCACTTGTCAGCCTGTCCATCACCATGGCAAACAATAAAGGGCTCAGAGATTTCTAAATGTATAAATACAAAGTTGCAAAAAAAAAAAAGTAGTAAATTTGTTATAAACTTCCCCAGATCATCAAGAGGGCTTACTGGTGCAGGAGCCCAGGGGCCCTAGCTTGTTTGGGGCCTGAAAGAAACACCATTTTTTTGCTAATTCTGCCATGCCCAACATTTATTGGAGGGTTTGTTTTGGCGTATCAACTTTTTATTTGTTGAGGTATTCATCTGTCCCGCCTGCTTAATTTAATTGGTTAAGAATTGACATTTGACCCGATTAAGGTTGAACATGGGCCGGTAGTGAATCTGTGGATGAATGAATGAATGATTGTACCATAGTGGTGTCCAAAAGACAAAAATGAAAAAAGAAAAACAGGAACATGAGAAGGAGGTTTTAAAAAAAAGACTCCTAAATTCACAGGATTTTTTAAGTTGCGATACAGACGGACAGTGTCAACTTTGCAGTCACAACAAGAGGTTTGTCAAGTTGTTAGCATTATAAATGTTAACACAGGACACACCAGTGGAGCCGCTGATCCAGCAGTCACAGCGGGCAGAAGCTCCAGGTCATCAAAGTTGTAAAAAACCCGTGGAAGTGTTAAAAATTCGTACACACCGGGCATACTGATCCAGAAAAGGACCGAAGAGCTGCCAGAATAAGGACGCTGATATCAGAGCATCTTAACATTACAAACGGCAGAAACATTTTTTTCTCCAAGTGCCATTTCAATCACAAGCTTCCAAATGGTGAGTACTTTTCAAGACACTGGCTTCTATTTTCTCCTTCGACCGCCGTTTGTGTTGTTTGGCCTGGTGCATACAGTGATTATTTTCCCACTAAGCTGGGTTCACACTATAGTGTTTGGACCAACTTTTACAGACGTTTTGAAAAATCAGAGAAAGTAGTCCAAATGTACCTGGAGTACCTGACCGCCGAGATCCTGGAGCTGGCTGGAAACGCTGCCCGAGACAACAAGAAGACCAGGATCATCCCCCGTCACCTGCAGCTGGCTGTCCGCAACGACGAGGAGCTCAACAAGCTGCTGGGAGGAGTCACCATCGCTCAGGGTGGAGTTCTGCCCAACATCCAGGCTGTGCTGCTGCCCAAGAAGACCGAGAAGTCCAAGTAAATGTGGACACCTCATCCCACCACCAAACACCGTGGTGACGCGGCCGTTCGGCGACGTCATCACGCCAAACATATAAATGTAAGGGATGGCCATTTTACAGTGTCTTTGGCTCTCGACCTCCCAACCGACAACACCTCTGTACCACCATAGTTAGCTCTTTTGTAATAAAGTTCATGTTCACTCCGCTGTCCTCTGGTTTTTGTCAAAACCCAGACATAACAATTGGCAACGAGAAAAAATCATGGAGGCGTGGCTGAGGCCACTTCAGCCTTTTTTGGAGGTCCCTGGAGAGCCGCTTGTACTGTGGTCATGCTGGTACAGTTCCTTCACCACCTACATATCGGCATTGGACCTAGGCAAGCTAGACAAGGTACGGATGCGAGCTCTACTGGTACACAGCTTGGGCACAGAAGGCCAATGTATTGTCTACATGGTAAGACCAAGAAAAACATTTGCTGAGTCAGTCGAGCTACTAGCTAGCTACTTTGCCCCACCCGACAATGTGTGGGCGCCACGTATCAGGTTCCGCCAACGTCGACAGAAGACGGGAGAGACGACACAACAATTTGTCGTGGACCTTCACCAGCTAGTTAGCATGTGCAAATTTGGTTTGTTGAAGGACAAAATGGTGCGGGGCCAGTTGGCCGAGCACACTAGCAATCCGCGGCTGCAGGCGAAGATGCTAATGGCGCCAGACAACATGACACTAGCGAGGACTCTCGAGCTAGCATTCCAGCTAGAGGCTGCCGACAGGTTAGCATCAGAGCTAGGTGTGCAGCAACAACAACAACAGCCAAGTCAGACACAGCTAGCACATGCGGTAACCACAGAAGGGCTCGGTGGCATGGCAGAAGAGGCTGAGGTAAACACAGCAGATAAGAGGAACGCTACAATGCGCTTTCCATGTGGCAACTGTGGCTCCCCAACGCACTGAGAGAGAGTGTGTTCCTGCCCGGCAAGGGGGCAATGGTGTCAGTGATGCAACAAACTCAACCACTTCACCAAGATTTGCTGGTCAGCGCCACCACCAAGTCCACCGGTCAGGTCAACTCACTCACCCTCAACTACCATCCACACGATGAGCTCCAGAGGTGCAGCATTCTGTAAGGTAGGGCTGGACGATGCCAGCTTACTGCTCCTGCTCGACGACGCCCCAGTGAGATCAATGCTGAACTGGGTCACCGTGAAGAAGTTCTTCCCGAACCACCCGACCGGGAAAAACCCACTGCATCAAAAGATTTTTTTAGGTTCGGTAAAACAGCTCCCACAACCTGACCTTGATCTATTGACTTTTTTTCATTCATTCATTCATTCATCTTCTTCCGCTTAATCCTTTTCGGGTCGCGGGGTGGCTGGAGCCTATCCCAGCATCTTCAACTGGAGAAATTCCGGAGTAAACCCACGCAGACACGGGGAGAACATGCAAACTCCACACAGATCACTGTTGGTCGGGGGCAGGGCTCGAACTCAGGATCCCCCGGCCAAGGGTGATTTGCTGTGCTGCCGCAGTGCTAACCACTCCGCCACCACGCCGCCTCTATGGACTTTTTTGTTTTTAATTTGTTCAATCAAGTAGAAGTTAGCACTCTCCGCTGAATAATTTGTTCAGAAGCCATAGAGAGGATGTAAGTAATTATTTGACTCCATATACTCCAATAATTGTGGAGCAACATTTTTTTTCTAAAATTTTGGAGAAGACTAGTAATATACTAACAGACACATACTGTACCTAATTTACAGCTTGAGATTTAAATCCCTGACCATTTCAGCCAGAGACCCTAACCCTAAAACGTCCCACAGGTGGGGTAACGGAATGCTAAGAGGTTTACTCTTGCTTGGCCATGGATGAGAGCTGTCTGCTACAATTCAGAGATGATGCCAGTCTCTTTGTCCATTAGTTGTAAAATTTCCTTCAGTTATACTATCATTCATCTTGGCCAGAGTTATATTAGTCTGCTCTGGTGAATACAAAACTGTAGATTTAATTCAAAACAACTGTCAGGATGTTTTCATTTTGAATCATTCTTTTAAAAGAATAACATTGAATGAGGTTAAAATTGTAAAAACTATCATTAGATAATGAATATTGGGTTTGTACGCACATAACCTGCTCTTCTCCTGGGTCTTGGAGGAGAGCAGCTGTTTTCCCAGTAGGGCAGACTGGTCTGGCAATGTTTTATTTCCCTCTATGTAGTGAAAAATCCTGTTCTGGCTTCAAATAGTTGATATTTAACCCATGAACAGAAAACACCGGCTGAGTGTGTTTTTTCATTGTCATAAGTAAAGTTGTGGGTTGATACAAGATATTTGTCATTTGTTACTCCTGATGGCACTATATTTTTCTGCTATTCAAGCTAAACCTAGAACTTTGTGGTCATTCTCTTATTTAGTAATTGGCAGTGGCTATGAATACAGAAGCTCTACCACTATATATACACCCTTAGGCCACCCCTAACCAGAGTGGTGGCCTAGGTGATAGAGCATCCACCCCACAACCAGGAGTTTGGGGGTTCAAGTCCTGGCTGGCTCATACCAAAGACCATATAAAAATAGTACTTCCTGCCTTCTAGCTTGGTGCTCAGCATAATAGAATGGGGGAAGGAGAAGTTGTTTGTGGCGGCGCCTTGCATGGCAGCGACCCCTCTGATTCTACATGTGATTAACATTGTAGATAGGAGAAACGTAATTTCGTTTTACTGTTCATGATTGGCTGTATAGACTGGATGACAATACAGATGGCTTCCTACTCTTCTTCTATATGAAATGTCTGTTGGTATGGAAGAGCTGACAATCTGACAAAACCTTTCCATATCAGCTCCAAGCCAACTGCTGCTGTGGCTTAGGTAGATAGTACGTTGGGCCTGTGATCAGAAGGTTGCTGGTTTGCATTGCACCTTGCTATCGGCACCTTGTCCAAACCATTTTACTATGAGATGAAATTTAGACTTAAAATTAAGAGGTTAGCCTTCAGATTTGGGAGTGGGTAAGGTTAAAAAGGTAGTAAATAGATACTGATTAAAATTTTGAAACAAATAAATGCCTGATTTCTGTACCTGTAGCCTGCTGCTTTTAAGATACATGTTAATAGAAAGTACTGGCCAATCAGATTCGAGCCGTATCTGTAACAAGAATTCTGTGAGTACAGTTCTGTAGCCATAGGCAGTGCCTTAGTAATTTAGGACCTAGATAAGGATTAAGTGGAAGAAGATGAATGAATGAATGAATGAATGGTCAAGCTGATCCATCAGTGACCTTGGCTATGTGGCCACAATAATCCAATAACTAGGAATAATCAGATAATGGTAATCGGATTTGACATGTTCACATGCACTAAATAAATAGATTATTGGACAATAAACTATGTGTGTTAATGTAATTTCACATAATGTAACAATAATTGCCTTTTATCTAATTATTGTTTTTACATGACTACTTTAATAATCAGATAATGCCAGAGATCCAATTATAAACAGTTTATTATCGTGCATGTAAACGTGGCCATTTTGGATATCATACTCCCATAAATATGTGGGAAGGCCCCAAAAATTGCTGTAGCCCAGGGTCCCACAACGCCCTTAATCCGGCCCTGGTGATAAAAGTTAAGTTTGTGAGGGAAAAATTCATTTACAAAATAATAATAAGTGTAGAGTAAAAACATGTAAATTTAAAATAGAGACGTCACAAATTTATGAAAAGTGTCACAAATTTGAGGAAAAAAAATTATAAACTGACAGAATACTTTCTTACTCAAACTGAAGGGTTTTTTTTTTGGTGATTACTTTTACTTATGATTTAGAAATACACACTCTAAGGTAATGCTGCTTTTACTTGAGTAAAACTTCTGGTCATGGTAAAATGTTCAAGTTTGATTAAATATGATAGCTCAGGCTTTTTTAAACACTGTTTTTTTTTATGTAAATATTGATGAATACTGGGCTAGCAAAAAAACAGCTGAGGGTTTCATACATCACCAGAAACAGGAGCCAGAGTCATGTCCTGCTGGTAGAACCCCTGAATGGGAGGAAATCCTGGGGCAGTAAAGAAGAGTGAGCGTGCTGTTCTTCCTCCACTTTTCTGCTCTGTCATCATCATACTGCTGATAACACACTGGCCTGTATCTCCTGCTATCTCTGAGGGAACCAGCACTGACTCAGCAGCTTGGATCCCCAAACTACTCTAAAAGTCCTGTGAAAAGGATAAAGGTACTTACCATAACATTAAATCTCAAAAGGGTAAAGATCATATGTTTAAAATCATTAGTTAACTGTCATTTTCAAGCATATTGAGCACTTAAGATAAATAGATTCAACAAAACTAACTAACTAACTAACCTGCACTTATATAGCGCTTTTCTAGTCACAAAGACCACTCAAAGCGCTTTCATTAATACTAACCCTCTATTCTAAGGGCCTATAGGAAACAGATATCTAGGGACAATTTAGAACAGCCAATTAACCTAACATGCATGTTTTTGGCATGTGGGAGGAAACCGGAGAAATCCCGGAGTAAACCCACGCAACACGGGGAGAACATGCAAACTCCAAAAGTTGACAGTCAAGAAACACACAATAAACTAAACTAGAAATTAGCATTTCCTGAAAAAAGTCCAGGCACAGAGATATGTCTCTGTGGGTCTAAGTTAGCTTAAATGGGAAAACAGGTAGATTTATCAAATTTAATTTAAAAGTTAAATAGTTTAAAGCTGAACACAATTAGCTTAAAACCAGAGAGAACAAAGTTAGCTTAAGAATGCTAAATGAAAAAAAAAAATGCTAGCTTAAAAGCTAAAATGTCTTAACCTTTTACAGTGCTGGCAGAAAAGCAAAATACCTTGAAGTTCAAATTTGCTTAAAAATACTGAATACACCATGTTCTACATTATTATGCAAATTATATTTGTCTCTGATTTTCCTAAATAGTTGATGCAAATGACAGTATAATTTTCAAGTCATCAACCGTTAGAGCATAATTCAAATTTTATTGAACAAACCTCCTAATGATAACTATTTTTTTGCAAAAATAAAAAAACTCAAAATGCACAGTTACAAATTATTATGCACAGCAGAGTTTCAAAACATTTTAATTGGTTGTAAAGAACTGAAAATGATCATTTGTTGAATTTGGAGCGTTAGGAAGTCACATTTACTAAAATTAAAAGCTATTTCAAATCAAAAACATCTTAACAGGCCAAGTTACATGTTAGTATCGGACCCCTTCTTTGATATTACCTTCACAATTCTTGCATCCATTGAACTTGTGAGTTTTTGGAGAGTTTCTGCTTGAATTTCTCTGCAAGATATCAGAATAGCCTCCCATAGCTGCTATTTTGATGTGAACTGCCTCCCACCCTCATAAAGCTTTTGCTTGAGGATGCAGCCAATGACACAGAAGTATTCTTTGCAGCACGAGATAGTGCATTGTCATGCATGAAGATAATTTTGCTACGGAAGGCACAGTTCTTTTTGTACCATGGAAGAAAGTGGTCAGTCAGAAACTCTATATGCTTTGCCGAGGTCATTTTCACACCTTCAGGGGCCCTAAAGGGGCCTACCAGCTTTCTCCCCATGATTCCAGCCCAAAACATGACTCTGCCACCTTCTTGCGGATGTTGCAGACTTGCTGGGACATGGTGGCCATCCACCAACCATCCACTCCATCTGGACCATGCAGGGTTGCACAGCACTCATCAGTAAACAAGGCTGTTTGAAAATTAGTCTTCATTTATTTCTGGGTCCACTGCAACCATTTCTGCTTGTAAGCATTGGATAGGGGTGGCCAAATAGTAGGTTTATGCACAACTGCAAGCTTCTGGAGGATCCTACATCTTGAGGTTTGTGGGACTCTGGAGGCACCAGCAGCTTCAAATACCTGTTTGCTGCTTTGTAATGGCATTTTAGCAGCCGCTCTCTTAATCCAGTGAATTTGTTTGGCAGAAACCTTCCTCATTATGCCTTTATCTGCATGGACCCATCTGTGCTCTGAATCAGCAACAAATTTCTTCACAGTACAATGATCACGCTTAAATTTTTGTGAAATATCTAGTGTTTTCATACCTTGTCCAAGGCATTGCACTATTTGACACTTTTTGGCAGCAGAGAGATCCTTTTTCTTTCCCATATTGCTTGAAACCTGTGGCATGCTTAAAAATGTGGAACATCCTTCTTTAGTGGTTTTCCTTCAATTGGGCTCACCTGACAAACTAATTATGACAGGTGTCTGAGATTGGTATCAGTGATCCAAAGAGCCCTGAGCCACAATACCATCCATGAGTTTAATTGAAAAACAAAATTTGAATGTTTATGACACTAAAATCCTATTTGCATAATAATTTGGAAAGTGGTGTATACCTTAGAATAGAATAGCATAGGCTTTATCGTCATTGTACAGTTGTACAGCACACTGAAATTGAGCTTAAAATGTCAGTTTAAAAGCTAAAATGGCTTAAAGCAGAGTGTCATAAAAGCTAAGGTATTTTTTGTAGCTGGAAAATATATAGAAGTTTTTAGTCATAAGAGAGCTTCAAGAGAGTTTGAAAAAACTTCTCCATTGACTTCCATTATTCATATTTATGTATTATATATCCACCTTATTCCTGAGGGTGCTGCTGTAGAAACGATTATGGGTGGAACTTCCAGTTTTGGCTGAAGTAGCGTTAAATCAGTTAACAAGAGTGGAGTAGTGGGGTATTTAAAATAGCATTTTTAAAAGTGTTTCTAATTGGTTTAATGTATAGTCCACATACCTGTTTTGCAGTCAAGTGGCAGATAATTTCAGCACTTGTAGTTTTTGTATTTTTGAATGTTTTTGCATAGTTCTGGCATTTGCTGGTGTTCATGGTGTGAGGCTCCTCACAAGCACAACTAAATCTGTGGCTTCAACAGCAATGTGTAGATCATGCATCAAAAACTAAAGGATTGTACGTGTGATCGGTGGTACAGACACAGGACAGACAAGAGCACCAGGTATGTTTTCACTTGTATGAATGTCACAGATCTGATGTTTATATATGTCACCAGATGCAAGGCTGCATGAAGTAAAATAATAAATAAAAAAATAGCAACAGTTTGCTTCCTAAGGCTCAACGATTAAAGGAAGATATCAAATAGGTGGATTTTTTTTTCATTTGTTGCACTGCATTGGAACGATATGGACTTGATATTAGCAGCTTCAGCATGCACTCATTTTTAAATCGTCACAAAATATAGATCAATAAAATTTTGAACAATTGTCATTAAGGCTGCATGTCCACCAAAAGCATTTTTTATCACCCGACTGCCCTGAGCATTTTTTTTTTTTCCAGCGTTTGTGCACGGCGCTCTAGGGGAAACAAAAAGCCTGTGCCCTGTATCCCAGCAACAGCTTGTCACTCTCAGCTCAGCACTTCCACTTTCCTATGGTCAGACTTTCCACTGATTTTTTTAATAGCAGTCTCTAAATAATAATGGACAGGAAATATGTTTTAGTCTGCGTGGGTTTACTCTGGGATTTCTCCGGTTTCCTCCCACATGCCAAAAACATGCAAGTTAGGTTAACTGGCATCAAACTGGGGATTCTAAATTGTCCTTAGGTATGACTGAGAGTGAATGGTTGTCTGTCTCTCTGTGTTGGCCCTGTGATGGACAGGCGATCTGTCCAGGGTGTACCCTGCCTGTCGCCCAAAGATGCTGGGATAGGCTCCAGCACCCCCGCGACCCGAAAAGGATTAAGTGGAAGAAGATGAATGAATGAAACATGTTTTAGCAGCTCTGGATGTGAAATATGATGACACGGAAAGCAGGAGTCTGAGTACAAACTAGTACCAGCTTCCTATGCCCACACAGCAGTTCTGATTGGCTGCTTAGATCTGACATTGACGAGCTCAGCTGCAGTTTCTGAAAAGTTGAACTTTTTTCAACTCTGAGCACTCTGAGCACCGCGACAAAAACGGCCACCGCTGAGAGCATTTCAGTGCCGAGGGTGCTCAGCGCTGTAAACGCTGGACTACATAGAGAATGAATGGAAAATAGTTGCCCAGAGCGGGAAAAAATGCACTTGGTGGACATGCAGCCTTAAGGTCTGTATGTGTTAAGTTAAATAAGCATTCATGGCATGACAGCAGCATGAGCATTTTAATTTTGGGGTAAAACCGACAGCTGCAGCTGTCTGTTTTACCCTGACACTAAAACACCCAAGCACGGTGTTGTGGTTCTTTGTGGCTCTGACTAGACTCTACATCTGCTCTGAGGTAAATCTGATTGTGTGCAACATCTTAACAAAATGCATCTGACTTTATTCCAGTGGAAACATTGATATATTTCAGAGCTTTTGTTTGTTTACAGTGTTAGCTTTTTAACAGCGGTGCTAACTAATGGAGCTACTGTCTGCCAGGCCACTTTTTAAGATCATCTTCTCATACCTCGATAGTCGTGGGAAGTGGTATGATTATATTACTCTTTTTGAAGTCCAAAAGGCCGTGTCCCCACATTTGTGAGGCCAAAGTCATTGTTTTTTAACAAGGAAAAGTGTCCCATTTCAGTGACAACCCCACTTTCTAAACTAGTACCAGAAGTTGCGCCCATAATTCACGCAAGGCATCATGGGGGCTAGGAATAAGGAGTGTGTGTGTATATATATCCATCCATCTTCTTCTGCTTAATCCTTTTCGGGTCGCGGGGGAGCTGGAGCCTATCCCAGCATCTTTGGGTGAGAGGCAGGGTACACCCTGGACAGATCGCCAGTCCATCGCAGGGCCAACACAGAGAGACAGACAACCATTCACTCTCACAGTCACACCTAAGGACAATTTAGAATCCCCAGTTTTGATGCCAGTTAACCTAACTTGCATGTTTTTGGCATGTGGGAGTGTAATATAAATGTGTTTTTAATGTGTGCCCTGATTTGTTTCTCAGTTGTTTTTAATATGTTTTAACAATCCAGTTCTCTTCCCATGAATCCAGTTCTCTTTATCTTAAGGCACACCATGACATGGACAGTATGACCTGTTCTTAGACACAGCAAGTTTTCCTTAGCACAGCAAGTCTCTCACTCCTTAAATCACTGTTGCATGCTTATGAAACAAAGGCTTGGCCTTTATTCCTTCTCACATATGTGTGTATTGGGAGAAATGTAGCAGGTGTTCCTGTATGTTTTGGGAACCAGGCAGAGTTGAATTGCCTGGGAGCAGAAAACTGGCCCTTCCTGCTCCCCACGCAATTCTATGATGAGGGGGGGGCTTGCTCGGAGCAGAGATGGCCACTCTGTTCTGTACCTAGCCTTCCTTTAAAAACAGGGGTTTTCCCTCAATACGTTGAGTCTGCCGTGAGTTTTCTTGCGCAAAAACGTCCGGCTGAGAAATCACGCTCTTCCTGGCCGTGGGCTCCCGGTCACCTGTATCAAACGGTAAGAGCTTGTGAAATGACATGAAATGCATTGATCCTTGTGTGTGAAGGAAATGTGTGACATGCAATGATTTCTCTTTTGTGTATGGAGATATGGTCTGTGGGGAATAAAGAGATACAGTTTTATTCTAGCAGCCGTGTCTCAGTGTGAATACTTTGTCTCAGTGTACATTCTTTTCTATGTGCCGACTTCTCACGAACCTGTCTAAATATTTTCATAAAACATTTTGGCGTCACGAACAGGATTCGAGGAAAATTAATAGAGGTCAAAGAGGAGCTGTGCATAGAAAAAGTCATGTTTAAGAACAGACAGAAACAAAGTGTAGCCGGGGGCTCTTCCGGCGATTGTGTGGTTCCAGGTTGGGATGGCTTATGGAAGCAGGTTGGTGTGTGTTTAGCTGATGGAGGTGGCAGATTAGCGCCATGGGCAGATTTGGTAGGGGACAGGTCCCCTTCGGTGATGTCTGCGTGTCTACGGGGTATTGAAGTTGCTCCAAAAGCTCCGCTGAGAGGAATTCAGCAGCAGGTGCGGTGTTGTGTGAGTAGCCGTTCTTTCTCTCCCATCGGCAAGGGGAGAGGCGAGCAGCGCTACATGTAAAAAAATAAACCTCCTTTTCCTTTCTCTCCTCGCTCTCTCTCTCTCTCTGTTCCTCGCTCTCCCAAAGGGGGCGGGTGAGGGATAATTCTCTCTCTCTCTCTCTCTCTCTCTCTCTCTCTCTCTCTCTGTTCCTCGCTCTCCCAAAGGGGGCGGGCGCGGGAAGTTCTCTCTCCCTCCCTCTCTCCTTTTGCCTGAGGGGCGGGGGAGAGGCAAAGTTTGGCCTTTAGAAAAAAACAGAAGGTGAATTTTCTTTGCTGGCAAGTGAAGAATGCAAGAGGCGGGGCTGCCTGCCTCACAAGACTTGGGAGATGCTGAGTTGCATAAAGGAAATATAAAAACAATAGGAATCAACAGTGAACAAAGAGGACAGTTTGATCCAGTTTTTAATGGATTTGGAACAAAGCAGAAGCTCTCCCAGAGGGTGAAATTTCTGGGAATCTGCTGGAATAAGGGAGAAAGGGAAATCACAGATAAAGCCCGAGAAAAGATAATGACTTTTGCCACTCCGCACACCAAAAAGGATGTGCAGCGGTTTGTTGGGCTGTTTGGATATTGGAGGAGTCACATTCCTCATTTGGGGCAAATTTTGCAGCCTTTATATTAAGTGACGAGGAAAAAAGAGCAGTTTGAATGGACAGAAAAACAGCAAGTGGCTTTTAACATGGCCAAAGAGGCCATACAGCAAGCTCTATCATTAGGAAAAATGCAATCTGGTCCGGTTGAGTTGCAGGTGTCGGCCCGGAATGATTATGCAAATTGGAGCTTATGGCAAAAACAAGGCAAACAACAGAAACCTTTAGGTTTCTGGTCAAGGAAGCTGCCGAGTGCAGGAATTCGTTACACGCCCTTTGAAAAACAACTATTGGCGTGTTATTGGAGCTTGGTGGAAACAGAGGCATTAACTGCAGGGCATGAGGTGATCATGAGGCCATTGATACCTAGTCTGACGTGGGTAATGAGTGACCCCACCACACATCGGATAGGTACCGCCCAGGAGAGTAGTATCATTAAGTGGAAATGGTACGTGTCTGAAAGAGTGAAATCTGGACAAAAAGGAGTTTCGGTCTTGCATGAACAAGTTGCTGATGTCCCAGAGGCAGATGAGTCTTGTTTTGAAGTTGAACAGCTGCAAGAATCTCTTGTGTTAACAGGGCCCCGCTATGATGAACTCACAGACGAGCAAAAGAGCAGGGCGTGGTTTGTGGATGGCTCTTCTCAGTGGGTAGCGGGAAAATGAAGGTGGAAAGCTGGGGCTTTCAACCCTCATCTGGGGCAAATTTTGGAAGAAATGGGTGAGGGAAAAAGCAGCCAATGGGCCGAGTTGAAGGCCGTACACACGGTGATACAACATGCGAGTGTGTCAGGAGCATATATTTACTCTGACTCCTGGTGAGTGGTTAATGGGTTAACCACATGGATGCCTACATGGCAGTCCAATCAATGGCGGATTCAAAAGAAAGAGGTGTGGGGTAAAGAGTTGTGGGAGGAAATCTGGCAAAAGGTTCAACCTTGTATTCATACATGTGTAATGACAATAAAGTTGAATCTCATCTCATCTCATCTCAAGGGGTCACTATCCATGTCACCCATGTCGATGCCCATACCCAAAATATGGACTCAGAAGCCCTCCACAATAGCTATATTGATGGGGTGGTTAGAGCAATGTCAGTGGAGAGGCAATCCACTGCGGATTTGGCCCGGTGGGCCCATGAAAAGAGTGGACATTGGGGAATTCAAGCTACCACCCAATGGGCCAGGGATAGAGGCATTGATTTAAAAACTGATGATGTAAAGACAGCCATTGAACAGTGTGAGGCCTGTCAGCATCACAGAAGAGGTGTCCCACAACATCTCACTGGACATATACAAAGGGGAAAGAGCCCAGGACAAATCTGGCAAATGGATTTTATTGGTCCTCTTCCAGAGTCACAACGGTGTAAATATGTATGCACGGTTGTGGATACATTTTCGGGTGTGGTAGTAGCACACCCAGCCAAAGTGGCTAATCAGAAGGCCACACTGGCCTGTTTGGACCTAATTGAAAGGTTCTATGGGCTACCTGTACAGATTCAAACTGACAACGGGACCCATTTCACCGGAAACCTGGTGAAAGATTGGGCCAAACACAATCATGTGGAATGGATTTATCACGTTCCATATCATCCCCAAGCTGCGGGTTTAATTGAGAGAATGAATGGGTTGTTGAAAGCCACCTTGAAAAAAGAGGGATAAACAATAGTTTGGAAGGGTGGGAAAAAACGCTTACCACAAGCGCTGAAACAGCTAAACGATAGACCCATTGCACCTGGTACAACACCACTGAACCGAATGATCACTGTCAATCTTGAACAATTTGAAGGACAAATTATTGAGATGTGGAAAATTAACCCAGAGGCAACACTGCCAGTGCGAGCGACGAAAGGCTCGGCTGGATTAGATCTAAGAGCTATGGAAACTCTCACCTTAGTACCAGGAACACCCACTGTGGTAAAAACCGGACTAGGGTTGAAATGTCCGAATGGAATGTATGGTCACATATTGCCAAAGTCTGGATTATCCCTGAAAGGTTTAACGACTCTAGCAGGTGTGATTGACAGTGATTATCAAGGAGAACTGGGGGTGGTGTGCTATGTACTGGGATCAGAGCCCATAACCCTGAATAAGGGGGATGAAGTGGCCCAATTGGTCATTATACTATGTCTAATGACTGACCCTGAAGAGATTGCTAAGCCGGCTGTGATGACGCAGAGGGGCGAAAAAGGCTTTGGTTCCACAGATAAATCTGGGGCCAAAGTATGGGTGAGGCAAGAAAATGGCCCTCCCCGCCCGGCTGAGATCATAGCTCAAGGGACGGATCAGGTGGTGACCATTTTGTATCCAGGAGAGCAAACCTGGATAAATGTACCAATATCAAAATGTTATCTAAGGGAGAACTAATTGTGTGTTTTCTCTTCTCCTAAGTATGTGCTTGCTTTGCAGGAATGTTCGGGGGGAGACTGGTGATTGGGAACCGCAACGTCATGGGTCTTCTTCAACACCCCCACAAGCACCGAGGACATGGCTATGTCATCTGCTGGGACATATGCCGCCCTGCCCTCGTTGTGATCCTGTGGATGAGTATCGCCGGTTGCTGGATCCAGATCCACGCCACACCAGGCCAAGAAATGTTTGAGGTGGACAAACCTGTCTCACTGAAATGGAGGGAAAGTCGGATCGGTGCCAATCGGAGTCAAGACGGCTTCTTTTGTTTATCAAACCAAAAGTGCAAGATACTGAACTTAACCAGCCACTGTCCTATTTACATATGCCCCAAATGTGTCAAATACCAATATAATGTGTCTGCGGTGGAGAAGGGGTGTATAGTTAACTTGACTGCCAATGTAACCATATGTGTGGCCAAAGTGGTTAATGACTTACTGAAATGTGACACTACCTTAAATGGTACAAAGCTATCCATCAACATAACGGGAGATAAGGAAGTGTATTTGATGAATGGAACAGTCATAAAGGGTCGACGCATCCCCTTTGTGTACCTTATTCTGGTGGTCGACAAAAACCCAAAGCATACATCCCCGACGAATCTGGCACCCATACTGTCGACATGTACAACAGTAGCCACACAAACCAGCCATATCACCGTCAATTGGATGGTAAAGATACCACCCATTCCCAAATGTTCAAAAAGAAAGAAGAGAGCATGGTATGACACGTTGCTGGGAGGATTTGGCACAGTTTTGGGAATCTCCAACACCATTAACAACGAGGTAACCAGATCAATGTTGGCAGATACTGGACATCAAACGTCTTTAGGCATTCAACAAGTTGGATTTTGGATGCCTACAGTGGTGGGGCCTCAAATGGAGGCCGCCAATCTGTTTCAAAAACGTTTGACTTGGGATTTGACCATGTGGAATGCTACGAGTGAATTGATGACAAACATCACTCGCGCTTTCAATTGGACTGTGTGCAACATTCAAGTTTTGGATATCCGCATGCAGTTGGAACGTTTTACTCGCATTGTCACTACCAATCACGCTCGACAATGGCGAGACGTGTGGAACATCACTGAAGAATGGTGGTTAATTCCGCATCCTGAAAAAAACATCTGCAATAGCACGATGTGTAGCGGGCAATGGACTCAATTAAATGTTACAGAAGCTGTTGATGTGTGCAAATATCATGTGTTACCAGTAATTACTGCTACAGCATTTTGGTTTATTCAATTAAAAGGGGGATGGTTTGCTCCAGGGCAGAATAACACCTATGATTTATCAGAATGTGATTTGACTGACCAAGGATATGCATGCCTAAGTCGAGCAATATATACTGAACCATGCTTAACCATGACAGAGGCACTATGTGAATGGAGAATAGAAAAACCTCGTGACATGATGTGGCAAATAGGGCCCCAAACTCTATGTGTAGCCACTTTAAACTCCCATCCAATGTTGCCTAGGGTACCTTTCACTGGGTGTCTGCATGGTGTTCACATGTGGCAATGGCATAATCGGACATATCGTCTTACCAACTTCTCTAGTGAGGCCCACCTGACCGCCCTGCAATGGCGGGTGCCATGGCAGGTGTCCCTGGATCGATTCAGAGGCGCACTGAATGGATCCACGGAGATACAACAGCTCATTGGTGATCATATGTCTAATGTGCGTGCTGCAGTGATATCCACTGTGGTGGCCCAAGGAAAGGTATTGCATGCAGCCCATCAGATAGAGCAAGCTTCTGCTCATCACTGGTGGGATATATTCTCAGGCATGTCAGTCACTGCTCGCACAACACTGGTGCCTCCCCTAGCTATATTAGTTGCTGTTCTATGTGTCTTAACACTATGCAATTTCAGTGCTTTCTGCTATATTAGAAGAGTAAAACAGGTTTTAAGTAGAAGAATATATAATTCTCTGGCAAAATGAAAATAAAAGTTATCTTTCGAGATGGAGGATATGGTACCACATCTTGCAAAGTAGAGGTGAGTGCTGAACCTCCTGGTCACTGGATATGTTATAGCTATGCTGTAGGTCCGAGTAGTGAATGGAATTGGTACACTAGACATTTTACCACAAGAAATGAGTTATTATGGCATGTTGTAACATGCATTTGGGACATTAATTGGGTAGAATTAAATCACCACAATGATATTGGGATACCTTACGAGGATGAAAGTATTCCCCAAGAAGAAAGTAATTACCCAATGTTCTTCACCAACTGATAGAACAAATAAGGTCAAAGGGTGGAAAATGTGATATAAATATTTTTAATGTGTGCCCTGATTTGTTTTTCAGTTGGGGAAGAAGGCACTTAGTTGGGGAAGAAAGCAATTATCTTCACCAACTTAACAACTGATAGAACAAATAAGGTCAAAGGGTGGAAAATGTGATATAAATATTTTTAATGTGTGCCCTGATTTGTTTTTCAGTTGGGGAAGAAGGCACTTAGTTGGGGAAGAAAGCAATTATCTTCACCAACTTAACAACTGATCACAAATAAGGTCAAAGGGTGGAATGTAATATAAATGTGTTTTTAATGTGTGCCCTGATTTGTTTCTCAGTTGTTTTTAATATGTTTTAACAATCCAGTTCTCTTCCCATGAATCCAGTTCTCTTTATCTTAAGGCACACCATGACATGGACAGTATGACCTGTTCTTAGACACAGCAAGTTTTCCTTAGCACAGCAAGTCTCTCACTCCTTAAATCACTGTTGCATGCTTATGAAACAAAGGCTTG
Source organism: Pholidichthys leucotaenia (assembly GCA_020510985.1). Taxonomy (NCBI): domain Eukaryota; kingdom Metazoa; phylum Chordata; class Actinopteri; order Cichliformes; family Pholidichthyidae; genus Pholidichthys; species Pholidichthys leucotaenia. The sequence goes on along the minus strand of CM035845.1, from coordinate 211,108,964 downwards.
GCCTTTATTCCTTCTCACATATGTGTGTATTGGGAGAAATGTAGCAGGTGTTCCTGTATGTTTTGGGAACCAGGCAGAGTTGAATTGCCTGGGAGCAGAAAACTGGCCCTTCCTGCTCCCCACGCAATTCTATGATGAGGGGGGGGCTTGCTCGGAGCAGAGATGGCCACTCTGTTCTGTACCTAGCCTTCCTTTAAAAACAGGGGTTTTCCCTCAATACGTTGAGTCTGCCGTGAGTTTTCTTGCGCAAAAACGTCCGGCTGAGAAATCACGCTCTTCCTGGCCGTGGGCTCCCGGTCACCTGTATCAAACGGTAAGAGCTTGTGAAATGACATGAAATGCATTGATCCTTGTGTGTGAAGGAAATGTGTGACATGCAATGATTTCTCTTTTGTGTATGGAGATATGGTCTGTGGGGAATAAAGAGATACAGTTTTATTCTAGCAGCCGTGTCTCAGTGTGAATACTTTGTCTCAGTGTACATTCTTTTCTATGTGCCGACTTCTCACGAACCTGTCTAAATATTTTCATAAAACAGGGAGGAAACTGGAGAAATCCCGGAGTAAACCCACGCAGACACGGGGAGAACATGCAAACTCCACACAGATCACTGTTGGTCGGGGGCTGGGATCAAATCCAGGATCCTCTGGCCAAGGGTGAGCTGCTGTGCTACCACAGTGCTAACCACTCCGCCACCGTGCTGCCATATATATATATATATATATATATATATATATATATATATATACATACATACACACACATACACCTTATTCCTGGGGGTGCCGCTGTAGGAACGATTATGGGTGGAACTTCCGGTTTCGGCTGAAGTAGTGTTAAATCAGTCCGTAAGAGTAGAGTAGCAGGGGCATTTAAAATAGCATTTTAAAAAGTTTTTCAAATTCATTTTAATGTATAGTCCACATACGTGTTTTGCACTCAAGTAGCAGCTAATCTCAGCACTTGTAGTTTTTGTATTTTTTTCATGTTTTGGTGTATATCTGGTACTTGTTGCTGGTGTTCGTGGTTGTGCCATAGACCATATAAATGGAGGCTTCTCACCGGCAATGTGTAGATGATGCACTGAAAACGAAAAATGACTGTTTGTGTGATCGGTGGTACAGACAACAGACACAACAATACCAGGTATGTTTTCACTTACATAAATGTCACAGATCTGATGTTTATGTGTTATATATGTCACCAGAATGAAGGCTGCATGAAGTAAAATAATAAATAAAAAATAGTAACAGTTTGTTTCCTAAGGCTTAACGATTTAAGAAAGCTATCAAATAATTTTTGGGGTTTTTTGCATTCATTGCACTGCCTTGGAATGATATGGACTAGCAGGTTCAACATGCATTAATTTTTAAATTATCACAAACTAGAGATCAATAAAATTCTGAACAATTGTCAGAAAAGGTCTGTAGGTGTTAAGATAAATAACAAGCATTCAGGGCATGACAGCAGCACAAGCATTTTAATTTTGGGGTAAAATGAACAGCTGCAGCTGTCTGTATTTACCCCGACATTAAAACACCCAAGCCCAGTGTTGTGGTTCTTTTTGGCTCTGACTAGATTCTACGTCTGCTCTGAGGTAAATCTGATTATGTCCAATATCTTTTAACAAAATGCAACCAACTTTATTGCGGTGGAAACATTGATAACATTGATATATCTCAGAGCTTTTGTTTACAGCATTAGCACCTTAGCAGCGGCTCTAACAAACAGAGCTACTGTCTGCCAGGCCACTTTTTAAGGTCGTCTTCCTATCCCTCAATAGTTGTGGGAAGTGGTATGATTACTGTTTTTGAGTTGCAAAAGGCCACGTTCCCGCATTTTTGATGCTGACGTAATTGTTTTTTAACAAGATAAAGTGTCCCGTTTCAGTGACAACTACACGTTATCAACTAGTACCAGAAGTCGGTACCATAATTCACACAAGGCATCACGGGGGCTAGGAATAAGGTGGATACACTCACAAAAAATTAGGGATATTTGGCTTTCGCGTGATATTTATGGAAAATGTAAAAAGTTCACGTTATAGTGATATTATATCATGAAAGTAGGGCATTTAAGTAGAAACATGAAATGGTGATTTCCTCATCTCAAACAATTTATTAAAATAAAAGTCAGCAACAGTGGTGGGTATACCACAACAAAAATATCAGTGTCTCAATAACTTGTCATGTGCCCTTGAGCATCAATTACAGCTTAACAATAACGTCTCATGCTGTTCACAAGTCGACTTATTGTCTGCTCAGGCATGGCATTCCACTCTTCGTAACGGGTGGCCCTCAGGTCATTGAGGTTGTGGGGTGCAGGGTTATGAGTCTCTACACAGCAACTGAGCTGATCCCATAGGTTTTCTATGGGATTCAGGCCTGGAGAAAGTGCAGGCCACTCCATTTGAGGTACCCCAGCCTCCAGCAGCCATTCCCAAATGGTGCAACCGTGATGAGCTGGAGCATTGTCATCCATGAAGATGAAATTAGGCCTGTGTTGCTCATGCAGGGGCACAATGACTGGATTAATGATGCTATTCAGGTAGTATTGGCCTGTCACTGTACCATTCACAAGGTGTAGAGCAGTTCTGCATTGACTAGACACACCTGCCCAGACTGTAACATGATGACAACAGCGGCTGATGCATAGCACTCTCCTTGATGTCACCAGCGTCTTTGGCGGTCATCATTTCTGCTCAGCGTGAATCGACTTAGAGAACAGCAGTGAAGCCCATTGGTCCCTTGTCCAGTGTAAATGCTCCTTGGCTCATGCAAACGATGACGCCTGTGCCTGGTTTTGTGGTCAGGTACCCTTGCAGGTTGTCTAGCACGCAGACCACACTGATGTAAATGTTTTGAATGGTCTGACATGACACTTGGGTGCCTCTCACCTCCCTTGAATGTGCCTGGAGTTGAGTGGCATTCATCATCTGGTTCCGCAGGGCACTGCTCACAATGAAGTGGTCATCAGCGTGGGATGTGGCCAAAGGACGTTCCTTCCTATGCCTTTCTGTGACTCTTCTCGTCTCTCTGTATGTATGTTCCAACCTGCTGATGACACTCTGACACTCTAATCTCAGTGGCCACTTCCCTCTGAGAACATCCTGTTTGAAGCCTCGCCATGGCGAGGTGCTGTTCAATTGTTCGGTGTCATCTTGGTCTCATGATGTCAAAATGTGAACAGCATGATGAAGAGGACTGTTTAAATACCAATTCTAACTGAAGCAGTAAATTTATGGGTCAATTCATGAATCAAACACCTTTTGTGAATGTTGCCGTTAAGCACCTTGTTGGAGAACAGCAAGTTATACAAAAAGTACTGAAACATTGAACAGTTGGACATGTGCACTCAAAAGGTTGGAGAAGGTCAAATTAAGTTCACCTGTAAAGGTTTTAGTGCATTTTAGGTGCATCCTGAAATTTCACTCAAAAGCCGAATATCCCTAACTTTTTGTGAGTAGTGTGTGTGTGTGTGTGTGTGTGTATATATATAAGATTTCAGTTTGTTTTTCAATTGGGTTGTACAGGTTACAGGTCACATTCATGGTGGAAAAAGTTTTGAAATCATTCATCTTGGTCTCATTTTTTTTACATCGCAAAAACCTGGCATTTGAACAGGGGTGTGTAGACTTTTTATATCCACTCTGTGTGTGTATGAAGTGTGAAAGTTATGAAGTAGAAAAATAGCAAACCTGGAACTTTTTAATCAGAAGTTTATGACTTGTTTTTCTATGAAATATGCATGTTTTGGTAAACCAAAGTTTTTGGCTTTGTAAATGTGGAATTTTTAAATGCAATTTTGCAGCATTCTTCTAAATTGGCCACTTTTTTCCTTGTCATCTTTTTAAAATGATTTTTCATCTTTTTCTTATTAGATAACGTTTCACAAAATTTTAAGATTTTGTTAAATTTTAAGTCTTTTTTCACACTTTTGTTTTTAAAATTGTGACTGGTGTGTTAAATTCACATATTTTTCCCAACTTTGGAACTTTTTGTCAACATTCTTCCTCTTATGTTTTTTCATTTGATTTTTTTCTTTAAAAAGTTTTTTTTTTTTATTTCTCGTAAATGTGTGACTTTTGTTTTGCGATGTTTTCTCAATTTTTCTCCCTCATATTTAGTGCATCTTGTTAATAAATTGTGTGTCCTTATACATTTTTAGAGATTCTTAATCTACATATGTGCTTCTTTTTCTCTTAAATTTAACACTTTTCTCATGAATTTGTGATTGGTCTTATAAATTGGCATTATTTTCCTTGACATTTTGCCCTGGTTTCAGGTTAGAGGAACAACCCCTCAGTATGTCTGTGCATGTCCCTGCTAAGTAGCTTAAAAAGACTTTTTGAAAGTCAATACAACTATAATACACATTATTCAATGGTAAAGTTACTTAATGAGTTGAGTCAAGAGTATATAATATTATGTTAAAGGTGGATACCTTTTTTTTTTTAATTGTTAAATTCTTCCAAGAAGAAGTATTGTTTAAATAAAGAAGCACATTTCTAACCAGTTTTCAAATCAGTAAAATCAAAAGTAACCTAAAGAGTTTGACCAAATGTACAGTCTGTTTCATAAATGTAGTCAAGTAAGAGCAGAAAGTATTCTGCCATAAAACTACTCTGTAAAGTTCAGTTTTGTTCAGTTACTTAAATGTACCTAGTTTCCACCTACCTATGGGTGTAGTATTTAAATATCTAGATCTGAAACAGATTTATGAGCAGTCTGTGGACTGGAGATAGATTTCTTTTTCTTTTTTCTAAGAATAATATTCTGATGACTTAATCACTAAACTTAACTAAGAAACAGCCATTATCACCTGCTGCTGCAACAAGAAACATCAATCAGGCCACATGGACTCATACATTTTACTGAACAGTGACTACACGTTGAAAATCTTACATATATTTAACTGTTACTGCAGTAGGAGATGTTTATTTTTCTAGCTGTTTGTATGAAAGCATCGTCTTTAACTTAAATTAAGATATTTGAGTATTTATGGTTTGTTGTCTCATTTACTGTATTAGCTCATTTCAGCAAAGCCAAAGGGAGCTAATGTGATGATGTAGCATCCAGCCTCCGTCCGTCCTTCCACATTCACAGGAATTGCTATTCCTCCAACGCAATTGCCTTGATGCTCACCAAACTCACTCAATGATTCTCAGGTGTGTCTGCATCCAGGATGTGCTCAAGGTCAAAGGTCAGGAGATACAGGCACGTACATGATTTAAAAAAAAAAAAAAAAAAAAAATCACTACTCCTAGGCAATTGCCCCAATTCTCAATAAACTCATGCACAATGATCATCAGATGAGTCTGTATCTGTGGCTGTGCTTAAGTTGCCAGTGATCAGGAGATCAACGCACTCTTGGGCTGATTTCATCAGACTGGAATGAGCTACGCCATCATTGACAGTCTGGTTTTCATCTTAGACTGTTCTGTCATAAATAAGAAAGCAAAGAAGAATCCTTAAACAAAATGATTCCTTTAAACTGAAATCATCTCTCTAAATATTGTTATCTTAATTGTTGATTAACTACATACTTTATCTAATCTTCAGTGTTAAAATCCATTTTCTGCATCATAGGTTGCTCTTTTTATCCTGGTCTACAATTTTCAAAATGCATCAGTTTTATTGGATTTTAGCTGCTGAATGTGAACATGGCCTTTAAAAAGACTTTCTGCTGTAATTTTTAGGATTATACTCAGTTATATTTTAAGGCAATATACAATTTCTATAGGGAAAAGGTGATAATTAATAGCATACAATGTTCTATGTTATTTCAAAATTCAAAATATAACAATTAGCACACAGGTCAAAACCAAAATGATATTTTATTGTTCCAGTGGAGAAATTCAGTCAAACACCTACTGTAGACATATTTAGATCATTATTAAGCAGCACCTCATGGCTATCTGGATTATCTTTTCTGCAACAATAGTCAGCCAGTTTGACTCCAACTTGCCTTTGCCATGTTCATTACAAACTGCACCACGATCTGACATAAGTCCAGATGTGATTCTAAAAAGCTGATAGTAACATGCTGCAGCAAGAGTTTTGTAGACATTGAGAAGATCTTCCACCATTTCTCTGCAACTGTCTGACTTGTTCCCAAGAAAAATATATCACTAGTGCCATATTTAATACAAACAAGAGCCAATCAACAATTCTGGGCATGAATTTCATTTTCAGTGGCCCACAATTAGCAAAGAGTGACTTTTTTTGGGGGGGGGGGGGGTTTGCAGCTGTTTTTATTGTACATCAGTCTTACTTGAATGTTTAAACAATCACAGTTTCATTCTAACTAGAATATTTATGTGTTAAACATTTTTCCAGTATGCTTATAAAGTGTGAAGAAAACAAGAAATGAAATTTTCTGAATATTCAAACATACCATGACCTACCTTTCCGAATGTCAGCTTGCATCTTGTCAGACAGAGTATTTAATAATATATGATTTATTTTTCTCAAAAAATAAACTTATGAGTATTTACACATAAATACAAGTTTCTTTAAAATATAACTGGGTTTGTTTGAGCTGTAGAGATGATCAGTTTGTTTCAGGGTCATTAACTGTTATGATGGTGATTTTCTTTAAATCAGTTCTTTGATCATCCTCAGCTCTGGCAATACCACATCAGATTCAGTCTCAGTCTGAGGTTAGTCTTTCTCAGTCCTCCTGAGTTCCCGCTGCA